>JBCFYV010000969.1:0-58297 GCA_039000515.1 Timema cristinae | reverse complement strand
AGTTATTTGTGTTTGAAAAATAAAAATTTTTCTTTTTTATAAAAAAAATATCCCCCAATACCCAATTGAACTCAATTTTTAAGGGTAAATTAAAAAAAAATGTAATTTTTATGAATTCCTAAGTAGACTACCAAAAATAATTAATTTTAAAAAAAAAATCACTATTTTTTATCATTTGAAAAGCCCCATCCCCCCGATACCAATTTCAAAACTTCGTATAGATATTTCCAAAAACCAAGGAGTAATCTACTATATATTTTTTTTTAGAAAAAAAAATATTCTATTTTTTTTATTATGAAAAAAAACTTAACATATACCTTTTTTGATGTGTCACTAAATCTTATTTTAAATTTTCCCAAATTTTTTAAAAAAAAATCAGTAATTTTACGCTTAGACAAATTTTGCCCCAAAAAAAACGATATAGAGTTTTTTTTTTGTGTAAAACTTCCCCAGATAACAGTTTAAAATTAAATTTGTAAAGTCGTTTCAAATATTTTTTATTTTTAAAATATTATCATCAAAAAACCCACCCTTAAACAAATTTTTTACCAAAAAAACAACATACTTGTGAAGTGCAACTTAGAAATTTTTTCTAAACAAATTGATATCGATTTTAAGTACATTCCCCCCGGGGGCTCTTGTCATAAAAAAGTCAGGAGCTTGAAATAGGAGCCTTTTTCCTGTAAAAAGGCACAGGGGCACCGTTTGTTGTTAGTCTTTTGAGGCAGAATAGATTTGTGGAATGCTGTTCAGGTATCACGTGTTTTTTTGAGGTATAAAGCGGTTGATGGTGTTTATGGTCATGGGGAAAATCTCCTAGGGGAAGATCTATTTTTTGGTACCCCAACAGAGATCTGGACGTTGGTTATAGGAGTTAGCTCTGGCTTTAACATTTTGTCAAAGGGTGTCATTTAAGTTTAATCGTTTATGATGGAAGTCGTCGTTAAATGTAATATACACATTCAAGGGTGTGTGAACAATGGTACTATAATGGTTAAGACATCACATCTTCAGAAGGGTTATGACTGGTTAAAAAAAGGGGGTTGAAAAGGTTGGTTGGGGAAATTTCCCGAGGGGCGGTGAATGAAAATGGTTGGCTTTTTTCCCCCATGGCGTTTTTTTGGGGAGAAGTTGGGGGACTAAACCCCGAAATATAAATTGTGATTTTAGCTACACAGTGACAGGATGATGGTGGACCAACCTCGTCACTATGATGACCGTGTATTATTCTTTTTTTTTTAATAAAACCCAATGTTTATTGTCGCCATTATTTAACACACCGACTGACCCATTACATTTGTTTCTTCAAGGGACCTTGGGGCCACGTTCCCCCTCCTGTGATCGTAAACCCTATGTTTATGGTGATTGAAAAAGTATGTCCTACATAAATATTCAAAATTTTAAAAACATTGTTTAAAAGGCCCCGGAATTTCACAGTGTTACGGAATCAACCAATCCCTGTATAAAATTTTTAAAAAATGGTTAGAAATTTTTAAAAAAAACAATTTGTTTAAAAATTTTGTCATAATAAACCCCCCTTAAAAAATTTTTACCCCCAAAAATCAGTTACATATATTTTGTTAGTCAAAGATCTTTATCCACATTAAGAACAAAAAACTTTTAAAGGGCATTTTAAAAATTTTTTGGAAAATCAGTAATCAGTAAATACCCTTTAAATAATTTTCATCCCCTAAAACAAGGTTTCATTTATTTGTCAGTCAAACACGCCCCGAGATCCCATTTGTAATGAATGGAAATAGAAAATTTTAAATATTTTAAATTTTTTTTAAAAAATTTGCTGTCAGTAAACTCCTAAAATAAATTTTCACCCAAAAAACCCCCGTATACTGGTTTTTAGAAATTTTAGAAACATTTTGAAATTTTCAAAAAATTTCCATAGTTAATACCCCCTTTTAAAGAATTTTTGCCCACTAAATAAGATAAGTGCATTTGTCATGTTAAAAAAATCTTAACTCCATTTTTTTCAAATTATTTAACGCCATTTTTAAAATTTGGGAATTTTAAAAAATAACTCTTAGTAAATATAACCCTTTAATTTGATATAGGGTTAAAAATTAAAAAATGTCCCCAAAATAAAGTAAAATAAAAACTAAATACAAATTTGAACAAAATACATCCCCCGTTTTTGGGCCGTGGCCAGGGAAACACAGACAAGCAGGGGACGGGAAAAAAAATGTAAAATACATTTTTTTGGGGGGTTTTGGCTCTTATTTTAACATAAAATTCACCAAGCCCGGATTAATTTTTTCATGATTTCTACTTTCTATTTATTTATAAAAATAAAAATGGTTTATATTTTGTTTAAAATTGGGTATCCCGCACCCATGGTGGGAAACCCCCGAAATTTAAACTCGAGCTAACATTTTAACCAATCAAAAAAACATGCTTTAAACAAAAACAATTGACTTACTTTGGGTTTTGTTTTAAAATTAAAAAAAGTTAAAGCCAGTTTGAGTTTTTATTATATATATCTTTCAAAAATTTTGGGTAATAAAACCTTTTTTTTTGTAGCAAATCTCCAAACAATTTTATACGTGGGGGTTTTTTAGGGGGCGTTACATTGGCATTTAAGCACAGGTTTATTTAATACGTTTACAAACTAAGTTATTTCTCACTCAATAGTTGCGGATTAATAAATTTAAATTGTAAAATTTTGTCATTTAAAGTAACCTCAAAGTCATTTTATGATAAAATGAGAAAAATCCCTTTGTTTTTAAAATTTTAAAAGTTTTTTTAAAACAATTTATATTAAAAATCGTTAGATGGATTTAGAGAAAAAGGATGTTTTCCCCTTTCACCCTCAATAAACACCCTTAATTTTAGGGCTAGATAGCTAATTCAAAAAAAAAAACTCTGGGGAATCTTATGAAAAATCTATTATAAAGGGGTTTTGGGCCCCATTGACAAAATGTTTTCGGTTCGAGGCTGAGTTTACAGACAGATAAAACAGACATTGCAAATACCCTATCACCTCTTCAGATTAAAGGGGGTCATGAAACTTTGGGCTTTTTCAAAATCTTAAAATTTTATTTTTTTTAGTCACAAAATTTCTCTCCCGGGGGGTTTTGAGAGAAATTAAAAAGAGAAAAATTGAAGGGGATAAAAAATGGGCGATCGTCGTGGGCCCTTTTTTGAAAGTTTTTAAAAGGGGATCGGGGGCCAAAAAAAGGGGGTGCCCCCCGCCCCCTACACCATATTTGGGGGTTCGGTAGTGCATCTGAGCAAGGGGTTCCCTCAATTTTTGACTCAACCAGGGCCCAAAAAAATTTTAACCAAGTGTGAAATCGACTCTTCCTTTTTTTAAAAGTGCGAATTAAGGACCGGGGTTTTTGTATTATTCTAGAGTTTTTTTGGGTTGGCAGGATGTGTTTTCGTTTTAAAATCAGTCATTTCAGAAAGTATATTTTAAAACACAAAAGAACGTCATAGCTCGGGGAAATTCCCCCAAAACTAGCCCACTGGTCTTTTATTTTTGTTCATAACCATAAAAAATTTTAAAAATATACGTAATTTATTTTATTTTAAAAGGGCCCTTAACAATTAAACTATTACTGTCATTATAAAAATTTTTTAAAATTTAAAGAAAATCTCTTTTTTTTTTTATTTTTAAATGAAGGATTTAAAATGTTTTTTTTTCTTAATAAAGCCCCAAATTCACTGTTTAAAACCTAGTGCCCTCCTTTTAACTAATTAAAATATTGGTTTGGATATAATTTTTCCCTTTCCCTTATGAAATTTTATTAAAAATGTTGTTTCTTTTTATGTATTTGTCTGTGGGGGCCTTTTTGGGGGTTTTTGGGGGCTTTTGGCAACAATAAAAAAAAATTTAATTTTTAAAAATAGAACCAAAAACTGTGTTTGTTTTAGGGAAAAAGGGGTTTTTTTTTTTCAAAAAAAAAAACAATTTTTAAATTTTCGATTATCCGAGCCGCCGTTGTCACGAACAATTCGGGCAGTAAATTTTTTTCCTCTGTGTTTTTATAAAGTAAATGTACTATAGTTAAATAAAAATTTGAAATTTGTCCCTTTGTAGTATTTCGACGCAGTTTCACACTTGGGGCCCCGCACTGCCTTCCACTGACAAATGCGAGTGTGTGTCACAAAAGGGGACGTCGCCAACAAACGTTTTTATATTTAGACGAGATCAGCTAAAATTTTTTGGGGGAATTTTTTGAAGCCCCCCGAGGGGACATTAAACCCTCTAGAAAAACAACCGCTGTAATTTGCCCCGAAGTTTTTGTTTTTTAATCTTTGGGAAAGGACCCCCAAATTTCATGGTGTATGAAACATTACACGTTTTTTCTTTTTTTTTTTTGTAGTTCAAAAAACATTGATATATTCATTTGTAGAGTAATGTTGCTTACGTATTAAGGGCATCCCCAAACCCCTTTCCATTCAAAAAACGGGGTTACAAAATAAAAGGGGTGGAAACTAAAAAAGGTCTTTTTAAAAAAAAAAGAAAAACTTTTTTTTTTGGCCATCTTTGATAACATTCTAATATATTGTTATGATACAATGGGTATTGGAAATATCGACCCCAAAAATTTTATAGGGGAATGGATGATTTTAAGTTGATTTTGGGATATGCTTATATAGCATACATCGGTGGGCACGAAAGACTAGATACCCGGGTTTTTAAACTAGTCTGGTTTTATGGGGGCTGAGAATGGGGGTTCGTATACCACCAGGATTTTTTTTGAGATTCCTAAAAACCCAAATTTTTATGTAATTTTAAAATTTACGCTTTTCAATAATGTGCTGTAATACAGTAGAATACCCCCCTTTTTCGGTTTACAAACACAACAACAGTGCAATGGGACCAAGGGAATTTACTTAAATAACATAAGTCCCGGTACTAGGGTTTTTAATTATTATAACGGGTTTTTGTGCTAAAAATTTAAAAACTCCATACAAAAGGGGTAGGGGGTCAGAAGTTTTTTTCCCCCGGCTAAACATTTTCTTAAAAAAACGCTGCCAATGGGGATTAATTTCCTTACATTTACACATTACCTTCTCCATGCCCATTTCAATTTTTTTAATTTTTAAAAGCAAAAAATTCCGAACATTTGTGAGAACCCATGAAAACATATTTTCTTTTCAACGTACTGAACATCCCCAAAAAATACTCTGCCTAAATCGCTGCAATGCACACTGAAAATTTAAAAACTATCTCCTGTAAAATGTATTTCATTTTTAACTGAGAGGGGAAGGGAAAATTTTATAAGAAAATAATAAACCCCAAAAGGCTCAAGGGTTTTAAGGCATAAATTTTTTTTTATTTTTTTTGTTTGGCAAAACCCAAATTAAAGGAAAAATGTTGTCACATTTTAGAGCTGAAAATGTGTTTTAAAATATGGAGGCCACTTATATTTAAAAAAAATTTTTAAAACATTTGAATATAAGTAAACCCCCTTCCCTTTGTCCTCCAGGACAAATTGGGCATCCCCAAATTTTTAAAAAAATATATAGAAAAAAAAAATAAATGCGAGTAAGCCGATAGGACCAAAAAAGACAAATAAAATCCCAAAATCTAATTTTATTTGCCCCTGTTTCCCCAAAACCCAAATCAGAAATTGTCGTGCCAGGCAAAAAGGGAACCAAAAGACCAGAAATAAGGAAATTTTCCCATTCAGTAAAGTTTAAAAAATATTTAAATAAGGGAAAGAAACAAAAGAAGTTATTAAATGCAATTTTTTTTTTTATAAACAAAAGGTAATCATAATTTAAATGAGAAAAAAATTTAGTTTTATATTATAATATAAATATATTATATATAAAATAAAAAAATAATTTTATATAAAAAATAAAATATTTAAAAATATTTTTAAATAAATTTATATATATAAATTAAAAATTAAAAAAAAAATTAAAAAATATTTAAAAAAATAAATTATATATAAAAAATAAATTAATTTAAAATTTTTAAAAAAATTTTTAAAAAAATTTAATTTCCCTTTTAAAAATAAATTAATTAAAAATTTTTAAAATTTTTTAAATATTTTTTATTTTTTTTAAATTTTATTTTTGCCTCATTTAAAACAATATTTGGGGGCCACTTAGGGAGACCAGGGTTTAAACTGGCCCCCCTTTGTAACACGCCTATGTAAAAAAATAAAATTTTTTATCTGACATGTACCCCTTTTTAAAAAGTAGGCCTACAGTACAGTTTTAATACCACTTCCTTGGGTTTTTATTTAAAAAAAAATAGTGATTTTTTTTCTTTATTCTCTTTTCTAGCCTTTATTTGTAATACTTTTTTTAAAAAAAAGGAATGAATCCCCAAACACATAAGCTGCAAAATAAATTTGAAAAAAAAAACAAATTTAAAAAAAAAAAATTAAAATTTTAAAACGAAAAAACAAGGTTTCTAGAAAAAAAACCTTTTTTTTTTTTAAAAATTTCCCACCCCTTTTTTTCTGGTAAAAAATGGTCTAAATGCCCACGCTCCCCATAGATTTGACTGTTTTGATAAGGGAAAATATTGGGGTTTAAATCCTTGTTGGGTTACTCAAGGGGTTTTTCCAAAAAATTTTTGGTTTCTCATTTTTCTTAACGCAAATGCGGGTATATTTCCCCCAAAATTATTTTTTCTAAACCTTACTACAAGTGTAATTATTTTCATATGGGTATAGTCCAAACGGTTAGGTACTATTGGGAAACTAAGAAAATCACCAACAACAGTCTTCATTATAAATTAAACTTATCAAAAAAAAAGTCCCCCCTTTTTTGGGATGCCAATCTCTTTTTTTTTGTATTTTTCTGGGCTCATTGGGGGCTGTCCAGTACTCCCCTAAATTTTTTTAAAAATTTGAGAAAGCCTGTTCCAATTAAAAACACTCCCCCAATAAACGGGTCATAGTTTTTAAAATTTATGTGGGGGGTTTTTGTTTTGAGGTAATGCATTGAGTACCATCAAAATTTGTCACAAAAATAAACCAAGTAAATTCAAGCCCATTTCTTATTTCCTTTTCTATTTTATACCCCCTTAACGAAACACGTTTTTGTGTTTTCAAAAAATTTTTAAATATCTGTTTAAACCCTTTCAATATTTTTATAAAATTTTTGTTTGGTAAATCCCCTTTTAAAATATTCGTTTTTTTTGAAAGAGAAAATTTTCAAAAAAACGAGTGAAGGTTTTCCACATTGGGTAGAAAATTCTCCAATTCGTCATCTTCATCAAAAATTTTTGTGTCGGCCTGCATATCTTTGGAAGGGGGGGTTCCTGAAGTTGGTGTAATGCTTCACATTCTTTGGCGAAATCCTAAAACATTGAATAATTTTTTTTGGGGCATAGTTATTTTTTTTCTTACAAAACGTTTTCCCAAACCACCTAACAAATTTTTAAATTTAAATTTAAATAATGGGGTAAGAGTGAGAAAAGAGACTAGAGAGGAAATGAAAGGGCGTTGGCTTTGGAGAAAGTTTGGGAAAACTGTTACTAAAATAAGTTTTAAAGGTAGATTAAAACCAACCCCCAGAATTAAAACCCTTTGACCTCCCGCAAAAATAAAAAAAAAAAAAAAAAAAAAACTTTTTTTTTCTCGGAAATGAAATACGGGATTGTGTTTAAAATTTTTTTTAAACCCATAACTTATAAATTATATAATAATCCCAATCATCCCCTTTAAATTTTTTTGTGTACATCTAAGGACTAATTTTTAAAATTTTTGGGAGCCAAAATAAATCGATTACAAAAACTAGCCATCATTCCCCGTTTGGGGAAACCCTTTTTTCCCCGGGGCACATTTCATGTACAAGGGGTGTACATTTTGTTTTCAATTTATTTTTTCAAAAAAATATATTTGGGCATTTTCGGCACAAATTGCAAATTTTTTTTTTTAAAAAAAAATAAAAAAACCCCAAAAAATACCCTTTTAACAAAAACAAAAACAAAAAATTTTTGTAATTTTTTCAAACTACAGTTACCTTTTTTGTGATTCAAATTTGTTTCCCCGGGAATTATGATTCCCTTTTTTTGGATTCCCCCATCTCTTCTTTAAATCTCTGGACGTTTTTCCCCTTTTTTTTAATACTTTTCTTTGGGAAAAGAACGAGGGTTGGGGGTTTTGTAAAACCAAAAGTAAATTTACATAAAGTTGATTTTAAAAACAAGGGCCCTAGTCGGGAAATTTTTTTGAAAAATAAAATATGGCTTTTTTTTTTATGGTTTAAACAATAAACCCAAAATTTAAAGTACAAGTACAAATTACGGGGTTTTGTTACTATAAAAAAACACTTCATAGAGCATCCAGGGTTTTTAAAATGTATAATTTTTTTTAGCCTTCGTCAGCTTTTTTTGTTTTGGGACCATAAAAAAAAACTTTAGAGAGGGGGCTAAAGGGGTTTTTAAAATTTTAAATTTTTTTTAAACCCAGGCATTTTTTAGTGTTATGTTGGGCCCTAAAAATACTTCAGAGAGCTTCTGAGGGTTTTAAAAACTTAGAAAATTTCCCCCCAGCCCCGTCAATTTGGGGGGTGGCCCACCGACCCCCCCAAACCCCCCCGAAAAATTTTTTTGGGTTTTGGGTTTCGGCCCCTTTATTTAAAATAATTATTTTATGCAAGTTAAATTTGGACCTACGCTCAAACTAAAATATAAAAAATAAACAATTTTCAAAGAATACGGTAACAATAGACTGTACAGCTTTTTACAAAATTATATAGCCCAAAAGGCAAGAAAAAGTCTAAAACAATTTTTTTTAAAATTACTCTTTTGTATGGGTTTTTTTACCCCAATACTTTTCTCAGCTGGGGTTTTTAAAAGTTTGCTAATGATCTTCCCTCCCCCCCATACTCCCCCCCCCGCCCTGTCAAACAAACACAACTGGTCACTCCCACCTTGTTTTTGGGTTTTCAAGGTACGGCCCGGTTTTTTTGTAATTTTTTTTCTTTTGATGACGTAGTTTCGGGAAAAATTTTCCCCCCCAGTTTTTTAAAAAACGATAATAAATATTGTATGAAAAAAAAAAACCCAAAAAACCGTATTTATTGCTAATTAAGGAGAGTTAAATTTAAAATTTTAAAATACAAAGAGTTTTCTATTAGGAAATTTATTTGTAAAAGGAAAGAGAAAGTCTGCCGCCGAAATTTAGTTTCTTATTTTTTTAAATAAAAAAATTAAAAAAGTTGGAAAATATGGAAAAGACCGTGCCCAAAATATGTTTTCCATATAGTGCTTTTACAAACCGTCCCCCCCCTCCCCAAAAATTAAGGCTTTTTGTTTTTTTTTTACTTAATACTTGGATACGAAATTAAATATTATTTAAATTAAAATTTAAACTTTATAATTATTTAAACAAAAAAAAAACATAAAAAATTTTTTCTTTATTATTACTAATTTTAAAGTTTTTATTCTAAAAAAAAGGGTTACAACCAAAAAAATAAAAAAATAAAATCAAACCCCAAATTGCACAGCCTTTAAAAATTCACCGAGGAAGTGTCGACTTTTGCTTCCCCTCGTTGTACCAAGGGTGTGAGGGGGCATCAGCATCCTTGGTGATCCGGGAAAACTAAAATTGGGGTCACATGATTACCGTTACAATTTCCCCCGGGTAAAAATCACGTATATTTAAAAAAGTATTTTTAAAATATGTTGGACGCCAACCCCAAAACCCTCTTTTTTTTTTAAAAAGGGGTTGAAAGGGATTTTTTTTATTAAATATATTTATCCCCAAAAACCCGCTCAGCGGTAAAAAAAAAAAACTCCTTAAACTCAAGCCCCCTGAACTTTACCCTAAAGAGTTAAATTAATTTTGGCCCACTTACAACAAAGGACTTCCTGGAGAAAAATTTATTATTTTTGCCATCGACACCCAAACCCTACTGAAAAATTATGAATGGAAGGGAATGAAAAAAAATACAATGTCATTAATATTAAAAAATACAAAAATTTTACACTAAAAATTTTTTATAGTGAAATGAAATTTTTTGGGGTTGAAGAAAAAAAAAAAAAAAAACCCCTTTAAAAAACTCTACCTAATAAGCATGCCTCCTATTTTAAAAAATTTTAATAAATTGTTGCAACAATATTTTAAAAATGAAAATTTCCACTTGATTTGTGATGACAAAATAATGTTAGCTATTAATTATGATACATAAATAGTTTTTTTAAAATAAAAATAACCCTGGGTTTTTTTAAAATTTGAAAAAAAATTTTTAAAATAACGAGTCCTTCAAAAGTGTAATTTAAACTCCTAGCAACAGAATATAAGGGGTGAAAATTTGGTTTCACCCAATAATATAGCCCTGATGCTCTGGTAGTAATTCAAATTTTTCCTTTCAGTGGTTTATTTTTTTATAATTTGAAAAATTAAAACTCATGTTTTTCCCTTTCCCTTTTTGGGGCAAACCCCCCTTTTTACAAACCCTTTTATTGCCCAAATGATAAAACCCCTATATGAAATTCCATATTAAAGGATGGCCAAAATTAGGTTTTTTCCCTTTTCATTTTTTCCCCAAAAATTTTTGATTCCAAAAAAAATAAAAAACCCCCAAAAAATTTTTTTTTTTTAAAAACCCGGCCAAAAAATTGTTGCCAATTTACAAAAAAAAATTTTTCCGCTTTGGTTTTTTAAAAAATTTTAAATTTTAAAATTTCTATAAATTAAAAAATTTTTTAAAATTTTTTTTAAAATTTTAAAATTTAAAAGAAAATTTCCCCTTTTTTGGGAATTTTTCTTTAAACAACCCCAAATTTTAAAGGCCAAGAACATTAAAAATTTAAATTCTTTAAAAAAACCACCTTTAAACGTACAAAACACCTTGAAAAAAACCTTTTTTAAAATAAATGGAAATAAATTGTGAAATAAAATAATTTTGTTTTAAAAAATTTTTATTAAAAAATTAAATTAAAATTTATTGGGAATTAAATTTAAAAAAAATTTTTTTAAAATTTCCTTTTTAAAGTAGTAACAAAATTAAAAATTTAAATTTAAAAATTATTTTTCCCCAAAAAACTCACATTGTTTAAAATTTTTTTTTTACAAATCCAAAAGGGCAATTGGGGAAAACTTTTTTCAATTTTAAATTGTTTTAAATCAAAGAAACAAAATTTAAAAAAATTATTATTTTTTTACCTTTCAAAAAAATTTTTAAATTAAATTCCAAAAAATATTAACAGTTTTCCTTAAATAAAATTTTTGGGAAACAAATTTTAAACAATTAAAACTCCCTATTTTTAAAAACGTTGTAACAGTAAAAAGGGAAACCCTAAAAACCCCTATTTTTTACAAATTAAATATAGGGAAAATTTTAATTTTTTGGTCCATCAAATTTAAAAAAAGGAAAATTTTAAAAAAAAAATTCCCCTCAAAAAATTTTTGGGCGCGGGGAAAAAATATGAAATTTAGGGGTTTTATTTCCCCTTTAAGGTACCCTTTTGTATTTTTATTTCAAGGTCAAAAATTTTTAAAGGGGGTTTTTCCCAAAAAATAAAAATTTTTTTTTTTCCTTTAAATTTAAATTCTAAAAAAAAAAGGGGCAGCTATAAATTTTTTGGGGGGGAAAAACATTTTTCCCTTTTTTAAATAAAATTTTTAAAATTAAAATTTAAATTAAAAGTTATACGGGGAATTTTATTATTAAAAAAATTTTAAAATAAATTTTTAACAACAAAAATTTTCCCGGCCATTTTTGGACCTTTTAAAAACCCCCTCAAAAAAGGCGAATTTTTGCCAAAAATTAAAAAACGAAATTGCAGGTTTTTTTTTAAACTAAAATTACCCCAAAAGGGGAAAATTCTTTTACTTTCCCAAACGTAGATTTATGGGCATAGGGTGCCCCACGGGTTTTTTAATAAGGGGCTTTTGCTGGGAAAGGGGTTAACAGGCAAAAAGGGAAAGAAAATTTTTTAAATTTTTTCCCTTTGAAACCCTTTTTAAAAAAAAAAAAATCCCTTTAAAGTTTAAAAGGTTTGGGTTTTTCAGAAAACCTTTATTTGTTACTTTCAGCTCCGAATTTTTGGCCAATTTATTTTTTTTTAAATTTTGGAAAATTTTGAGCAAATTTTTTCATATTTTCTTCTTTTTTTTTATTTTTAAAAGGTTTTAAAACCGGGATAGGAAAATGTAGGAAAAAAAAGGGAATTTTTAATTTTAATTTTTTCCCCATTTTTTTATTTTATTATTAATTTTTGGGTTAAAAAATTAAAAAAACCCCAAAAAACCTTGCCTATTTCCACGTTGAAAATTAAAAAAATTAAAATTAATAAAAATTTGTAACCCCCAAAGGGTATTTTTTAAAGCTTTTTAGTGAGGATTACCTACCCCATCTAGAATCATAATCTAAAAAATTAAAAAAAATGAAAACCGGGGGGAAAGGGAATCAACCCCCAAATTGAGCCAAAGGTCCCGGGCTCGATTCCTTGTCCATGTGTCTTTTTTTCAATTTTTCAGAATAAAACTTACTTGACAATTTCCCTAACTTATAAATTAATTTGGTGTGCATTTTTTTTTAATATAGCCCTTTAAAGGTAACAAAAAAAAAGGAAAAAAAATTTTCCGGGCCCCCTTGTTACTGAAAAGATCTAGAAAATAATTAATTTAAAAATTTAAAAAAGGGGCCCGTTAAAAGACAAAAAAAACCCCTGGGTAGCTTCGACTTCGCCCTTTTCCCTTTGCAAGTTTAAAAATTCCTTCAACTTCAGCTTGCATTTAAAAAGTAGCCATCGCACCCCCGTATTAGTTTGAATGTTAAAAATGAATGTATGTATTTATTTATACATATTTGTGAATCTCTATCTATATGTTTTTTAAAGAATCAATATTTTCACCCTCATCTTTTAAAATGTGCATTTTAAAGGAAAAGATTGTTTGAAGTACCAACAAAAAAATGTCTAAAAGAGAGAAGGGGAAAACCCCCAATATAGGGGGTACGGGTAGATAGGGGGGTGAAAATATGTTTACATTTTTTTTGTTAAAAGTTAAATCATAGGGTTATCCATCCACCTTTATTTATGGGCCACGAATCGAACCTAAAATCGTTAGCTCATTAGAAAAATTGGTTTTTTTGGGGGAAAATTGCTATGAGCCAAAGGGTGAACTTCTTATCTAACTACTGTTTATGAGGATAAAGATAAAAATTAAATTTAAAATGTGGGGTTTAAGATTTGAACTTTAAAATTTAATGAAGATGTTAAAGGGGGGTGAGTGGAAGGGGGTAGCGCAGCAGATCAAGTATAAAACCCTTTTTCCATTCAATCTTTTAAAACTAGTTTTGTTGGTATTTTATTGGGAAAAAAAAAAAGCCATGACAGTTAAAAATCCTTGAAGGGGGATATTAAACAAACTAGGGAAACCATGGCTCGCCCAAAAAGAAGCGTGTGGGAAGGGGAGGAAAAATCCAAACAAAAACCCCCAAGGGAACCCCGTGAAAACCTTTTTTCGTCGGACGGGGGGCCCAAGTCCCCCGAGTGCCCTTCCCGGGGACCGGGGGAAAGCGGGAAAAAACCCCGTTTCCCGGGTTTTTCATGCCAGCCTAAATTTGGGTTTAAATCGGGAAACCACCCCCCCCGCCCCCCCCCTCCACTTGGGGCCGGGTGGTGGGAGGGGTTTTTGGGCCCCTTTTCCCAGTGATCGCCCCATCCGAGGGAAATCAGGAGCTCAGCCTCTGAAAAAATAGTCTCCAAAAACCTTTTTTTTTTGCCCCAGACTTTCCCTTTTTTTCCTAAGACTTTGGGTACTTCCCCCCCCCCCCCTTTTTCGCAAAATTTCCCGGGGGACCCGGATTTTCCCCAAATGGGCGCTCCCCAAAACAGTCCAAGTTTAAAACGATTCCTTGGGGGTTTAAGTTTTTAGCCCCCAAATTTCCCAGGGACCGCCCCCCGGGGGGGGGCTCCGACAGGTTTTTTAAAAGATCTTTCATTTAAACCCAAAAATGCAAAAACAGTTTAGTGTTCCCTTTTTATGAAAAAGTGCTGGGGGCCCCGATCGCATCCCTGTCCCCGTAAAGTCGGGGCCCGGGCCCTTTTCGACCCGAGAAACCCTGGAAAAACCCCCTGTGGAAGGGTTTGAGGGGATACAGACATAGGAAAGGGGGAAGAGAATTAGGGAGTTTAGAGGGGAAAGGGGGGCGAGGAAAGAGTAAAAATAAGGGCCCCAGCTTTTCGGGCCCCGGGTTTGTTGGGGCCCGCTTTTGGGCCCCCATCTACCACAATAATGCATACAAATTTAAAAATAAAAACATTTTAAAAAGGGCTTTGAGGGTTTTTGTTTCTAATGACTACTTTGTTAAAAGGGAAAATTTTAAATTTGGTTTTTTTTTGAAGAGGGGGGTTTTTCGTGAGTTTAAAAAAATTAAATTTTTTGTAAAAAAAATTAAAAAATTTCATAAATTTTCTATTTGGGGGAAAAACACGACCAAAAACCCAAAGGGTTTTGGGAAACCCTTTTAAAGGAAACAAAAATTTGCGTCAATTTTCCTTTAATTTGGGAAAGGGGGGTTCATTTTTGGGCTGCCCCACAAGGGTTTTCTATAATAATAAACAGTTTGGTTTTTTCAAATTTTTACTTGATAAACCAAAAAAAAATTTTGGCCCAAAATTTTTTAAAATTTGGTAAAAAAAAAATTTTTAGGGGGGGCCCAAAAAAAAAATTTTAAAAAGGGAAACATTTTGGCCCAAAATTCCCTTTTTGACCAAAAAAGACTTTTAGGACAAAAAAACTTTTGACCAAAAATTTTTTTACCCCAAAAAAAATTTTGTCGAACCTTTAAAAACATACATTTTTTTTTAAATTTGAAAACATTTTAGGCCCAAAAGCCCTTTTTGGGCCAAACTTTTAAAAAATTTTAAAGGGCCAAAGACTTTAAAGGTTTTTGTTCAGTTATATGTTTTAATTATGTTCGGAAAATTTCGCAATGGTGTATTGGATGTTAATTGGGGGCAGCGGGTGCCCCATTTAGTTAAATTAAATATTCTCATTTCTAAATAAAATGTAGTCTATTTTTGGTGAAAACTATTAACAAGGGTTTTAAATCCCCGTGGGTTACCCAAAAAAGTGGTTGGGGGGGCGAAAACCCCCCAAGGACGATGGGGTTTTAATTGCTAAAGGGGGGCCCCAAAAAATTTTCATTAACCCCGATCAAAAAAAAATTTCCAAAAAAAAATACATTTATGTTGAAAATTTTTAAAGGGGGAAAAAATTTTTAAACAGGGGTTGAAACTGTTTTTTCACTGTATAAAAAAAATAACAAAAAGTGTTTTTCGAAACAATTGAGGGGGGGGGGAAAAACTTTTTAAAACCCCTTTTTTTGGGGCCCCCCCCCCAGCTAAAAATTTCGAAGCCCCAACCCCCCTCTTTAAAAAATTTTTGGTTTTAAATCCCCCAATTTTCTCACGATGTGCGATTTAAAAACCCCCTTTGGGGAGCACGGGGGGGCTTTTGGTTTAAAACAATACTTAGAAAGTCTTTTGGGGGGGGAAAGGAAAAAGGGGGGCCGGACGGAGACCCCCCTTTAAATTTTGGAGTAACATTTTTAAAATTTTTAAATTTTTTTGGGGGAAAAGCTAAAGTTTTTGTACATTTTTTATCCCACAAAAAAAATTTTTTGGGGAAACCCCCATCCTTTTGGGTTAACTAAAAAATAAAAGGGGCCCCTCAAATTTAAGGGGGGAAAAATTTTTTTTTTTAATTGTGATTTTTTTTTCGCCCCCCAACTTTTTGGGTAGTATTTTTTTCCCCAAAAAACATAAAATTTTTTTTTCCCCCTTTTTTTTTTGGGGGTGATTATCAAAACAATGTAGTCAAAAAAATTAGCAAAAAAATTAAAGTGAGGATCCTTTTCAAAAAAACCGAGGTGCCCCAAAAATTAAAAAAAATTTTTTGAAAAAAAAATTTTAAAAATTTTTTGGGGGCCAAAAGGGGGAATTTATTTATTTTTAAAATAAAGGTGAAGATTAAAAAATTTTTTTCTATTGATAAATTTTTTTTTTAAAATTTTTGAAGGAGGGTCACTCAAAATTTTTTAAAAATTATAAGATAATTTTTTTAAAAAAAATTTAAGAAAAAGGCCCCTGTTTAAAAATTTTTTAAGATCAAAAAAAGGGAAAAACTTTTTTAAATTTTGGCTTTAACCAGAAAAAAAAACTTTGTAAGAAACATTTTATTTAAAATTATGAAATCCCCCCCCCCTATGAAAAAAAAGGCCCCGGGGGTTTTTAAAAAATTTTTAATTTAAAATTTATTTTAAAAAACCTCTATTTTTGGGCAGATTTTTTACGAAAAAAAATTTTTAATGCTAAAAAGGGGTAAAAAAATTTTAAAAAAAAGGTTGGTAAAAAAAAAAAGGAAAAAAAATTATAAAGAAAAAAAACCCCCCTTTTAAATTTTGGGAGGGGGCTTTTTTGTTAAAAAATTTTAAAAAAAAAAAGGGGGGGGGAAACAAAACTTCTTGTTTCTGATAAAAAAAGTAAAAAACGGTACAAATTTTGGGCGGGGGAAAAAAATTTTTCAAAATTTAAAAAGGGTTTACCCCATTAATTGGGGGTTAAAATTTTTTAATGTTTTACTAAAAAAATTTGGGGGGGAGGGTAAAAAAGGTAAAAAAAAAGGGAAAAAAAAACGTTGGAAGGAAAAAAAAATTTTTAAAATTTGAAAAAGATTTTCCCAATTAAAAATGCCCCCCCGGTGAGGGGGTCTCCCACCCCCTCTTTTTTTAGGGGGGGGGGTTTTTAAAATTTTTTTGTAAAAAACGTTTCGGGAAAATATATTTTAAAAAAAGCAAAAATTATTTTTCCCAAAAACTTTTTTGGGGTAAAACCACGGGGGGGCCTTTCGTTGGGTAAAAGGGGACGTTTTAAATTTAAAATTTTTTCCCCCGCTTTTAGAAAAAAAAGGTTGGGGGTTCGAATAAAAACCAAATTTTACTTTTGAAAAAAGGGGATTTTTCAAAAAGTGCGTGGCCAATTGAGCTGGGGGTACCATTGTTTTTTTCCCCCTAAAATGCCGATTGTAAAAAGGGAAAAAACTCTGCAAAGCCCAAAAAAAAAAATGCGTTTTATACTTTTTTTTCTACTCGCCGCTCAGTTTATAAAAATTAGAAAAATTTTTCCCCCGGGTAAAAATTTGACCCCGATGGAAACTAAGAAACCTGAATTTCCCTTCCCCCCCGGGGGGGTCCCTTTTTTGGGGAATTTGGGGGGAAACACTCCCTTACACGATCTTTTACCCGGGGGAAAGTGCACACTTATAAAAATAGAGGGAAAAGGGGGGGCCCCCGGGGACCCCCCACAGAAAAAACGGAAATTTCCTTTTGAAGCAACAATGAACAAGCAGGGGGTACCATGAATTTTTTTTTTACCACCCCCTCCATTGCCCCCAAAAAAATCTTCCCCGGGCCCTTCGCTTCTGATTTCCCAATATATTTTTGGTTTTTTTAGACCTTAAAAAAAAAAAGGTTTTTTGTTTTTTTTTGGGCATTAGGGTTTTACAAAGGGGGAAAACTCAAAAACCCCACCCCCAAATTTTTTTGGGTTTTATTAAAGTGATAAGATACGTAAAAAAACAATATCGGTTTTTAAACAATATTAAAAATACAAATTTTTAAAAAATAACAAACCCAAAAATTTTAAAAATTTTTTTTAAAAGGGGAAAATTTCCCCCAAAATTTTTTGCTCGGTTTTGTTATTTTAAAATTTTAAAATTAAACCCTGTTTTTTTTAATAAAAATTTTTTTAAAAAAAGGGGGGAAAATTAAATTAAAAAAACTGGGGGGAATTAAATTTAGAAAGAAGTTTTAAGGGGGGGGGGTGGAATTTTTTCCCCCCCCCAAAAAGGAGAGGAAAGGGAAAAATTTTTGGGGAATTTTTTTAATTTTTAAAGTTGGGCTTGGTTTTTTTTATTTAGGGACCCCTTTTTTACCCCAGGCAAATGGTCCTCTCTCCCCCAAGACTTAAAGGGTCACCGGTGTTTGGAGCTCGAATACCCCCCAAAGAACGCTCAAATTTTTTCCAAAAACCCCTAACCCCCCTTTTCTCAAAAAACCCCTCTTGAAAAAACCCCTTTCTTTTTTTAAAATTTTTTAAAAAATTTTTTTTTAAAAAGACATGGGAAATTTTTTAAAAAATTTCCCTTTTTTTCCAATTGGTTTGTTTTTAAAAAAATTTTGGTTTTCAAATGAAAGAATAAAATTTTAAAGTTTTTATAGCAGCCCCTTTTTCACTCTGTTGAAAAGTTTTTTCCTAATTGAAATAGAGGGTAGTTTAAGAAAAGAAATTTAGGCCCTGAACTGAATTTTAAATTTTTATATAAGAAATAAAATTTTTTGCTTAAATAAGAGTAAATTTGCTCAGTTTGACGGGTTTTTTTTGAGCTAATTTTTGGGGCCCCGGTTTTTTTTTGACTAATGAGGCTTTTTTGAAAAAGGTCCGTCAATAAAAATTTTAAAATAGTGATAAAAACCCCCATACCCAAAATTGTAAATTTTTAAATTTAATTTTTTCCAAACTTTTTTTAAAATTTTTTAAAAAACCCCTAATAAAATTGTTCATAATTTAAAATAATAATAAAAATAAAAATAAAAAATTTTAAAAAAAAATAATAAAAAACCCAAAAAAAAGTACCCAATAAACAATACCCCTTTTTTGCAAAAACCCCAAAATTTTTAAAATTTTTTTTTAAAAAAAAAACCCCCAAAAATACTATAAAATTTTCCCCTTTTTTTTAAACTCCTACATATAAAAGGGAAAAAAAAAATTTTTAATTTTTAAATTTTTTTTTGCCCCGCGGTTTTTTCTACCCCTTCGGGTTTTACGCCTTACGGGAAAAGGGGAAGGGGGAAGGGGGGTTGTGAGATGAAAAAAAGGAAACCAAAAATTTAAGTGGGAAAATTTTTCCACGGGGGGAGACCGGCATTCCCCCAAAATTTACAAATTTTCCCCTTTTAAGGTGAAGGAAGTGTTTGGGGGTTAGAAATTCTTTTTCCGGGACCCAGGAAATTGGGGAAACCCCCCCCCCCAAAGCTAATAAACAAAACTTTTTTTACTACTTTGGGGTTTTTTTAAAAAATAATAAAAAAAAACTTTCTTTCCCCTATGTTTGGAAACTCACACAAATTTCCTTTTTTTTGTTTTTTCTTTGGGGTTTTATAAAAATTTTTTTCTTTTTTGGTTTGCTTCGCTTTCGTTGGGTAAATTTTTATTTACATGTAAAATTTAAAAAAATGGGGCCGGCCCCCCCCCCTTTGGTTTGGGTTTTTCCCCGTTTAAAATTTTAGGTCCCCTTTAAATTTTATCTCAAAAAAAACCCTTCCCTTTTAAAAATTAGCGTAAGTGGGAAAAAACCCCCCCGGGTAGTAAGAAAAAGGGGGCAAAATTTTAAAAAAAATTAAAAAATTTAAAAAGAACGTTTTTAAAAATTGCAAAAAAAATGAAAAAAACTTTGCCCACTTGGAAAAGGGAAAATTTTTTTAAATTTTTTCCCTTTTTTTAAAATTTTTTTTTTTTTACCCTCTGTCTGCCGTAAATTTTCCCCCCCCAAGAATTTTTTGAAAATTGGGAAAAAAAAACCCTATGAGAAAATTTTTTTTTCCACCCCGGGCCCACCGTTTTTAAAAAAGGGAAAAAAAAATTTTTTTTTACGGGGGTTTTCTTAAAAAAGTTTTGGGTTTTCTTTTGGGGGTTTGGGGTTTTTTTTTTAAAAAAAACAAAAATTTTTTTTTGTTTTGAAAATTTTTTAAAGTTTTTTCACTGTTTTCCCCAATTATTATTTCGGGGGTTTTAAACTTTTTGTTCCAAAAAAAAAAATTGGGGTTTTTTTTTTTCAAAGGGGGTTAAAAAAAAAACCTCAAACCCCCCCCCCGGGGGCGAAGTTTTAAAAAACGCACTTTTTCGTTTTTAACTGAAATGAAAAAAGGGTGGGGAGATCAAGGGGGAATTCACTCGGTGAAGTAAGGGAAATTTTAAACTAAAATGGGGTTTTCCCCTTCTCCTCCACGCAAAAAAAGGGTTTTTTTTCCCCTAAATTTAATCCCCCCCCCAAATTTCCCCCCCCTTTAGAAAAAATTTTGTACCCCTTTAAAAATAATTTTTTCGAACGGGAAATAAGAAAGCCTTTCTAAAAAATTTAAAAAAAAATCAACAAAAAGTGTAACCCCAATTTTCCCCCTTTAAAAACCTTTTTTCCCTTTTTTATTTTATTTTTAAAATTTACTAATGAAAGGGTTTTTTTAGAAAAAAAAGGGGAAATTTTTTTTTTGGCATTCAAATATAGGGGAAAAAAAAATTTGTTTTTTGGTGTTCTAGCCCCCCCGTGAAGATCCCCAGGGGGCGGAAAAAGTTTAAAAAAAAGCCTTTTTCAAAAAAGGGGTTTATGTTGACCCCCCAAAAAAAAAAACAAAAAACTTTTTTTTAAAAGGTTTTTTTTTAAAAAATTGGACTTTTTGAAAGAATTTGGGAAAATTTTTTTTTTTAAAAAGGGGGGGGGAAAAAAAATTTTTACCCAAAAAAAAAAAAACAAACTAAAAATTTTTTTTAAATTTTTATTTTTATTTTTATTTAAAATTTTTAAATTTTTTTTATTTTATTATTATTAACCCGGGGCCCCTTTTTCCCTTTTGGGTTTATACGCACTTAAAATAATGTGTAAAAAATAGGGGGGTTTTGAATGAAATGGGGGGCCCCCCAAATTTTAAGGGGAAACCCAAAAACCCCGGGGGGGGCCGGCATTCCACCCACAAACTAAAAACTATCTTAAATTTTTTTACATTAAAATTTAAAAAAAAATACGTTATCCATATCAAAAAACAAACCCAAAAATTAAAATAAAACCCAAATTTAGGCAACCCCCAATTTTGGGGCCATACTCTCCCCTGGATAATTTTTTTTCAAACTAAAAAAAATTTTTAAAAAAGTCCCCCCAAAATTTTTTTTATGCTCATTGGTAAAAAAAGGGGTTTTTTTTTTTTTCAAAAATGTTTTTTATTAAAATGCTTTGGTAAAATTTGTAAAATTTTAAAAAGGAGTGCGCGGCCCCCCCCGATTGCGCTCGTTTTTGCCTAAGATTGTAAATAGATAATACTTTTTTTTTTTCTAAAAATTTTTTTAAATTTTTTAAAATTTAAATTTAAATGATTTTTAAAAATTGAATTTTTTCCCCCCCCCCGGGAAATTTTAAAAAGGGAAAAATTTTAAAATTTTTTTAAAAATTTTGGGTGTTACCAATAAAAAAAGGGGTGTTATAGCAAAAAAACTTTTAAAAACTGTTTTTGTCATTACAAAAATAAAATTTTGACCCAAAAATTTATGAAAATATAAAATTTCCCAAAATTAGTTTTCCCAAAATTTTTTTTAATAAAAATTTCCCTTTTTAAAATTTTTTCTGAAAATTTTTTAATGAAATTTTTTTTTGATGATATTTTTTTTTAAGGAAAAAGGCCCCATTTAAAAATCAAAAAATTTTTTTTTTCTTTAGTAGTTTTAATTTTTTTTTTTTCCCAAAAATTTTTTTCCCCCACTTTACAAAAATCTTTTATTTTTTATATAAATATTTACTTTTCAATAAAAACTGCAATTAATAATTGTATGAAAATTTTTTTATTTTTTGTAAAAAATCTTTTAAAGAAACATTTTTTTGTGAAATTTTTTTAATTTTTTCCCCCCCCCCTTTTTTTTAAAATTTTAAAAAATATTTAATTTTTTATACCACCAAAAGGGGTTGGGCAATTGTAAATTTGGGGAAAAAAATTAAAGAGCCCTTTTTTTTGTGCAAAAAAAAAAAGCGTTTAGGGAAAATAAGCTTCATTTTCAACTTGTTTTTTTTAAATATTAAAAACCCCGGCCCTTTTTTTAAATCCCCTTGCACATTAAAAATTTAAAAAAATTTTAAAAATGGGTACTTATTCCCCCGTCTTAAAACCCTTTGATTATTCGCTTTTGGGTTTGGATTTTAGAAGGTTTTTTAAAAAGGGCTGAAACCCCCCAAATTTTGGTTTTGGGGGGGGAGTGGAAAACCCTTTAAAGGGGAAAACCCCCCCCTTCCCCAAACCCCCTGAGATTCGAAAAACCCCCGGTCTCCACTTTTTGTTCAAAACGAAAATATGCTTTGCTAACAAAAACCCCCAAAGGGGGGGTTTTTGTTTTAAAAATAATGGGTTTAATAAAATCCAAAATTTCCCCCGTTTTTAAAAAAAAGGGGGGGGTTTTTGATACCAAAAATTTTTACTTTTTTAAAGGGGAAAAAATTTCGTTGTAATTTTTAAAGCTTTTTAAAATTTTTTTTTTAAAAAAAAAAATTTTTTTATCACAATATTTTGTTTATATTTAATTTTTTTCCCAAAAAAAATTTAAAAAAAAAAAACCTTTTTTCAATTAAGTAATTTTAAAAATTTAATTTTCTGATATATTTTTTTGCGCTGTTTTTTTCTTCCCATTACAGCTATCCCGGGTTTTAAATTTTTTCCCCAAAGGAAAAAGGGGAAAAAGAAAAAAGAGTTTTATTTTTTTTAAACCCCAAAAAAAAATATTTTATTTATAGGTTTACAACCCCTTAATTAATCAAGATTTACAAAGGTGGTTTAAAAAAATAATGAAAGGGTAGAAAAATTTCGGTTTTTAAATTTTTGTTTTTTTTTGGTTTTAAAATTTTTATTTTTTTAAGGGCCACATTTTTGGAGCCCAAAACCCAAAATTTAAATTGGGGGGTTTTTTTTTTCAAAATCTGTTTTTAGCTTTTTTATAATTTTTTTTTACTGTAAAAAAGATTATCAAAAATTTTCGTAAATTTTAAATTTTTTCTGTTTGTTTAAATTCCCAAAAAACCTTTTTTCCAAAGGGGGGTTTCAAATTTTTTTTTTTTTTTTTTAAAATTTTTTTTCCAAAGGGGTTTTTAAAAAGAAAAATGTATGCATTTTTAAAAATAAATATATTTGAATTGATACAAATTTAAGATGCAAAAAAAAAAACCTACATTTGTTTTTTTTTGACCCCCCCCTTTGCTTTTTTGATGGGCAACATCAATTGGAAATTTTTTAAAAAAAAAAAACCCCTTTTTTCATAAATTTTCCCCCCAAATTTTTAAAAAAATTCCTTGAAAAAAAATTTTAAAGATTCCAAAATCCCAAGCAACAACCACAGAGTTTCATGCTAAAAATTTGTTTGATAAGTAGTATATTTAAAAGAAAAATAGACATAAATTTTAACCCCAAGGGGAAAAAATGAAAATTGGTTTTAAAAGGGAAACCCCGGAAAATTTTTTTTTCGTTTTTTTGTTATTAAATCTAAGGAAAGGGGGAAAAAATTTTTCCCCCCCCGGGGTTTTTTTAAAAATTTCTTTTTTTTTCCTTGGGGGTTTTTTCCCCGTTTTTTCTCGCAGACCCCCTTTTAAAAGGGGGTTTTAAAAAATCCAT
Organism: Timema cristinae; assembly: GCA_039000515.1. Taxonomy (NCBI): domain Eukaryota; kingdom Metazoa; phylum Arthropoda; class Insecta; order Phasmatodea; family Timematidae; genus Timema; species Timema cristinae. The sequence goes on along the minus strand of JBCFYV010000969.1, from coordinate 34,939 downwards.
TTTGGGGGCTCACAAAACCCCTTTTTCAATAAAAATAGGTGTCCGAAATTTGGGACCCCCAAAAATTTTTAAAAATTTTTAAATTTAAAAAAAAAAAGACTAACACAAAAAGGGGGACTTAAAAAAATTTTGGGGAAAAACAAATATTCAAAATTTTTTATTAAGGTTACTAAAATTTAATAATGGTATTGCTTCTTTTGTTTTAAAAAGTTCTTTAAAGTTTTTTATGGTTTTTTGGTTTTACATTCCCCCCGGGAACAATTTTTAAATTTTGGTTTTTTCCCCCCGGGATGAAAAAATTTTTCTTCGCCCCAAAACCTTTTTTTTTTGGAAACTGAAAAAATTTTAAATAATACCCATTTTAAACCCCCTTGAGGGGAAAATTTTTGAAGAAAAATGAAGGGGGGGGAAAAAAACCAAAATTCCCCCTGTAAAAAATTTAAAAATTTATTTTGGGTAGTGGGGAAAATTTACAATAGCCCCAAAAAAAAAATTTTTACCGAAAAAGTAAACTGCGGGGGGGTCAACCTGAAAAAAGTTTTTTAAAAAAAAGGGGGGTTTTTTTTTTTAAAATTATTATAACGTCATAATGAAAAAAACTTTATTTTTTACCCAAATTTTAAAAAATTTCATAAATTTTTTTAAAAAAAAAAATTTTTATTTTTTTTTTTAAATTAAAAATTTAAATTTTAAAAAAGCAATTACAAAAATTTAAAAACCCCGGACCCCCCCGGGGATTTTTCCACGGGCCCCCTTTTTTGGGAACCACGGGGTTTAATGTTTTTGATTTTTTTTTTGTTTTTTTGCTTCTAAAAAATTTTTTTTTTACGGTTAAATTGTGTTGACCATAAAATTTTATATTAATAAAATTAAAAAAAATGCCCCTTTTTTTAAATTTTGGGGAAAAAAAAAATTTTAAAAGGTTTCACCAGAGAACACAGTTTTTGGGGGGCGAAAAACTTAAAATTTTTTCAGCAAAAAACATACTTTTTTTTAAATTTTTTTTGTGATTTCCCCAAAAATTTTTTTGAAAAAACCCTTAAAAAAGCGTTTTAAAAATTTTTTGAGGGGGAAAATTTGAAAAATAATACATTTTTGGGAAAGGGGTTGGGGTTAAATTTTTGGGTTTTAGTAAATTTTGGCGTTTTTCCACCTCCCGGTAAAAAAAATGAAAAAATTTGGGGTTAATGAAATACAAAAAAAAAAAAATTTTAAAAGGGTTTTTCTCTTTTGAGTGTAAAAAAGGGGGCTTTTTAATTTTACATGAAAAAAATTTAAATTTTTTTGGGGGTTTTTTAAAAAAAGGGTTTTCTTTTAAAAGAAAATTTTTGGGCAAAAAATGGATGAAAAGGGGGGGTGGAGGGGGATCTTTTAAAGAGGCGTAAAACCCCGCACTCAAGCCAGGGAAAAAAAATTTTTCTCGGGTTTTTGGGGGGAAAAAGGGAAAAATTTCACGTGAATAGACGTATCTAGAACCACGTTCAAGGTAGTGAAGGGGTTTAAACCCCCAAATTTAAAAGGGGCCGGGGGAATCCCAAGAAGTAGCTTACGGTTTAAAATGGGCCCACTCTTTTGGGGGGGGGTCAGATTTGGTCCATGACCCCCTCCTCCCTTTTTTTGGGCTGTTAAATGCCCCCCCCCCCCCCGTTTAAAAAATCCCCCCCCCCCCCGCTAAACCCCCCTTCCCCGCCCCCCCGGACATTTTGGTTTTTGATGTTTAAAATTTTTAAATTTTTTTTTTGAATTTAAATTTTTTGGGGCTGGGAGGGGGGTTTTAGTTTATTTTTTGGGGGGAGCAAACGCCCGGGGGGGGGGTTTGGGGGGGGGGTTGCAAAACCCCTTCCTAGGGCGTTTTTTTAAATGGGGGAAATTTCTTCTCCCCCCCTCCCGGTATTCCCAAAGCAATCAGGGGTGGGGCACTTTCCCCCCCCCCCGGGTTTTTTTCCGAAAAAATGTCGAAACTCCCCCGGTGAGTAAAAAAACCCCGGGCCATTAGGGCGGACCGAAAAAGAGTTGGACAAGAAGGATCGCAAAGGCCCTTTTTTAACCCCGGGGGGGTTTTTTCCCCCGGCGTTAGCAGGGGCCCCAAACCCAAAGGGTTTTAAAACAAAAATGATTTGAGGCCCAATTCCCCCCGGGCAAGGGGTTAAAAGGCACCCACAACCGGGGGGTTTTTGGGGGCAGACAAAAAAATCAGACAAATTAGATCGAACGGGGCTTTGGGCCCCTTTTTTTTTTCCCGTCCCCTGGACCCCAAACGGGGGAAGGGGGGGTGGTATAAAGGGGGGCCCCATTGGGTTTGTCATTTTTTAAGACTTCCCCAAAAGGGAAAAAATAAAATCACTAGTACATAAAACCTTGTTTTTTTTTGGGTGGTGGACATCGGGCCCGGAAAAAAAGGGGCTTTACCCTTTAAAAAAACCCCTTCTTCTTCCCCATCAAACTCCCCCTTGGCCCTTTTTTAAATAACGGGAAAAAAAGGGGGAGGCCTCCTCTCAAAAAAATTTTTTTTACCCTGAAAAACCCCAAAACCCCCCCCAAAAAGCCTTTTTTTGGGTTTTTTTTTTTTTGGGTGGGGGTTACTCGGTGATCACCTTCACCTTCTTGGAAAGGGGTCGGTTTCCCATTGGGGATCAAGTGTTCCAAGAAATTTTAACCCCCCAATCGAAAAAAAGAAACTTTCTCAACTTATGGTTATGTTGGCCAAAATTTCTTCTGAAAAGGGGCCTAAAATGCTCAATTTTTTAAAATGGGGGGAGTTCCCCAAAAAACTCGAAAAAACCCCGAGCAAAACCCCCCACACTCCTCCCCAAGAACCAGTCCCCCCCCCCCGTAAATTTTGGGATTTGCGTTACTAATCCCCAAAAGGGGAATCACTTGAACAAATTCCCTGTTTTGTAAAAAAAACGCCGGGGAAAAATTTTGGGTTTTTCTTCCAACGCTACTGATAATACCTTGTGTCAATAAACAGTACCCCCGGTTTTTAGTTTCCCCTAAAACTTTTTGTTTAAATTTTCCACCACAATGAAATCAATTGTTTTTTAAAATTATTTCTTTTCTGGGGAAAAAAAAAACAAAATCGTTTTTTTTTTAACAAAATAAAAAAAAAAGCTTTTTTTGATCAAAAAAAAAAAATTTTTAATTTTTTAAAAAAAGAAAACCATAAAATTTGGAATGGCTGTTTTTTTCGGGTTGGAAACCCCAATAATGGGCGCGCTTTTTTCGGGAGGGTTAAAAGTAAATATAAAATTTTGAAATTTAAAAAATTTTTTAAAAACAAAAAAATCTATTTTTACTTGTAAAATAACAAGGTTTTTAAAAAAACAGACTATTTTTTTTTGAAGAAAAAACATTTTTGTTTTTCAAAACCCCAAAATTTTCTGTGGGATCCCCCGGGGGGGAAAACCCAAAAACCCCAAGGGTAGGCTGCCATTTTTGGAGATTTGGGAAGGGCGGGCCTTGAAAGACCTGAGACAAAAAAAGCATCGGGTTTAAGTGGTCGGGCAATTTTTTGAAATTTTTTCCCCGGGGTTTTCGGTTTGTTTTGGTCTTTTTAACCCCCTTTAAAAAAGAAAATAAAAGCCCAAAAAAGTTTTGTCGAAGTGGAAACCTTAACGACTGAAGGCCAGTTAATTCGTGGTTTCAAAATTTTGGTCCCCGGGGCCGGATTTTACGCCCTCGTAACGTGATGAAGGGTTCACTGATGTTATCGTAGTCTTGGGGCAAAAAGGGGTGAATTTTTTTCAATTTTTTTCTTTACCTGTTTTATTTGTTCGTTTAGTTAATATCGCAATAAAATTGTTGTTTATAAATTGAGATGGGCCAATGATTAAGTGAACAAAATAAAAAATTTCTGGTCGTTCAGGTTGGCTATTTTCACCCCCATCAATTAGTATTTATTTAGTTCGTTCCCCCTTTATTTAAGGTTTCAGTAAAATTTTAAAGTAAAAATTTAATTTTTTTTAAAACTTTGGGGAGCTCATCGGGTTTTTGTGGATTTTAAGGTTCACTTTTTTTTTTAAATTTTAAATTAATGGTTTTTTCTATACTAATATTTTGTAAGAACAAGTAATTAACTTTTTTTTATTTGGGATACCTCTTTTGTTTAGATTCGTTAAAATATTTGTTGGGAAAAATTTTATCTTATTTTAATTGTGTATTAACTGGCCTTTTAACTGGGTTTTCGTTTAGAATAATTTTGTTTTGTAGTTTTTAAATGTGAATATACATTATTAAATTTATTGTTTTTGGTAACTGCAAATGTGTTTGGGGAAACATCTTTGTAGCGGAAATTTATTTTAAAAGCTTACACTTTTTCCATAGGGGATTTTTTGGGAACTATTACGCTTGTGTGCCATTAACTACTTGGGGTTTAGTGTTTTTGGGCAAATTAGAACAGCCTTTAAGTTCCTCTTTTATTACCACGCCTATTAGTTTCGATTCTTGTCATTTTTATCTAAATAATTAAAGGGAAATTTAAAAATCAAATAGGGGAATCTTTGGGGGATTATCCCTTCCCAAGGGAACTTTAGGGAAAAAAATTTATCAGAGGGGGGTTCTCAGCGGTGGAATAAAACCCCATAATAAAAAGGATAAATGTTTTTTTTCAGGCGATGATGCTCACATTAACAATCAAACTGAGTTTAAAAAATTAAAAACCAAAATTGGCAGCTTTGGGCCCTTTTAAACAAACCCCAAAAGTACAAAGAGATTATCAGGTGAAATACAAAAATTTATTTTGTTTCTATAATACAAGCTATTTTTCATAGCACCCCGCCAGGAGTAATGCCACCCACAAACCACCCGGGCGGGGGTCAGCACCTGGGGCCCCAAAAATTCCCTTCCCCAAAAACGGGTGAAAAAGCAATTTATGGGGAATTAAAGGGAAAACAATTTCTTTGATTTTTTGAAGTACTATTCTTTCAAACAACAGTTATCCGATTTTCAGAAACCAGCATCGGGGTCACTGTGGCAGCAATTTTGTCAACTTTTCAGGGACCACTGTCATAGCGGGTATCCAAGGCTTGGAAACTATTAAAAGACGTTACCTTTGAGGCTTTTTATCTACTCGTATCTACGGCCTAATAGGTTACCACAGATAAAAAATAAGGGCTCTATCCGCTCTTTTGTACCCTATTAAAAATAATAGGGCGCTTTCTTCCGTTGGGCCCATTTTTGGGGAAAAATTTGGGAATCCCCATTTTTTCATCCTACAGGAAAGTTAACCCCAGTCTTAGGGAAGGTTGGCAGGAAAATAAAGGAAGGGACCCTGCATTTTGGGCTAATTTTCAGGTTTTTCTAGAAAAGAGGCAAGTTGCCAGGACCCCAATTGGGAATGGGTTTTTAAAAAAAAACGTACTTTTTTGGGGGCAAAGAACTTCGCCAAACCACAAAAGTGTGTGTCAAAAGATTCGTCATATTTGGGGTGGGTGCAACAAGGCCCCTTGAAGTTGTGTTTTTTCCCAAAACAAATAAACCCCCCAAATGCAAAAAATTTGAAGGTTGAACCACATATTTTTTTAGGATTGAAAAGGGATGGGGTTATTTTTTGCGGGTTTTTTTAAAGAGGGATTTCTCGAAGGAGTGTTCACCAAATTATTGCCCCACTGAAATGGCCGCCCCCCATAGTTTTGCCTTGGGGGGGTGAGTCTCCAAATTTGGAATAATTTTGCAACGGTCTTAAAAAAAAAAGTCCCAAGGGCAGTTCCCAAAAAAAGCGGGATTAAACCCCCAAATTTTGGGGGCATCAGTAGAGCCCTTTTTCGATGCCCCAGGGGTACCTTAGGGCCTTTACAACCTCTATTATGAGCACCGTGTAGATATGAATGGGTGAGGGTTTTTTTGATTGTGCGACCAGGAGTTCTCAAAAATCCCTTTTGTCGCGACTTGGATCAAGCGAGTAAGGCAAATTAGTGCAATTTTTGGCTTGGAAACACCCCCTTTAAGCACACAGGGCAGGGGTCATTGTAATTTCAGCTAAAAAGACATTAATTTAGAGGGATTCGTGGTAGTGAACCCATTGCACACCTCAAAAAATCCCCAACCAACTCTCTTCATGGCGTCCCCTTTTTGGGCTTAAAACTTGCGAGAGGGGGAGGTCAAGACCGATAAATTTACTAGGACTGAGTGGTTCCCTTGGTTGAAAGGGGACGGAAGTACAGGGGCCTCCAAAACGCCGTCCGCCTTTAAACCATCGGGGGCTACTGCCTATTTGGGAAGCACGGGGAGTGGCAAGTGAATAAACCCTTTTTTTGTCTGTGACGAACTAAACTTGATTTCGTTTTGCCTTTTTTGGGTCTAAAAAACCCCACGGTGATCAACGTCCCCGCTGATAGGAATGCGAGGGCATTATCGCCTAGGTGAAGAATTCATCGGGGTGATATAAGTTAAACTGCCTTTCCCAAAGTGATCGAAGGTCCGGAGACATGCGCAGGGCGCTCAAAGACTTTTTTGTTGTTTAGAGGTCTTGAAAAGCACCAGCCAAAAAAACGCAAATTGCTTTTATGAGGTTTTCCTGAAACAGGTAAATGCAACCAGCCTCGACTCCCCCGAGGAAGAACACTACTACTTCCCTCACCACTGCCACTTCGCAGGGTGAGAGGGGAGATAACCAAATTTTGTGTTTTGACGCATCGATAAAAATCAACAACAGGGGCTTTAAATCAATTTTGCACACGGTCCCTCTTTGAAAAGGGAAATTTGGGGATTATTGTAAGTGGGTGCTTTTTAAACCGATATCAGCAAAGTACCCAACAATTTTCAGAAAGGGAAACATCCCCGAAACCAAAAAAATTTTTTGGAGAGAGAATCCAGGGGGACCCCCCTTAAAGGAATTCCCCGCCAGAACTCGATATTTTACGAAGAATAAAAAAAACGCTTTTTGTGATCAAAAAAAAAAATTTTTTATTAAAAGAAAACCTTTAAAGTGGTGGTTTTTTTGGCTTATGTTGGGGAAACCATCAGATAAGTGGAGGATGAAGATGGAATTTCGGGCTGCTTTGCTCATTGCAACAGCAACCCTATAGGATGATTGGTGACGTGGTCAACCCCAGAATCGGCAAAGCCTTTGCAGCAAGAAGATCTGAGAGGAAGCTGGCTTCCAGAAGAAAAGGGATTGAAACGCAAAAACTTGGCGGAACCCCCCCAAGCACTGTGCATATAAAATAGTATTCTTTTTTCATGACGGAGGCCCCCCAAAAATTTTGGGATTCCCGGGAATCCAGTTTGGAGTTTCGTCCCAAGTCACCCGAGGGCCAGACAACGACAAAACGTATAATTCTCTCTGGGGTTGAGGTTACCCCCCTTGGGGGAATCTGGCCTGAACTTTTTTGGGTAAATACCTATACAGTACTTGGCAATCTGGAATGATGGTTTCTCCGGCCCCGTTAAGTGCGGGAAAAAGTTTTTCAATTTGGGGAGGGGCTACCTCTTTACAGGCTTAAGACCCAAGGTGGCTGCAATTGAAGAAAAGGCAAGTTGCACTCCCGGTTTCTCGGACATTTCCGAACGTGATATGCGGGGGTTTTGAGGTGAGGTGGGAAAAGTTAGGGTTTGGTTCCTGTTGCCGAGCAAGGGTAGCCCATTGAAAAGGATAACAGGGCCCGATTAACTTTGTGCTGCTACTGGTTTCAAACTCCTCAAATATTCAGTCAAGCCCTTTCAATGGGGTTGCCATTGATTCTCACTGAGCTATTCTAGTGTACATTGAGTTGGGGTAAAATCGTCACCTCATCGTTGGGTACGTTTGTGCCAACGGGTGATCAATACATAGGGTTACCCCCAGTAAATTTTTGGCCGCCCCAACCGCTCAAAACCCGGCGGTTGCCCAAGGGGGGTTTTTTCCCTAGTGAACTTCGGACCATTCCTTATGGGGATGGCCCAAAATGGTTGATTTAAAACGAGGAATGCTGGCCATCTTGCAACAACCGGGTTTCATGACGGAAGAAGCAAAGGGAAAAATACACTGGAACTTTTAAAATGGACGCAAGAAGTCCCCCCCAAGGAGAATCGCTTTTTCCCAGCGTCAAAAATTAAAGGAGAAAACCGCCCTTTTTTTACGATGGCTAGAAGAATAAGACAAATTCCAATACAGGTGACAAAACTGCAGAAGAATTACAACGCCATGCTTCGGGGTAAACGGACGACAGGGTTTTCCGAGGAAATAGTCGTTTGGATCAAGAACCATGCCTAAGGAAAGGGGGAAAGTTGAACCCCTTTTCAGGGGAGGGTGAAGGTTTCCTACGGGGGGTGGACGGTTGTTCCACCCAAGTACCCTTTGCAAGGCACCCGTTTGATGCCTCCAAATCACCACCTTCCCAAATTTAATTTTTAATGATCCCCCCCCAGAAAAACCAACATCCAGCCCACAGAACCTCATTGCATCTCAGGAAGAAATTTTTGGTTTTATGGGGGGAAAGGTGCATTTCGTAAGGGGGGGCCTTTACCCTTTTTAAAGGCACTCCATTATCCAACCTCCATTGATGGGAGAGCTCCCCAAGCAAAATTGGGGGAAAGGGGAAAGCATTCTCACAACGGGGTTGATTACGGGGGGCCAAATAGATACTTTGGGGACATTAGAAATTAATACAACAAAGGGATAATTTGCCCGTTTTTGTTGTCCACCTGCATTCCCTTTGGGAATTTGGGGTTAGAATTCACACGGATGCACTTACTTTTCGGGGTTTTTGCTGCCGGGACCGTGCATGAAGTTTATACCAGGGGAACCCAATTTTTTGGGGGCTAAAAGGGGCTAGGGGAAGGAAGGAACTAACCGCCCATCCCCAAAACTGCGGTAGGGAGAATGTTTCAACGGGGGTATCGGGCAAATTTATTCCACCGGGCCCGCCCCCTGGGGGGGGCTGTGGGGGCGCATAAATCAAAAAAGAAACCTTGTCCTTCTATTTTGGGGAACAAACCTAACCTTTTAGAATTCAAAGGTGGGGGGCAAGTTAGGGCCCCCCTCAATTTAAGACCGCCACTCCCATAGCTGATCCAAAAGACTTAAAGCTTTAAAAAAAAGGACCTTTTTGATGATGGGAAAACCCCCCTTTTCCATTCAAGAGACCATTGCCTGAAAAATTCAAAATTACTGCCGGTGAAATTTTGCAGCAATCATGCAAAAATTCGGCACGTGCGAAAATGAATTCCGGTGCCTTCAACACGCCCAAAATGGGCTAATCAAAAGCTAATCTAGCAGTGGGGGATCTCGTCATCATAAAAAAGGGCAACGCCCTCCCCTTAAATGGAGGACTGGTCAGTTCCAGTACACCCTGGCGAGATTGCTGGTTCAAATCTACCGTGGTACCAAAAATGCACTGTAAAACGGCCCCGGCTAAAACGTCCCACTGCCCTTAAAGAAAAAAGGTTTTTATACGGTTCACCCGGGAGGTGTCGGGGAGGTAGGGTCCTTCCCCCTTTAAAAAGTGGGGGGGATCGTTTTTCTTTGGGGTTCCCCAAATCCAATTTTTCCTTTATGTTCAAATTTTGCACCGGGTACACCCTTTTGCCAAAATGTATTTGTATCTATTTGAATTAAGGGTTGTTATAGCGTACTAAGGGTGAGCTTTGTTTTTATTTTCCCAATTTTTAAATTAACCTTTTGAAACACCAATTCACAGATACTTTACAGTAAAATTTTTTTTCAACATGATATAAAACAAAATACAGGTTTTAAAAATTAAAAAAAAATTTTGCCCACCTTTTTTATTTCCCTTCTGATATTTAAAAAAAGTAAATAATCTTAGTTTTAAGATTATTAAAAATAAAAAATCATTTGTTTTTGTTTTTGGGCAACTTTATGGGTAAACTTTGGTTTGGAACAAAGATAACAAAACTTCTGTCTTTGGTAGCATTTGGAGAAAAACTTATTTTGGGAAAAATAAGGAAAAGGGAATGGAACTAAAATTTTGGTGGGAAAACACATTTTGACCCAAAAGCCATATTTATTCTTTTTAAATTTTGAGGGAATATTTTTTTATGGGCAAATTCTTATAAAAATGGCTAATTGATCATAGATTGCGTAGTTACCTTCTCAATTTTTTTTTTTGGGGGAAACAAGTTTTGGGAAATATCGACTCTTTTCCTCTCTAAAGGGAATTCTGTTAAACTTCGTCAAATGGCCCTTTATCCGTTTGCTGCCTTTTTTAAAACTTAAGAAATTTTAATAAAAACCCCCATGTAAATTATATATTTTATAAAAGGGATTAAATTTTTTGTCTACAAAAAGCCCCCCCCTTTAAAATGGGAATATTTTTGACAGTAAGCTTGACTGTATTATTGCGTTTTAATATTGTTTAAAAATCTCAATGGGTTAGGATGAAAGATATTGATTTTAAAAAATTTGGCCCCATTTGTTTCAAATAAAAGTTAAAACCCCTTTTGGGAAAAATTTGAGTTTGTTCACCTTTCCAAAACACCGGGTATTTCCAATTTTATTTAAAAAGGGCCCTATTTTGTGGGTTTCCCGGGACTAGGGGTAAGGACAACTCCTGTTTTGGGGGGCGAGGTTCAATCCCGGCCCACACAAATTTTTCCCTAACAAACCCCTTCACATCTGACAAGACGTGTAATAATCCAACTTGTAATGTGGGAATGCCAGCCTCCCCGTTTGGTCCACGTTAAATGTAAGTCGCATTTCTTCACAAACACCCTACATTAACATTTTTGGTAAATGCGTATAACCCAAGGGGAGTAAACGAGTAATAATAATAATTTAATAATAATTTTAATAATAATAATAATAATAATAATAATAATAAAAAAATAAAATTATTTGGTCGTTTTATTAAAATTAAAAAGTCATTCAATCGTTTTTTTCATTGGGGGATGGGTCCCGGCAGCCTAAATTCGGCTGCCAAAACCCCCGAAGGGGCACAGACAACACGATGATGACGAAAAAAATCAATGAGATCGTTAAAAGTTCCCAAAATAGCCCAGTAAAGAAAGGGGCCCCCTGGGGAAAGGCCAAAAAGAATGACGATTTGAAGGGGTTTTAGATTTTTTCCAATCTAATTCTCTCCCCCCAAGGTAATTTTTCAAAAACCAATTTTTTTGGCCGTTTTTTGTAACGGCCTGGGTACTGAAAGGGCGAGAACCGCGACAAAGCCTGTTTTGGCAACACACGCCACGTTCTCGGGAATTTTTATTGGGATTTGTTTTTTTATTTTTCCACCAAAATTTTTTTTTTAATTGATTTTCTGTCAGGGGTCAGGGGTCAGGGCTGTGGGATCTGTCCTTTCCCCGGGGGTATGCACAGGGGCCCCGAAAAACTCAAGGTTCAAGACTTAAGCCTTCAAGAAGGCTCAAAAGGCCAAGGGCCCCAAGGAATAGGCGGTTTAAAACTCAGCAAGAAGGTTTTAAAGGCCATCTTCAAAGGGGTCAAGGCTAAGGTCAGAATTCAGGGGGCAGGGCTCAGGGCTCAACGGGGAGGGCCGCTTGGGCCTGGGACTGGTCTTTGGGATCTGGCTCTAGCTTGGGTTGGGTTCTGAGCCAGGGTTTTTTTTCTGGCTTGAGCCTTTGGGGACTGAGCTCGGGTCTTGGTCCCCTCGTTTCTGGCTTTTGGGGTTCTTTTATCGGGTTGGACCCTGGCTCCGGCTTTGGCAATGATTAGGTTTAAAAAGGGGGCCCAAAACAGGTTTCAAAGCCAAAATTCATGGCCTAAAAAAGTCTCAACGATCAAAGCTCAAAACTGTTCAATAAAGACAAAAAGGGTCAAGTCAGGGGCCGGTTTCAGTGTTTCTGGGCTTGGGGGTCTTTGGGCCCGGGTCAGGGGGGTCAGGGCCCCAAGAAAGTCAAAATCAAACAGTCAAAATCAAAAAATACTCAACAAAGCTCAAGGATCAAATTAAGTGGCCAAGAATGCTAAAGAAGGGTTCAAGGGTTTTAAGGGGGCCCCCAAGAAGGCTCAAAAGGCTTAATTTGGCTAAGGTTAAAAGGTAAGAATCAAGAAGGCTCCCATAAGGCTAAGGGGTGAAGGCTCCAAAGCTCAAGTCTGAAGGCTCAAGGGAAAGGGTTTCAGGGCAAGCATCAAAGGGGGCTCAAGTAGGGGTCAAAAGGTGTTTAAGCCTCAAAGTTTAAGAAAAAAAGAAGGTAATTTTTCAAGTCTCAAAGGGGTTCAAGAAGGGTCAAGAAGATTCAAGGCCCAAGCTTAATCAGCTCAAAGGGTCAAGGTTAAGAAGGTTAAGAAGGTACAGGGCTAAGGGCCGGGTTTAATTTCAAGGGTCAAAGGGTCAGGGGTCGGGCTCAGGGCTTGGAAGGATAAAGGGTCGGGGTCTGGATCTGGGGCCCATGCTCTGGGTTTTTGGGGTCTGGGGTCAGGACTCGTGCTCAGGGGCCCCGGCCAATGATTAGTTTAAAAAGGCTCAGCACCCAAGGGGGGGTCAAGTAGGGTAAGGATTTTTAAACCCCAAAGTTTAAGGCAGATAAAAAAGCCAAAAATTGCAAGCTCAAGGGGGTTCAAGAGGCTCAAGAAGCTCAAGGGGGGTTTTAAGCGTAAGCTTAATGCCAAGGTCGGGCCGGTTCAAGAAGCGAAAAATGCCAAAGGTTAAGGCTTTAAAGGGCCAACCTTTTGGCTCAAGGTTCAGAAAGGCCCAAAAAGGGCCCGGGCTCATGGTCAGGCCTGGGGGAGGGTTTTTTGGTGTGGGATCTTTTTCAGGATCTCCGAGCTCTGGGGTTCTGGATTGGCCTGGCTCTGGGGTTTGGGCCTTTGCTCTGGGTCTGGCTGGGTTGGGGCAATGATCAGGGGTCAAGTAGGCTCAGGGGTTAGCATTAAAGGCTCAAGGGAGCCCAAAAGGGGCAAATTCAAAGTTCAAGCTGCCAAAAATTCTCAGGGTCAAGGCCAAGGCAGTTCAAGAAGGCTCAAGAAAAGGGGCTCAAAAGCTAAAGGGGGGCTCAAGGGTCAAAAAGGCTAAGAAGGGGAAAAACAAAAAAAGGGGTTTAAAAAAGGGAAACTTTTAAGGCTCAAGGATTTGCTGAAGGTTTGAAAGGGGCAAGGTTAAAACTCCCAAAAGTCCTTAAGGGCCATCAAGGTTTTAAAACTCCCGGGAAAAAGGGCTCAAAAGGGGTTTAAGCCAAGGTGTAATTTTAAGAATTAGGTTGAAGGGTAAAGGGCTCAAGTTAAAAAGGGTCAAAAACTCAGGGGTTCCCGGGATTTTTTTGGGTCCAGGGAACCAGGGGTTGGCTTTTTGGGGCCTTTTAGGGGTTTTGGTCAGGCTCAAGGTTTTGGATTTTTTTAGGGATAGTTTAGGGACATGGCTCAGGGGCCCCCAAAAAAGACCCAAAATCGGGCTAATCCTCAACAGATCAAGAAGGATAAAAAAGGCTCAAGTTTAAAGGCCAACAGCTAAGAAGCCCAAAAAGGCCAAGGTCAAGGGTCAAGGCTCAAAGTTCAAGAAGGCTCAAGAAAGCCAAGAACAAAAGCCAGATTCAAAGCTCAAGCTAAGGGCTCATGGGCCCAAAAGCCCAAAACCAATGCTGGGCTCATGGGGATCATAAGGTCCCAAGGCTCAATGCTCAAAAGGCCAAATTTAGGGTCAAGAAAACTCAGTAATGCCAAGAAGGGGCAACAATTTTGGATTGCCAAACCTAGGGTCAAGTTTTCAAGTATCAATTTTGGGCCCAAAATGGCTCAAGAAGGTCAAAGAATCGCACGGGCTCAAAAAGAAAAACAAGGGTCCCCAAAGAAAAATCAAATCCTGAAAAGCCCGACGCTAAGGCCCCAAAAGGGTTTAGGGCAAAAACCTTTTTGGCTCAAAGGGAAAAACTAATAGGTCAAGAAAGGGCCCAAGGCTAGAGCTCAAGGCTCCTCCAGGGTCAAGGTTTTAGCTAAAAGGTCAAAGCTGAAGGCTCAGGGTCAGGGGTTTGGGCTCATGCCCGGGTTTAAAGGTCGGTTTGGGGCCCGGATTTAGGCTCAGGGCTAAGGCTAAGCTCAAGGCTCATGGGTTCGGACTCTGGAATCTGGGCTGAACTATATAACATGATATGAAAATATATGAACTAACTGAACCCCGATGAAAAGGGGAAAAAACAACAAGGTGCTCTGGGGGAATCATAGGAATCTAAAACTTTAAATTTCCCCAAGGGAAAAATCTTTTTTAATTGGGACAAAAGTCTTCCCAAAAGGATTTATGAGGATAGTCGTTTATCGAATGGCAAATGGAAACTTTCCTTTTTTTATGAAACTTATGAGTCTAATTTCACCTTCTCTACTATAGCTTCCAGATTTTTGGGGAATCTTCTCTCGTCCTAGACAATTCTTCCCAAAAAATGAAAAAATTTTTTGCAAAAATTTTGCCCCACTATTTTTCGTTTTAAAAAACCCTGGATTTTCTTCATTTCTTCAAATGTATTTTCCGTAATCCCAAAAGTTCTGCTCGACCAAAAATTTTGGGTGATTCTGTAACCGGGCAGGCCCCCCAAACCAGGGGAATCCACCATGAGAAAAGAACTCCAGTATGGAAAATACGGGGTTTATTGAACTGGAATATGTCCCAAACGATGGGATCGGTCAAGTTCCTACTCTTCACCCGATTTTTACAAAAACAGACCAATTATATTCCTAAAAATCCAAGCCGCATGAGAAGAATCGACCTAAAAAATCAAAAAACCTTCACACCAAACTTTTTAGCAACCTCGCACCATTGATGTTACCTTTTTAATATGGGGAAGTTTTTTTCTTTAAGGGGGCTACCCCGGATCTTGCTTCACATAACTGACACTTGTTGATAATCACGGGTTTCACATCTAATGAAAACAACGCCGCTAAGCATGTTATGGCGTCACAAAACATAAATTTTGTACCGATCATTTCTTCCAAACCTTTGGGGGAATCTTATTTCCGCCAGTAGAAGCAATCCTTTACCCAGGTGGAAATTTTGGTATTTTTTATCCCACTGTATACTCCAATCGAGTTTTCCCAAAGTCCTCTGAATAACGTTTTGCACATAGAGTAAGGGGGACAGGTCATCCCACGGATAAAAAAATTTTTTTGCGCAATGACAAATTTTTCCTTTTTGTCATTTCCTCATTACCCTTTTTCACCATCCCTTCAAAGAAAAGTATCATCTTCCCGACCCCACAACTTTCCAAAGACGAAGAGAGATTTTGTTTTTCTCTCATTTTGCTGATTTCCATCCCTCAAATGAAATCGTCTTAGAAAAGACCCACAATTGCTGATAAACTGATCTTTTTTAAATTCACCGTAAATCCGTGACAACTTTGTCACATAGAACTCTGTAAAATTCTCTTAACGATCAGGGGTTTGAAAGGGGGGTTTTTGTAAATTTATCAAATGATACTCAAAACTGCCACCAAGAGGAAGGCACGGGGAAAACCCAAAACCACTCTTGCATGTCTGAAATCCAAATAGCCACTTCATTCCCCCACATAAAACAAGATTTTTTCCTATTTTCTTCACGGATGCTTTTAAGAAAAGCTTTTTCAATGTCTGCAAAATTTTCCATTTTCCCCTCTCCCTGAATCTATAAAGGGATAGCCGGATCAATTAAATTGGGTTGGGGACCATCAAAAAACAACATTTAGAGGGGGGGTTTAAACTCCTTGCTGAAAATAAAATACAGGGCGCATGGCGTTGTCCACTGTTTTTTTCACTAAGGCAATGAGGGATAGTGTTGAAATCCCACTTCTAACAGTTCAATAATTTTTTCCCTTTTTCCACTGATAAAAATATAATCTTTCTCACTTTGCCCCAAGTTTTTCAATTTGTTTTGGGTGTTAAATAGCCTTTTCTCACCATGACCTTTTAGATTAAAAACGGATAATTTTACTTCCAAAGGCAAATGAACTTCATACCGGGTTTCTTCATTTTTACTTTAACATTTTCGTGGAATTGTTCCTTGTTCCATTGGGGGCTGCTTTAGTCACTTATTTTTTTCTTAAGACAGGATCATTGCAAGTCATTACCCAACGGTTTTTCGACAAAAAATATCTTCTTTTATAGAAAAGGGGTAACAAGGTTGGTTTAGCAGAAAAATTTAGGGGAAACTGCTTTGCCCATTATGATCCCCCAAAGCGGGGTTTTAAACAAACAAAACGGCTTTTTTACATGTTTTCCGTTATTAACTTTCCAGCTACACCAGCTCCTTTAATAACCTCAATGGGCCTTTTATTATCATTGGTCGTATTTTCTTTTCTTAAGTTTTTTTCAACCCGAACCCCTTTGAAAAAAAAAGGGACCCTTAATTTTTTTCCCCTAAACTTCAAAAGCTTGCTTTGGTTTCCCAAAAATTTTCCAAAAAAATTTTTTAAGCCAATGTCGTCTTTTTTGCGGTAATTAACCCCGAACAAAGAATGCTTAGTGTTTTTTATCGTTTACAAGGGGAACCAACTTTCGCTACTTTTTAAGAATAAAAATCCGGGCTACCAGTATCAAACATTTCCTTGTTTTTTACAAGAAGCTGCCCAAACTATCCTAACCTTCAAAATTTGCAAATCACATTCGGCAAATCAGCACTCTCCTCTTTTGTTGGAAATCAAATAATGAACTGAAGATATATTAAACATCCTTTGAGTGTTTTTTCATTTAGAATGTGTGTCTTTACACAGAAATCACTTTTAACTTATTTTTTGGCAATTTTTTTAAATTCTGCTTTAAACAAAGAAACATGTTTCTTATCTTTAAAAGGGATTTTCTTTCCCCCAAAGTCATCTTTTTTGCTAAAAGACTGTACTAAAAGAGATTATCAAAAATAAAAATGCCCGGGGGACTGCACCCACAAACGCTGCTGAAGGTAATGGATTTTCATTGTAACTTTTAAAAATATTTCTTCCTACCTTTTTTAAATTTCCGGGGTACTGTGGGAACTTTAGGTGGAGTTTTACAAAAAGCTTTATCCTCTCCCCCCTTCTATTCACTCGGAATTTTATCAAACTTTAAGACGTTCTTCAGCCCTTTTCCTTTCCCCCACCACTCCTTTCCAAACGCGAAAAATATTTGTATCAACATGATTCATCATAGGGGAAAACCGCAGGGTATTTTTTCTGAATTACCCCCTTTTGGCCTCCCCAACACTAAGGGGGTTTTTTGATTTTATCATACAGAAAAAAGACCAGGAAAGCTGCGGCATTCATTTTGATAAAATTCCCCAATGAAACCCCCTACCCAAAAAAGAATCTTTACCAAAGCGTGATTTAAGTTTCTTATGGCTTTTTGGGAAGTTTTTCTCCAGTAGTCAAAACTTTAAAAATATACGGGCTTCGGGAAATTTGGGGAAAAAAAAAAAAAAATTTGGGGATAAGAAATTATATTTGTCGCATCATCTAACTCCTATCCTCGTCAATCTTCTAAAATGCTTCCAAAAACCCAACCAACTCGTAAATTTCCACCAAAATTTTCGAATCAACTTTGGAAAATATTTTTCTTCTAATTGTGGTTAGTACTACAGATGGCTAGCCCCCTTTATGTTCTTTTTTCCAAAAGAACAAATTGGGATGAGGTGAAAAAATGGAACTTACGTTTTAGTCGTCCACTACCCACCTCATTGTCAGTCTTTTTCGGCGCCTCTTCCTTTTGAGGTGTTGGAAGATCTCCTGATCCCAAAAATGGTCGGGTTAGCCTTTTTTCGCAAAATAATTTCCCTTTATCACGTTATATCCATTTCTTCATTTAAGCAACGCTTTTTGGAAAATTTGTTCTTTGAAAAGTTCTGCGATTTTAAAACCCATTTTTCCTATTAAAACTGTAATATCACTCATTTTTTTCCGAATGAGCTGTACGTCCCAATGTTTATGTACAAAATTTAACTGAAAAATGAGTTTTGATTTATTTTTTTCACAAAAAATCACAAATAAAACTTTAAATCTAAAACTTAAAATGTAAATAAAATCTACAACTTTAAAAAAGAAAAATTTAATCTAGTTTAAAAAAGCCCCAGAAAACTAAAACTTTTTTCCAATCCCAACTTGAGTTCTGCCAAACAAGAAGGTTTAGGCTCAAGCCAACCCTTAAAAGGCTCAAGGGGGCCAAAGGGCTGAAAGCTAAAGGAAAGAAAAGCTCAAGAAAACAAGGTCAATGTCAAGATCAAGCGGTCATGAAGCTTCAAAAAGGCTAAAGGGGTAAAGAAGGTTAAAGGGGTAAAGGGGGCTACATCCCCACAGTGGTGTGGGGGGCTAGCAATACCCAGTCCAAAGGAACTCCCAGTAACGCAATAGAGTGATGTGCTGGCATGACACAGAAGGTTGAAGGTTGAGTCCCACAAGGGTGTTAGGGGATAATAGCCCACAGTAGAGGGGGGTCAGCGTGCCACAATATGTGAGTGGCTGCAGGGCCTAGTATAGTGATGAACAGTGCAACAGTGGGTGAGGGGGTAGAAAGGGTTTTTACATTTTTTTGCTAACAAATAGGGAAAAAAACCCTCTAAATTCAAAAATTCCTCATCCTAACATATGGATTGCTTGAACGAGTATTAAGCTGCAATACATCAGTCAAGTTCCTTCCCAAATTTTACCATAAAAAAAGAATATCCCCTTTTTTTCTTAAATAAATCAATGGTTTTGCAAAAACCACCAATAACCGTCAAAAAATAATGGGGACAATTGAAACGTGTGGATAATGAGTATCTTGAGAAAAGCGGGGGGGCTTATTTAGACAAACATAATTAATACCATTTATAAATCGATATAAACGATAGGGACTTTATTACAAATTTTATTTAATTTTTTAAAAAATGCAGCAAGACGGTTAAGGGCCAGATACAAGTTTTAAAAGAATTTACCTTAGAGAAGTAAAGTCAGTATTCCAAAAAAGTGTCTTTCCAAAAAAAACGAAAATGAGATAGTCACACTCAATCATATCAATTTGCATAAATTTTTCATTAGTAATTTGTTCTAAAAATATTCTCCCGCTAAATATAAATAAATAGGGTGTTGTTCCAAAAAAGTGGTCTTATCCACCAAAATTTAGTTCCCAAAATTTCCCTTTTCCTTAGTTTCCAAAAAAACTTTTTCCCAATGTACCAAAAACGTTAGACATTTTTTGTTATAACTAGTTCCAAAACCAAATTTACCCCAAAAATTGCATTCAAAAAAACACAAAGCACTATTTCATGTAAGAATTTTTAAAATTTTGGAAAATTTTTTCTGTATTTAAAGCGGGTGGTGATGGTCCTTTTTTCCTAAAAGTGTTGGTTTAAGTGATACGGGAAAGTTAACCTGTGTAATCTTGGGAGGGTTTTTTTAAAATTTTGGATTAACTTCATTTTGAAAATGGAAAAATCCTCTAAAATAATTAAATTAAACCATTATTTCTTGTTACGAAGCTTTTATAACCAAAAAGGTTTAATTTTAACCTTTTGAGCTAAAAAAAATAAAAATAAATAAATTTTTATTATTTCCATTTATTCTTTTAGAATTTGTTTCAGTACCCGTCAAAAAACAAAGTTTTAATCAAAAATTTCTTTTTAATTCAAAGGTGTAAGAAATTCTATTGCTGTCATTATTTTCTTAACTAAAAAAAAATTAGCCATTTTCCCAAAAGGGGGAAATAACAAAATTTCTTTTTTGGAATAATTCTAAATAAAATACCCCAAGTAAAACCTTAATTACGTAAGGCTTGCTTCCCGGTTGGTAGTAGTAAATAGGAGCATATTCCCCGGGTTAAATTTTGGCATGGCGAAAAATCAAGTAAAAGAATGATGGTTTAATAAACCCTTTATGAAGTAATTGAGGCCAGGAATTGGATTTTTTAACTTCCAAGAAAATTTATTTTAATTAAACAGTAAAAAAAGGGTTAAACTGAAATATTAAAAACATCGGGATAAAATACAAAGAAGGGGAAATTTTGAATGACCACCACAAAGATAAGGTTAAAAATAATTTGAGTTGGCCCCCTTTATTTTGGTATTTAAGGCCGACATTCCAAATGAACCCAATGAAATTATGTGGCCAGTTTTGTAAACAAATGTTATTTTAACAATATTCCCCCAATTTTTTAATAAATATAATTTATTGTTTAATTTGTTTCTACTTTCAAATTGTTTTTTAAAAAATTTTTTCAAGGCTTTTTTTTACTAACTTGTTTTTTTTAACCAACTTTTTTAAAATAGTTAGCATTAAATTATTTTTGACGTGAGGGTAATTTTTTTGAATAAATTTGAACTAAAACCGTAAAACCCCAAAACCCATATTCTCATTGTAGAAAAATTTTTAATTTAAACTTAAAAAAACTTTAATTTTAAAGGGTAATCTGATTGCCACAGTTATGTTTAAAAATTTTTATTTTTTTAATGTAACCAATAGGGTGATCCACTAAAACGAGGCCCCCAATTAATACCCCCCATTTTAGGACAATGGAAAACCCCATATTAAAGATGCAAAAATTTGTGGTTACCCTTTCGGGTTTGAAACCATGAACCCAAACCATCATGGTTAAACAAAAAACCTAAATGAAAATTATTGTTTAAAAAGTTAATTTTTTATATTTTAAAAAATAACCCAACCGTTAGTTCGGTCCCGGGTACCTCCGTGCGCAAGGGTCAGGTTAGACTCTGGTGTCTAGGGTTTTTTCCTGGTTTTTCAATTTCCTATGTCCCCAAACAGTTTTCTAATCCCAAACCCGTTCCTTCAAAACCCTCTGACCAAAAATTTATGTAATCAAAACAACTTTGAAAATGTGGTTTTTCCCCTCCCCTACGTGGGGGGTGAATTCCCCAACGGGAAAATGTAAGGTCCTTTCTTTTTTTATTCTTTAAACCCTTAAAATTACAATTAATAAAGGCGGTTATAACCCGAACGGTTAGTAAGACGCGGTGCTAATAAAAATAATAATAATAAATATAATAATAATAATAATAATAAAAAATGGGTGTGTGTACTTATGTACGCGCGCGAAGAAGTTATACTTCTTTGGCACATTAAAAAATATTTTTTTAATTGCATGCAAATAATTAATTACAATAAAATGATAATGTTTAGCATTAAATGTTAAAATAATAATATTTAATTTATATCAATAAAAAATACATAGAATATTAACCTCAATTATATTGGAGCACTTGAAAAAGTCTATAAGCACAATTTTTTCACTAATATTTACAATAGTAAAATAATATTAATCAAAATTTTCAATTTAAATCACTACTGAATAAATTTATTAGCACATATATAATTCGCACTTGTATGAAACTAAAACACGTTTTGTGAATGTAAAAAACTAGAAACTGTGGATAAATATTTTTTATAAAATGAAAAAAAAGGACCAAAGAGGCGAACCAAGCGTACCAACATGCGCGACTAACAGAGTTCTATTTCTATTTTTTTGGGGTAGCTTTTTTTTTTCAAGACTTATGACGGTTTACCTTCAACCTGTTACTTTTGTGTTACAGTGATGCCGCGCCATCTTAAAATTTCACTCCTTTCATTTTTTCATAACGCGCCTAAAGAAGTTATAACTTCAATAATAATAAAAATTAATAATAATAAAATAATAAAAATAATAAAATATAATAAAGGGAGAAAAAATAAAATAGATTTTTTTCAATATTGCCTCTAATGGTTTTGATTAAGATTCGTATCTAGGCGTTTAAATTAAGATTATAAAGACTGGATATTTTCATTTTCCCCAAAAAAGACTTTAAAAAAAATAAAAAAATATGAAATTTTATTTTGATAAAACCAACATTCTGAGATTTTGGGCAAATAAATTAATACAATTTGTGAATTTTAGTTGTAAAGAATAATATTTAAGTTTAAATCAATAATTCCCCAATGCCAAGTAAGTAATTAAATATAAGTAAGCCCTCTAAAAAGTTTATGTTATTTTCCTTAAACCCCTAAGATAATGTTTGTACATAATGATCTATCTCCATTTTGGACTCAATAGTCAATTTTTACATTTTTATTGGGTCAAATTTATAAATGAGGAATTTAATAACAATAAGATGGCGATGTAAAAACACCTAGAAAAAATGTCAAAAATTTAACCGGGAAGTCTAAATTTTAATACGAAGTGTTGACATTTGGGGGAAATCCAATATTGATCTTTTTATCGGTCCAAACATACAAATGGGGACATTAATTCTTTAAAAATAAACTTATAAAATTTAAACCGGGACTCAAAAATGGTTTTACATAGGTTATAGTGCAATATATGCGTGGGTTGCTAGTGTATATTATTTAGTTTCACATATATTACGAGTTTTGAGTAAACATCTCCATTTTAAACAATAGACGAGAAAGTCCGTGCGGAGTTCCGTAAAAATATTTTTTTATTGTATCAGGAGTACTTTATTTTTAATCATTAATCAGGGTTTCCAGTAGCACAATGTGCTTGTCACTGGTGCCTCCCCAAAATGTCATACATACATGTAATAGTGTAAATAATAATAAATACATTTCATTCCTTTAAGTCAAATTCTTACAACTAACAATTCTAATACTTATTTTAGTTTTTAAATCTATTAATTTTATTTTTATTTAATTTTAAAAAAACCCAGTCTAGAGTCAAATTTCATAACTTATTGTCATATTAGTCAATCTAGTATTAGGATTTCATTAAGTCTGTGAAGCCAATTAGAAATTTTTTTTTTATTTCTTTTTTAACGTTTGATATTTTATCTACCCCAAAAAAACGGTATCCGGTATCATTTAAAAATTGCTGGTATTATTATTTTCATGTGTTTTCCGTATTTATTTATATATAAAGGTATTTTATACTGTCGTGTTTTGTGATGTGAAAATGAGTCTGTCTTACTTAATATGTTTATAGTAGTAATACTGAAATTTTTATCATTTTAACTATACATGTTTTTTTACAGTCAATGGTTTTTTCCCCCCTATTCATGTCTTTGGTACTATTTTTTTTCACTCAATTTTTTTAAGAATTTAATTTGAATATTTTTAATTGATTTAAAATATAGATCATTTTTCTTTCCCCAGAAGTAATACTCTAGTTAAGATGTGAGTCTATTAGCGCATGATTATACTTTTTTAGAAACAAAAGTGGGCATATTGTTTTAGTATTCAATATTAACCTTCCCGCTCTTAGCTTCCTACTAATTATGTCTGATGAGTATTCCCTTTCATATGAGAACAATCGTTGCCCAAGATAGTTGTATGTCTCAATTGTCTCAACTTGAGTAGATGTTTAACAATTACACGGTTTTATATTATGTAAGCAATCTAACCAATGACTTTTTTATATCTAATTTATACTTTATAGCATGCGGTAATCGGATATGCTTGTTTGCGTTTTTTAATGTTGATTATTAATTTATTATCGTAAGTCCATTTTGTATCCTGTTAAAGTCTTCCTGCAACATTTGTTTAGCTCTATCTACATGTATGTGTACCGCAAACAGCATAGTGTTGTCAGCATACATAAACATAACCGCAGTTTGAATACTTTGACAATTTTATTGTATAGATTTAGTATAGTATTGGCCCAAGAACAGAGCTTTGTGGTACACGATTTTTTATATTCAATTCTTCACGTTCTATATATTTATTTTAACTATTTTTTTCCCTATTGTTAATTAATCTTATAAATATTACCTCTGATACCAATTTTATAAAGCAATTTAGTAAAAAATATCTTTATCTAACGTATCAAACGTTTTTAACATGTCTATAATGCTATAGATATGTGTTTGTTTTAAATTTAATTTCTTTAGCATTTGGTTAATAAAAGTGTGTAAAAGTATCCGTAACTTTGTTTTATTGGAATCCGTATTACTACAAATTGTCGATGTTTTGAATCTCTGAAACACTCCAGTTCGTACGGTCTATTATCAATATTTTTCATTTATCAAAATATATAATAA
Organism: Timema cristinae; assembly: GCA_039000515.1. Classification (NCBI taxonomy): domain Eukaryota; kingdom Metazoa; phylum Arthropoda; class Insecta; order Phasmatodea; family Timematidae; genus Timema; species Timema cristinae. The sequence continues at coordinate 11,168 of JBCFYV010000969.1, read as the reverse complement.
CCTGCTTTAGTGGGCCGCATGGTCTAAAGCGCCACTTTCCCCGTAACTATATGCCTATGATATCGGGTTTCGAAACTCGGTTGGGTGTAATGATGATTACATCCTTTATATTCAACCTTGGTTATTCTCAAAACATTAGCGTAATTAGTATATATGGTGAATCTTAAAACACGTATAAGACACGGTGTTAAAAGAAAATAATATATTTTCACAATGGAAGCCACCATGAGATAACATCCTATTTGTGTATTTCAAATTTATTATAGATTTGCTTATGCTGTTTCTGCCACAATTAACTTAGAAAATAATTATACTATATAATAAAGAATTAAACTATCTGAAAATGGTTAGTACACTTAATACTGTTGATAGATAATTTATCGCTCTCGTTAGCCAAATTTAAATGTATGGTTTGGATTATATTTAGAAACAAGATCGAATTGAAAGTGGATTTGGTTAGTAAATATAGTTCTTTGTTAAAAAAAAAGGTGAATTTTAGTATGAATAGCCCAACACTTTGACTGTTGTCATTTTAAAACTTAATAGCTATTTCGAACTGTTATTGGTTTTTGTTTTTGACGTTTGTTTCCTTAGAATGAATTGTAAACAGTCGCTAGAGTTAAATATGAGATATATAAAATGGCACACGGCGCCCAAAAAGTACAGCGATGGGCTCTAGGAGTAGGTACTGGTACCAAGGCATATCGACGGCTGCTGTGCGCATGTGCGGCGCTCCACGATGCCTAATGACGTATTCGGTCCAATAGACGCCGTGTCGAGAGGTGACAGAGGTCGATCGTTAAAAGCGCGGGAAACCCTCTTGGCATCTCTTGGTAACTGGAAACAAACCACATAACATAATCATGAGTATTTACTATCAAAACTTGTTCATAAAAAAAAGGGAAGGGTATCGAAAAAACTCTGGATTATGTCTCTCCCTTGAGGTTGTCAGGATTCTCATTAGCAGAATCAGGGAATCGTTTCCGAACCTAAATATGCAATCTTTCAAAATTGATATGGGGAGTAGCTATTTTCCTTGGAAAATTCAATATGTTATAGGACTCAAAGGTAGTTTCCTGTACAGTGTCCTTAGATTATTATCTTTGGTTGCCACCTTAAAGTAGTTAGACAGAAGTATGTTTATCTGTTTAGAGCTAAGTTTGTTTACTCCATTCATAATGACATTCCAGAAGAAGCCATTATTCAAGTGCTACATAATGATCTTTTCCCTCTTGTCCTAGACCTGATAGGTAGAGTCTGATTTCCATAAGAAGCACGTTATTTAAAACTGAAAACTCGTGGTTGACACAATGGTGAAGAAAAATTATTACAACTGTAATTCTCATTCTTACCCCGTTTAGTTAGTAATGTATAAATAAGTTGTACAGTGATCCATAAGAAAGTATTATTGGACGCTTTTGATAACATTTTAAATTAACTTTATAATCAATGAATCAGAAAAGACATCTTTATAGAACGACAAATTTATTGACGCTTCCATCAACTTTTTAAAAAACTATCGATGTATTCAACCAAGCAAAAACTTATAGCAAAGTTGCCTTTCAGATCAATTGCTAAGGCTCACAAACGAAACGCTCGTGATTATGAGTTTATTGTTTATTGGAAAATTATTTAGAGTCATAGCTACTCCCACACAAGGACATATAAAAGGGGGGTCCCAACTCCCTGGAATTTATTGAAACTACCTAAAATTTTGGACCCCACTTAAAGGCTGTCCGCAAATACACTAAAAAAATTAATGTTATAGTTTTTTAAAACTTTTACTACAGTTTAATTGCATTCGTCATCAACCAAATACTAGTTAATATTTTAATATTCACCTTCAAGATGCACCTTGTAAAAATTCTGATTGTAAAATTATCTCTGTCAACATTTCAACTGCCTTCATTTCCCTACATTCAATATGGTATTGTAAGACAAAGGACATTTCTTGAAATGAGCCGAGTAAGTGAGCTTAAAACCCGCCTCTGTGGCGTAGTTGGCTAACGCGCTAGTCGTGTTGAGCCCGACTGCTGAGGACGGGAATCGAGGTTCGAATCTCGGTCGGGTAATTTGGGGGGGGGGGTTCCTAAATGGTTTTCCACTCTCCCTCCACGCAAATGCGGGTTCACTTCCTTTTAATTCAACCTCCCAATTCCTAATCATTAGCGTAATTAGTACTTAAGCGTAAACCCGAACGGGTAGAAAGACGCGGTGCTAAATAGTGAGTTTCCCAAGAAAAGGAGGCAAACATTTTCCCATCCCTTTTAAAGATTTAATTGAGGAATCAACAAGAGGAACGATAAAAGAACAACTGTCAGATATTGAGTTTGTAACTTATGTAGGTTACTTCCCCTCCCCTCATTCTTTCAACAAACCTAAATTACTCAAAACATTATTTTGTAACCATGACAATTTTGATATATACACCAAATTTTAAACGGAATGGCTAGTTAATACAAGGTTGTGAGAGTTTTGTTATGAGAAGAGAATTATGGTAAATCAGTGGTGGCCTGTTGCTAATATAATATCAGTACTATTTATATAAAATATTTTCAAATCTAAAAAACGTAAATATATGCTTGACAGCACCACCAGCAAAAATATTCCCTACAGACAGCACAAAGAAAAGATATTTATCTTATTTTTTACTTCCTCGTGTTTCAATAACTATTTAGTTATATTTTAAGTAAGTTTACAAACCACGCTATTATTGTAAGAATGATAGCGGTACACATTTAGAGGAATGTACCCCATTTGTGTTTTTGTGTGTGTGGGGAGGGGGGGGGGGGAAAGGGTGAGAAACCATCGGCCCGGAAATTCCAAACTCGACTTTCCCCTGTCCACCGACAATCCAAACTATGTGCTCATTGACGTGGATAGTAAAGGCTGGTTCACACAGAAGGCTAAGCATGCTATGGTATGCCAGATTTGCTGTGCTAAACGTTTGTCATTTGGTTTCACCCCTCATTTCTAAGCTAAGCTATTGTTCCTCTTTTCCCTCCTGGATTCCCCTGCGGTTTCTTTCTGGTCAGCTCCAATGAAGTTAAGTTTGGCATTCTCCAATATAAATGTCTTGTTTGAGCTCAGATGATAGCACTGAGGAAGAGAAGCTGTCTTGGAATATGAAGAAATTGTAGGAGGGGGGGTTTGACTTATTCAATTAGTGGCTCGATTGTAAAATAAAAACGCTTATTAAATATAAAACCTAAATAGAATATTACTTAAACACACGTGGGGAAAAAACTCAAAACAAAAATTCAACATTTATTTGGGTTAGCTTCAACAATCCAGCACTGCGGTCTGTTCAACACATAGCCCAAGATGCATTCTGCGCATGCGCAACGTAAGTTGGGCTCACGATTGAATAGGAAAGATTGCCCGGCCAGCCAATCGGAAAAAACAACATAGCGCGGAATACCTGGCCAGGATCAACACATTTAAATACATGGTCTACTATTTTAATAAACAGTTTTGCAGAGACCCACCTCTGTCACGTAGTTGCTAACGCGTGAGTTTCGTATTGAGTTAGACTGGTGAAGATGGGAAGAGAGGTTTTGAACTCGCTCTGGTGAACCGGGGGTGGTTTTTCCTAAATTGTTTTCCACTTTCCCTCCACGCAAATTTGGGTTCACTAACTTATATTCTAACTTCCCAATTATAGCTCATTAAAGTAATAGTACTTTGGCGTATAACCGAACGGGTTAGTAAAACGTGGTGCTAAGTATTATTAATATTTTGCAGAGTGAATCTTAGCGTAGCTTAGCTTTAGCTTTTAGTGTGAACCGACCTTATAGTGTCAATGCTGATAATTTTAACAATATTTTATTTTCTTCTGTGTGAGTTTTAAGTAACAGTATCGTAATTTTTTTAAAAAACATTTATTCCATTTGAACATATCTATTTTTACTTTTGCATATAAAAGAAAAATGTTGTAATTTAATTGTAAATGAATCGACACCGAGAATATGATTAATATTTACAAATTTTAAAGTGATTCCGAACCCAAAAAGGTGAATCTGGAAATTCTGTTTGTCCCATAGGGGGCCCCAAAATGAAACGGTTTAATGGTTTTTTGTAAAAAATTGATATTTAACTATATATGGCATTTATTAACTTGGAAAGTTTTTTTGATTTAAGTATAGCTCTTAAAATAAGGGTTGTTTACTGATTAAATATTTTTGAAATTTGAAATTTCTCGAAAACTGATCTTACAATTTCGTTTAAATGGAATCTGGGGGGTTTTTTGATTTGAAATAATATATACTATATTTTGGGAGAAAATTCACTTAAGGGTATTTTACTAACAACTAATTTTTGAAAATTAAATGTTTCTTGAAAATTGCTCTACGATTTTGTTTAAAAAATATATCAATTACATGATGAATAGCACGTTATATCATTTTTAAGAGAAAAATGATATCTAGGTAGTTTATTATAACCCTTATTTTTTAAATATTGTAAAAAATATTTTAAAAATGGCTTTAATATTTGTTAAAAAATTTTATATCGGCAGTTTCTTTACATTATAAATAGAAAGAGTGTGGTAAGACGGGGGCAAGGGGTTGACCCAACCTGTAATTTGGTGTACTCCTCATGAGCGGTTTCATATATTTAACATCGTCAGAATCCTCACCTGGAGATTGCAAATTGCGTTCATTTATTAATTCCTCTTATTTAAGTGTAAACTAATCAAAAATTATATTTCATAAACATCTGTAAAAATTAATGTAACTATAATTATTTTAAATACACCGCCATTCATATGTATTTTGAAGATTTAGAATAGTTGGAAACCCAAAATATACCACATAGTTGTTAATTGAACCAGTTTAGTGACGTATACAGAAATGTCCGGAGTAATTCTTACAGAGAATGTCAAATTGCGGCATCCATTTCTGTGTGAGGACGTTGTCGGGTTTGTCCGGAAGTTCGTCCCCCTCCCACTTCCAGAGAACCCTCTGAGGGAGTTCAGAGAACGCCTCCAGGAAAGCTCGACGTTTCTCCTCTGGAAGGTCTCCGCCCTTATCATGGAGCCCATACTGAAGTACACGACGCCGTGTTTGGCTTCTGAGATGAACTTATCCAGGTCCTGTACAAAGGAAAGTTTTGTCAGAAAATTATAGGTTGCCTATTTGATCTTTTCTATGAGCCTATATCACAGCCAAGAAATTATTGTAAAGTCAGATTTTCATAGGACAGATAAAACATTTATTGGTTATACTCTTACATATCCATACGTCAGCTCATGTGATCTGCAGCTGTCACTTTTGATATATATTATCACTAATAATGTCGTAAAATTTTATCAATGTCGACCGTGGAAAATATGTTTGTATTTTTTAAGGTCCTGCTTAAGAAAATTAAACTGTAGCTAAGCAATCACGCCCAAACCAGACGTCGTGTTGAAGTGAGGTTTTATGTAATATATTTTAAAAAGCATAGTTATGGAGACCAGTCAAATCGTTTAACCCTACTTTAAAAAGTGCAATGAAACGGAAAAAGTTTTTTTTTAAACTTAAGTTTAGCTGTGGCTTCGCTCACATTAAGTAGGGTAAATTACATTTTTTGCCAGTTACTACTCATCTAAACTACCAAAAACACTATTTCAGATAAGCATGAGGCGAAGGAAATGTTTTATATGTAAACGACGCCACACATTAGTGACTACTTGTTGTAAGGAACCTAAATATATAGTTTCAGTTGTTGCACTCTTTGCTTGAAAATTGGCTCTCTCACGTGAAGGCATTGTTGGAATGAACACCAAAAGAAATAGTTTAAATGTTTGTATTCCCTTTTATCAATATTGTCTCTATTATGTGGAGGTATTTTGCAATTAGCTATACAATAAATGGTTTAAATCTTCTCTCTAATAAACAAAGCTTAATAAAGTTAATTTACAAACAAAACCATAAAGTCACCTAAAAATACAAAATTTTAAGGTTCAAATTCAAGCACGTTAATATTGGCTCTATTACGTGGAGGTTTTATTACGATGAACATCAAATTAAATCCTTTTAATTTATTATTTAAGACACAAAATTAAATAAACTTGAATTACACGCAAAAACACTAAAAACATTAAGTAGCTAAATTTAAGAAGCAAAGCAGGCTGTCCTACATAAAGGTATTGTTGCAATAGGCACCAAAATGAGTGGTTTAAATTTTCTATCTAAGAAACCAAAATAAATTAAATTGAAATAAAACTTTATAGTGAGCGCTCTATCACACCAAACAAAATGGCTTAGTACCAAACAGTAAGAAGTAACGTATTCAACAAATCCGACTACTTTAAATGCTAGTAAAGAGCATTGCTTTATGCGTGTACGAGAATTCTCAAAGACACACACACACACACACACACTCACCCACCACCCTTCCAAACGTTCCGATTGTTACAATAAAGTGCCTGCCACACTTTGTATCCGCGCCAAACAGCCGTGACATACGGATACTGCTTACGTCTGATTTTATAGTCACTGCTTCGCTCACTGATGAGATTGCGTGATCGTATTTAGCTTACTATGTTCCCGTAAAAATAAGGAGTGCAAAATAAATGGTTCCATATTGATCCGATGAGTACTTTTTGAGTTTACTGGCAACAAACAAACAGACAAAAATTATAAAGATGATTTATTAGCGATTTTTTTTTGTTTATACTACCCAAATAAAATATAATCTCCACAAAAACTCAAAAGTATAAATATACCTTAGAGTTATATTATACATATACTATATATATATATATATATAATATATATATATATATATATATATATATATATATATATATATTAAAACTATTAAATTGAACTTAAGTTCGCTGTTGTCCAGTAAATGAAACAAATAATGATAAGTTTTCTGATTTTAGCGTAATCGTGTACGTAATATCTCGTTTAATCGGCTATGGTTCGGGATCTTTATGTTAGAAATGTATACAATAGAACTCACCACCGGTAGATTCTTTGGTTGCTGAAAATGTATACCTCCGACCTCAATAACAGTGGGCACTAACGGCGAGGCTGGTTTAACGAGAAATGAGTGTTGACTAGGATCAAACTCGTGTTCCTCTTGAGTTCTTCTAGGGAGAAGAATTAACTAAATACTTTTTAAAAATAGGTATCACTTTAGGGTCGGAAATGTAGTGGTATATAATCTTATGGTAGAGTAAAGTGAGTGTGTTCTGAAATCTTTCAAAAAAATCCATTCTATTGGATAAAAGTAAAAAAAGGTTGGGTATGTATGCTGGGTTGTCTGGGTTCCCGAAGCGATCGTTAGCCCAAGGCACGAGGGCGTGGGAACTTAGCGCGATATGAGGAGATTTAAGCCTGTCAGCGATGCCTAGGTAACAGTCCGTGTTAAACAATTCATTTATAACCAGGTCAAATTTCTCTTCAGAATGTATTAGTTTCATTATCGATGGGTGTGAATATACTCTTTCGCAGTCTTGGGCCCCTAGATCGACCACCATTCTAGCTGTCCCAAAGTTACTCCGCCCGTAATGTCCTCGAATGTCACTCCTCCGGTCGGCTCAAGAGTGGTCACAGAGCCGTGCAGATCTATGTCCGTATAATTGGGCAGAATTTTCTTCTGGGGAAATAGCTGATCACTGTGATGTTATGACCTTTGGCTGCTAGGGCTTTCAACAGCGGCTCGAACACATAGAAGTGACTTTTCCCGATGTGGCCGAAGATGCCCAGTATCCTGGACTGGGTTGAAGATTGTGCGTTCCAAGTTAGGCAGACAAGTAGTGCAGTGAACCAAGGAAACACCATCTGGAATAAGGAAAACTGTGCCTTTATATAGCTGTGTAGTTGCGGCCTAATCTTGATATCATGTACGAGTTACGGCTCGGCTTTTAAAGAGACACGTGCAAATTGCGGCCCGGCTTTTAAATTGACACGTGCGAATTGCGGCCCAGCTTTTAAAGTGACACGTGAGAATTGTGGCCCGACTTTTAAATTGACACGTGAGAATTGCGGACCGGCTTTTAAAGTGACACGTGCGAATTGCGGCTCAGCATTTAAAGAGACACGTGTGAATTGCGGCCCGGCTTTTAAAGAGACACGTCAAATTGCGGCTCGGCTTTTAAATTGACACGTGCGAATTGCGGCCCAGCTTTTAAAGTGACACGTGAAAATTGGCGGCCCACTCATTTGAAAGAGAGATATGAGTTGTGTCTACCTAATTAGCATGTGCTTTCTATCATACTGTCTTAAATTTCAGATGGAAACTATCATCGTCTCATGTCTACATTCCTCATAATATAAAAAATTCCTCACATCTTGTCGTTAAATGGTTTTAGCAAAACTTAGAAGGTTTGTTAGGCTAGGTTAGGTTAGGTCAACAGCCTAGACCGTAATCTGTACGTGGCTCTAAAAATGTGGAGCCGCAATTCACCTGTTTATTTAGATGTAAACAACTTGCGTGGCTACAACTCACCTGCAGCCTTATATTGTTATTGTTTTGTATTGATTTATTCTAGTAATCTTTTCAATTATTTTATTACTATTTTAAATAATTTGCTTGTTTTACATCTACTATCTTTAAATTTAAATCATTTTGGTTAGGTTGGTACAATGCACTATCTAATACCGGACTATGCTTTGATATTGTTCTGTGACATGATCTCAGCGCCACAGGCAGGGTATTTCTTATTAGAGCCCGAGGAGATATACTTTATTGGCTTTAGAACATTTTCAAATAATGGCTTACTATGTTTTATTTTATGTCAAGAACTAAAATACATTTTCCGTACACATATTATATGATAAATAAGTCTAGCTTGAATAGTTTAATGATGGATTAAATAGCCAAGCTATTATGTTTATTAATTGCGTTTCCAGCCTAATCTAAACATTATATTCATTAAATAGAAACATGACACGTGTATACAAGACTCGAACCCTGGACCGTTGACCTAGTATGCTAATACTCTTTCCACTGAGCTATCCAGGAATAATCCTATACTCAGGGTAATTCTTCAAGCATATTTAAGGCAGAGTTTGTTATGGACGTGTGGAAATGGCCAGCTACATCTGAAATTACATTATTAAGATCACGCGCTATTAAATAACGGTGACCTGGTGGTCTAGGGTAAGGTGTCAGACTTCTATGCTGGCGGCCGGGGTTCAATCCTCGGTCCCGGCAAAGATTTATCTGATTACCAAACCTTCCTTCACCTCTGACAAGACATCTTGTGAATGTGAGGAATGCCAGGTCTCCACCGTGGTTCGGATTCCACGTAAAACTGTAGGTCCTTCATTTCATCTCACAATCACCCTACCATTACACATTAGCGTAAGTGCGTATAACCCGAACGGGTAGTAAGACGTGGTGCTAATAATAATAATAATAATATTAAATAACGCAGCCATAACTCGGCAGGGATTTATGCTGCCAATAGTACAATTTGTCCTGCACTATTGGACTGGGTTGGAGGTCGAGGCTCGAATCTAGGCCAGGCGCACTAAGCACATATGGTATAACATTGACATTTTCCCACCACCTTCCCGCACTAATGGTGGCGCATTTTATATCCTCTGCCTATTATAATACGTCGCTAAGGCCTTGGTGTTGAACTTACCAGTGAACAAATTATATTTGCATTAACATTGCATAGAAATAATAATGACCTGTCTAGCTACATCCGATGAGGTGATAGGATGATGGTAGTAAATATGACGGGGTGAATCCAATCACAATCTTAACCTAATTTAAGCTTAATCAACCAAACCCTGGTGAGAATGAGAGTAAGTCTTCCTTTGAGAAAACTCTCTTGGTACCAGCCTGTAATCGTTCCCGGGACCTCTAGGTCAACAGACAGGATCACTAACCACTATACCACGAGGCCGGTTGTTATTATAACATTTCTTAGCTTTGAATTGCATGTATTCTAATTTTTATATAGTTAGACATAGCCTACATGCTGTGAAAAACACTCTAGTTTGTTTTTTAAATATTAAACTATATCAATTGTTTTTATTAACTATGTCTCCTTACCTATTCAGGTTATACATATATGTACTAATTAATTTAATGTAATAGGATGAGAAAGGTTAAATTTCGAGGAAGTGTACCATTTTCTTGGTGAGAGTGAAAAGCTACTTAGGAAAAACCACTCTAACTACACTCAATTGGGATTCAAACTCCAATATCCCCCCACCGGCAGTCCAGTCAATTGCAAGAGAGACGCCTTAGTCAATCTGTTACAACCCACGGCCCGTGGGCTGCATGCGGCCCGAGAAAGGTCAACATAATTTAAAACTGTTTTCGGAAATCCACCCGGAACATCAAGTTTTCTGGTTTTGAAACGGTAACAGTCTTCGGCAGCAACTTCTTATTTGAACAGTCATTTTGTTGTCAAGAGGTCGTTCATGTTTGACTTACAAATATTTGGGGGAAACTTGCGAATTTCTGTATCTAACAGTGACGTGTCATGAAGGGTTGCCAGACAAGCAGAGTTAGTTTAAACTGTACCTGTGAATCGTTCACATCCCTCAATGGTCTGGTATCGAGGGGAATATATTCCGTGTGAGGCATGCAGAGCAGAGCATATGTATGATTGGTCAAATAGGGCGACCAGTGGACAAAAACATATCACAGATACAGTTTTAACAAGGTCTGCTTCCTTGCAACAATCCACAACATGCCACTGGTGTCCAACACTGAACCCAATACAACAATTGTAATAAACTGTGTCAAGTCTCTCCCTATGCATACTGTATGGATTTAGTAATGGTGGCCTGTTTATGTTTTCTCCTTTGTAAACATGTACTTTCTTTCAAATAAACAGATTTAGTACAATTGTGTTTGGTTTATAAGACTGTTTCTTTACAGATTAAAATTTCGATTTTGGAATCTAATAACTATTGCTTCTGTGACCTCAAACAAAAGTTTTTGAAATATGACCACGATACCGATTGAGGCAAGGTATATGAAAATAATTAATTGATCGATGTAAAATATTTAGTAGTAGATCTCACTAATAGCTTTAATTATTTCTTAAACGGTGTCAGAACTTATTTTAGATTTCTCTTTCATACAAAATTGTGTTTAAAACACATTAGGGCCTATTGACATTATTGATGCTATTGTTATAAACGAATTTAAAACTTAAACTCTACAACATAAAAAAAACTCACATTACTGGTCGCATAATATAACTC
>JBCFYV010000968.1:0-60996 GCA_039000515.1 Timema cristinae | reverse complement strand
TCTTTTCCCCTGTTTAAAATAAAAGATTTGAACTTTCCCTTTTTTTTTTTTGGAAGCCGAATTTGGTTTTTCCCTTCAAAATTTTCTTTTTTCATTGACTTATCCACATTTCGCCCCAAGTTCGCGCAAAAAAAACAGGGAAATGTCCCCCCATTTTTGGTAGTGGCAGGGCGAGGAATGAGGTCTGACGTCACTCGATTTTAGAGTGTGCGCAGTTGACACCTACGGGACAACAGTCACCCGGGCAAGCGACTATCTTTCAGCTCTTTTGTGATTTTAAGGAAGGTGGGGGACTGTTGACTGCTAGGGGACTCTTTTTCCCCCCGACTTAGCCCTCGACCCTTAGACTAGGTTGTCAGCGAAATATGATTATATGCTTTCGTCCCTTAATAAAACTTTTAAAGTTTATACTTAGTAAGTCTACCGATACTTCAACAGCAGCTATTACATCGAGTCTGTTTATTTATGGGGGCTTTGTGAATAATTGTTTGGTAGCCGTATCTTAAGAACCTTGTGTTAATTGCGTGAAGAAGTTTGAGGGAATATGTTTTAAAAAACTATTATTATTATTAGCACCAGCCCTTACTACCCGTTCGGGTTATACGCACTTACGCTAATGTGTAATGGTAGGGTGATTGTGAGATGAAATGAAGGACCTACAGTTTAACGTGGAATCCGAACCACGGTGGAGGGGCCTGGCATTCCTCACATTCACAAGATGTCTTGCCAGAGGTGGAGGAAGGGTTTGGTAATCAGATAAATCTGTGCCAGGACCGAGGATTGAACCCCGGCCGCCAGCACAGAAGTCTGACACCTTACCCCTAGACCAACCAGGTCACCCAATATGTGTTAATCGAATATCTATGTAACGCAGTGTCACAGATATTGCACATATTATTGCATCAAAATTTTTGAAAGTTTCAAAAAAATTGGCATCATTTTTTCACTAGCCATATATGAGTTCTCTGACATAACATCAACCGTTCAAATGAGCATATTTGCTCCAAGTGTAACGTAAAATTCTAAATTTATTAAGAACTCGTCTTTCTGTACTCCATGGATGGAACAGACCAAGGGTTCTGACCTTCTGCAAGGCATCAAAAAGATATTTGTCTAAATTTGTCTACAATGATTGGAGCAAATAATAGAATAGTGTCTCTCCTCACAAAACATCTGTGATAACTTTGCCACGCCAACACACTTATTGCATATCACTGCATTATAGGCTTACACCAGTAAAATTTGGTTGTAAAAGATCTGGTTTATAGAAATCTGATACGGACATTAGTGCAAACAGAGAACTTCATTAAATTAGAGGACTCAATCACAGACAGTTCAAAGGCTACCTTGATGAAATCGAGACCAAATATGGTGACCGTGTTTACTGCAGCAGAGGGCAAGGTTTTGACTAGATTTGGATAACTTTCAGAGGAAATCAAGAGAAAAAATAATTACATCTCAGATTTAGCAAACAATGTATCAGTATTCCAGGCAAAACTAAGATTTTTATAATTTGAAGTTAAAAATGTACTAATTTCTGTGCTGTAAAGAAATGTTTTCCCTCACATGAAATTTATTCCAGCTAGAAGTATGCTGGGCACATCAGCCGAGTCCAGGAAACTTTCAGAGAAGATTTGTGATTTAAATTGAGACAAATTCCTATTCAAGATATTTCCCAAACTCTTATTTTGATGTTAGGTTATGAAGGAGTTTGGGCAAGGGAGATGGTAGAGTCATTCTTTACAAAATTAAAGTAAGATATAATTTTCAATATTTTTTATTTTTTTTCTTTCGGGGGGGGGGGGGGGGGGGGATCAACCCTATCGCCCCTCCGGAATCCACCACTGTTTAAGATATGTTGATGATCGTGATGATGTTGTACATATATTATTTATTATATTTGGGCCACCTTGCCCCGGAATAATATTAGCCCCGTCGTTAAAACAATGAGCCTATACTGTACATCACTTTTGTGCAAAGGAAGGTTTATTTTTTTTATTATAAGGTTTTATTGAAATCTATTCAATATACAAATAAACTTATTTTCCTTTTGTAAAAATATTGATTTGATTACAAACCGTTTTTGTTTTTTTAATAGTCATTGAGCTTATTTAAAGCTTGTCATTCTTAGTTTGGTTTTATGATTTGCAATGGTAGATTCTGGTAAGAAGGGTTTTATATAAAATACACCAATTTTTTGTTGGTCAACATTGATAACATTTTAATTTATTACCAGTGTTAGTTTATAAGCAGGCCTATAATATGAATAGTCTGATAAACATAAAAACCAGTCTAAATTAACTATATTAAAATGTGTCTTTTGGATCCACCTACCTTTGTGGTTCTGTAAATGCGCTATCATTATCCATATCAAAGTAATGTACTGATGGAACGGCATAACTAACATCATTCACAACTACAGTCTCAATAGATGTGATTTGTGGCGACTCAGATCACCGTTATCTGCCTCCAGCAACTTTTGTTTTTTTCTATTACAATTAAAATCAGTTTGCAATTGTCTCCAAAATGCTCTTTAATGGTATGAAAAATTAAAATTGAAAAATACGGTAAAAAGTATTTTTTTTAACACTGCGTCTTACTACCCGTTCGGGTGTTATGCTTATGTACTAATTAAGCTAAGGGTTTTGGGATTAGGAAGGTTATATCAATATTAAGTATACCCTCATTTACGTGGAGGGAGAGTAGTAAACCATTTTGGAAATCCACCCTCAGTACACCCGACCTAGATTCAAACCTTAAACTCCCCGTCATCGACAGTCTATAGTCTATTGCGAGAGTAGCGCATTAGACCACTTGGCCACCAAAGTGGGTGTATAAAAATAAAAATGTCTCTTAGTGATTTTTGTAGGCACTACAATTAATTCCCTAACGTCCAATAATTTTGTAATTAATAAAAATTACCTTATTTTTTCTCGGGGTCTTAATACCTATCCGGGAAACATGCATTTTAATAAAGCTAATAGAGTTGGAATGGGTAAAGTAAAACTTAGTTAAAATGTACCCAAATTTTCAAGGAAGAAGTGTATGGAAAACATTTAAGATAACATTTAAAAAAATACCATAGCTACACCCGGCCGGGATTTGAACCCCGATGACTATGTCAACGGGAAACCACGTTAAATGAACTTAGCGTGTACGTCATTACAGTTTAGGGTTGTTTTCACAAGTTTGTACTATACAGTTAGGATTCACGACAGCCTATAGTAGTCTTGGAAGAAAGATATGTTTAGAACAGAGATTAAAGAAAGATACAGTATTTATATCTTTATTTATATAGGATTTTTTTAAATTGTCATTGATAGGATTTATCAAAAACAAAGTTGCAAGATATAAAAATAGTTTTTAAACCTGTCCAAGAATGGTTCTTTATGAATGTTTTTCAACACATTTATTGTTTTCACTGAGGTGTTCCCATACACACTGCAGGCAAACGCTAGCATATTTGTTTCGATATCACCTTTAATATATCCAAATCCTAAATTTAGTTTAGTGGAATACTTCAATCGGGCATCGTTTCTAAAATCCCAATTTATTAGGAAGGTATTTGATATTTTCTCTAGCTGTAAATTATCATTTTATAGATTAATATATAAAATTCAGCTTTACATATTTTACTTGAAAAATAGATAATTAAATTGGAATTACATGTTCTAAATTAATAAATTTATAGACTACCTTTGTTTCCAATATTATTTTAATTTTATTCCTCGTCTTTTCTTCTGTCAAATCCCGAAGTATTCATTGAGACTTCTCAAGACAAACGTCAATACTACACTGTAGCATAAATGTGCTAATGAGTTATTTCTGACTTATCTTATCTGCCTTTAGCCCAAAGCACCAGGCGCGGGTCAGGCGGACACTATCCACATTCCTTTTGTGTTTACTTCCTTCAAACAACCTCCCCTGCCCCCCTCCCCAAAACCATTTCCTCGTCACCTGTTCGGTTAGTTCAGAGTCTTTCCTCCAGATAACAGAGCAACCGTTAAAAAAATAATCGTTTTAAAATCATATTTATTCAGTTTTTTCTGTTGTGACTATGGATTTTTTTTATGGAAAAGTCTTAGTTAGATAATTTTGTATATATATAGCTTTTAGATTTTTATTATTTATTTCTGAATCACGATTTATTTTAAACGAATCTATTAAGGATTTATGAGCTTTTCAAACATATAATGAAATATATTAAAATATAGGTACGTCGCCATATTTTTACGCTCTTCAAAAATGCAAAATACTATATTATAGCATTTTTTATTGTTTCGTAAACATGATTTCCCTAAGAGTCCGCACGATGTACTTTGCCACATTTGGGAGCAATGGCGGCACAGGACCAATATCCTCTTAATGATCAGATTTTTTTTAAAAATAACAGTTACCAAAATTAACATTGATAGATTTTTTACCATAATGTCTCCTTATCAGTTTAGGTGATAATGAATAAGTGTTAGTTAAACTAATTTGGTAGATATGAGAAAGTTAGAATCTTGGTAAAAACATATCCTGATTTTCATGGAGGAAGAGCGGTTAAAACGATTATTTAAAAAACCTTTAGTTCATCCGGCCAGGATTCAAACCCTCACCTCCCTGTTACTGGTATAGCAGATTAAATGAGTCTTTACATTTATACCACATGACCACCGATGCTGGAAACATTTAAAGATACTTGGCACTTGATTATTTATTAATATTACTATAGGATCTACTGATTTTTGTTAGTATTATTATTGTAGTAGACCTTAATATTATCACAAGTAGGCCCCTACTGTAATAATTTTTAGCATAGTACCTAACAACTAACATTGTAGGGTACAATGTATTAAAATAATTTAAAAGCTTTAATCATGTTTAATTTGACAATATCAACCTTGATTATAGCAAACATCATCCAAAGAGCTTTCAAAGAGCTATGTCAACACCATAATGACTGTCTCAAGTACTGTAGACAGCATCCCATTATCAAGAGTTGAAGAAAGACAATCGTTGGATGTTCCCACAAAACCCCGTTCTGTTGAAGGTGTCTATTTCCATATTAATGTAGAGCTGTGCAGTTTCATCAAAAGCCATTAATTATGTATGTAAGTAGATCAATAGGGGCAGTGATCATGTGACGTTTAGTATTAACTCGACTAATGAGGTGGATAAATTTCAGTTGGGATTATTTATAGTGCTATGCATTAGCTGTACATCTCAAAAATGGACAATGTGTATATTTTATGACATTTTACTGACATCACTAGCAACCCATTCAACACATCATTATATTATTATTATTATTATTATTATTAGCACCACGTCTTACTACCCGTTCGGGTTGTACACACTTACGCTAATGTGCAATGGTAGGGTGATTGTGAGATGAAATGGAGAACCTACAGTTTAACGTAGAATCCGAACCACGTTCACAAGTTGTGATTAATACACGCCTTGTCAGAGGCGAAGGAAGGGTTTGGTAATCAGATAAATCTGTGCCGGGACTGAGGATTGAAACCCGGACTCCAGCTCAGAGGTCCGACACCTTACCCCTAAGCCACCAGGTCACCTACCACATCATTATAAATCTTCTTCAAATTGTGCGCTGAAGATCCCTTTGCAAAGACGTTTATTTACAATGAGGTTACTACATATAATGCTTTTTTTAAATTAAGGAATTCCAGTACCGAAAGCAAGGTGTTTTTGGTAAGGGACTCCCCGGAGTAATGAAGGATGAGGCCCTCAGCCAGGTATATATCATATATCTGAGTAACACAGTGTGTTATTAATTGAGAATGCAGCTCAAGGTCATCAAAGATCCAAATTTATTTTAACACTTACACTGTGAACAACATAACCCACACATCCTACTAATTAGTTTGCAACGTACTGGGACTCCTAGAGGAAGACTCACAATAAAGCAGGATTTCAGCAAAAGCAGCTCTGTGTCGTTCTACTTCCTCACTCAGACATTTTATCTCCACCATATCAATATTTCTCGCAATAAAGATCCTCTTGCACTTTGGCTCACCCTCAGGGAAAGCATGTTGGAAGATATTGAAGATTGAATCAGAAGAGATCAATCGGTAAATAATTTGGGCTTTAATGCAGGTTATAGTTAACTCAACTAAAATTGTAAGGTCTATTTGGGACAAGACCTTAACAGATTTTGGTCTTCTTATACACTACGATTTGTAAGGACCCCTATCAGTGGCTGCATGGTCTAAAGCACTACTCTCGCAATAGACTATATTGCCGAAGACTGGGAGATAGAGGTTTGATCCCAGTCAAATGGTTCTTCCACTTTCCCTCCACAAAAATGTGGGCACACTTCCTCTAAAATTCAATCTTCCTAATCCTTACTACATTGTTTAAAATAGTACATGAGTGTATAACCTGATTGGGTAGTAGGAGAAGGTGCTAGAAAAAATTGTCAGCTTTATATTCCATAGAGATTGTTTGACCATTTCTATTATAAACTTTGAATATAAACAAGCCTATATTGAACAGAGCCAACTTGTGCCCTTGTATCTTTCCTCTGCACTTGCACAGAGTGTGTGATTTTAACACATTTGTAGCCGACGATTTCCGCACGTCCATCATACTCTATGCATTAAAATATGAGTGAAAAATTACCCTGGGCACAGGACTATTCCTGGATAGCTCAATGGTTAGAGCATTGGCGTACTAAGTCAAAGGTCCCGGGTTCGATTCCTGTGTCCAGGTATCATTTTTCAATTTTCAGAATATGATATCTAGATGGAGTAATCCTCACTAAATGCATAATAATAGCTTTGGCTATTTGAATGTCAAAGTTGTACTTGTTTAATCTAACATAAGGAGTGATGTTATTTTGAAATTGGTATGTCAATTCTCAGTTCTTTGGTTGATACCAGGCTATTCAGTTTGGTCAAAGAAAGTGTTTCCAAAAAGAGGTCTGGTTCCTATTGTCTGGTCATAAACACTCATAGCTACCTAGCTGCAATATCAGGCATGCAAAAACTCTCTGGTCATAAACATTGATACCAGGTCAGCCGGGAAAATCTGCCATATGACATAAACCACAGGAAATTATCATGGGTCAACATTATAATGCAGACCTCATAAGCTATGTACACATAGTCAATATTTACATTTCTCAGTTTCACTTGTGGTTTTTCATTATAGTGAGTTTTGTTAAAATTGTACATCTATTAAATTCGATTTTCCATCTACTTCAGTGTGTTATAATAACACTAAAAAAGCCTTCAACAATAAAGTCATATAACATATAAAGTATTCTTATATTAACAATAATGTCTGTCCTATCACCTTCAAACACCTTATCTGGAAGAGGGGTTAGGCCAATTTCTATAAGTAAAAACAAAGAGATTTAAGTAAAATTTTAATCACAAAGTTTCATAATAAATCAATGTTTTTTTCATTATGAATTGAGCACTGTACGCTATGCAGTATTCACTATTAGTTATGAGTTATTTATCAATATAAACCCACCCTAGAATATGTGGTTAAAATTTATTCTAACTGTGTATAAAGTTATAACACAACCTGTCTTTTAAATTAATTTAATTTGAAAACAAAAACCCTTCCCTTAAACTTTTATCTAAACTAGACTCACCATTAAAAATCCAAATTATATTAAAAAATTGCATTAGATTACTCTGAAAAACAATCAAAAATTATTTTATCTTGGTTCTTGGGCAGAATACTAAGATAAAAACAAAGATAGAAACTTCATACAACTTTAAAACTATTATTGCTTTAGCGCCACTACCTGGAGAGAGATAAATAAACAATGAAGTAAAATATATTCATATATATCTACATCAGTTAAAAAAAATTATATGAAAATAACTCCCAAATTTAAGCTAAATAAAATATATTGGCAACAATAACATATAGAATTTATTAGACTTTGGCAAAAACAAGGAAGTCATAGAAAGACAAAGGAAGGAAAAGCACGTATTTAAAATATAAAAGGAATAAAATTTTATATCATTCATCTTTATAATAAACAAAAACTGGATGGACATCTGTGACTGAAATTTTCGAGGTATCGTCAGCATATCATTATGTAACAGAAAAAGAAATTTTCGGGTATCCTTGTCTCTCTTGTACCCACATAAAGTCATGGGAATTTTAACATCTTTTATTAATTTGATTGAATATATAAGATACATCAATGTGTGATTTGTTAAATGAAATAAATGCGTTAGTAAAAGCCTTGAAGATTTATACCAAAGTTTGAAACTGATGAGGTTTTTTTTAAATAAGTTGATGTACCCTAATAAATACGATGATTTTTGAAGGAAGTTCGTTTGGAAGTCTTTATCTCGTACCAGAATCCTCCCCTATACTAAGGTATTTAGGTAGGAAAAAAACCTTCAAGAAGGAAATTACTACCTCCGATCTAAATGGCTGTTTGTCCTACCAAAATATATATATATTGATAGTGTTCTGGTACGAAATAAATCCTTACAGATTGGGATTCTTACTAAAATGGGGGTTTAGTTGATACCGTAATTCTTACAAGCATATAACCTAAATTATATTTGAACGTAAGACTTCTATATAAAGTATGACATTCAAATAACTGTAAGACCGTTTTTAGCTAACTTGTTTTATTAGTTATCGAACTATGGTTTCTGAAACAATATACAAGATATGAACCAACTTCTTTTTAATTGGTAATATAACAGTACTTTCTAAAGTTTATAACCTAAATGATAGTTTGAACGTATGGCGACTACATACATTTTGTCATTCAAACAAATGTAATCAAGTTTTTAAGTTTCGCAGAGTAAGGTTTACCGGCCGGTTTACACCAAACGGCGGATAATCGATGATTATAATACGTTGCCGTTTGGGTATCAGAGTCCTTGCAAACGCGCTCGCCACGATTAAAAGGTGATTATTTAGACGGGCCTTTATAATCATCTTTTTTCACGCTATACACTTCCACCACTTTTCAAAGATTTTTTTTTCATATTTTTTTTCTGCATGAAAACACGCATATTTTTTTATTGATTTATTTTATGCACCCGGGATACTTTTTTATATTTTTTTATCCACCAGTACAATCCTCCACCTACCTGATTATTTATTCTAGTCAAATTTGTATATATTATATTTAGTACCGGGGCCACTATTCCCAATTTGTATAAATATATATTGTAAAAAACTGTTATGATTGTAAATAAAATATTGTAAAAAATGTAATGATTGTGTTTTTAACGTCTACACCCCCGCTCCCTTCCTCTCCTATAATTACAAGTTCATCTGGCTAATAAGCTCAGTTTCAAACATTATGGACAAGTTTAAACATCCATTTTCGGCCAACATCAGTGGCCCTTCCGGCTGCGGGAAGTCACATTTTGTAGCCGACTTTATCCGCAACTTGGACACAATGTGTGACGTTAAATTTTATAAAATCACCTGGTATTATTCTCTATGGCAACCGGGATTCGAACAAGACGGCTCAGTCATATTCTGTAAGGGTTTACCGGAAATGGATGACACATGTAACGACTCTCCGCCGCTGATTATCCTGGACGACCTGATGCGGGAAGCCAACGAAGTGGTCGTCGATCTTTTCACCAAATGATGCCACCATCAAAATATTAGCGTCATGTACCTTACACAAAATATATTCCACCAGGCCAAAGAGACATTTCTTTAAACGCACACTATATCGTGCTTTTTAAAAATCCCTGAGATAGAGGTCAGATTCAACACTTTGCACGCCAGGTATGTCCTGAAAACCCCGTGTTTTACAAGAGGCTTACACCGATGCTACAAGTACTCCCCACGGCTATATCTTGTTAGATTTCAAACAAGGTACACCCGAATGGTTCAGATATAGAACCCGCACCAATGACGGGTGTTGCGTGTACCTACCACGCAAAAGTTATAAAAACACGACACTTCCCGATTACAAATCATTTCATAACCATGAGTCCCAAAGTGTTGAAGCAGGCCCCTCTGCTACGTGCGATGCATCGCATGAACCCCCATTACTTATCACTAATGCTGCAACTATAGACCGTTTTCGATAATTGAGAATGAGAAACTATAGATTGTGAAGAACTAATTGTTCAGAATCGTTTTTTAAAAAAATAAACGATTTTTATACGGGAAAACCGAGAATTATTATAGAGCGAGTGGTCATCCTGTAAATTATTTATTTTCAAAATTTTGTTTAACCCGCTCGCGGTTGATACGGGCTTTATACTACATTTTTCTAATCAATGTTAGGTAATCAACTTTGAACACCCTTATTTTAGGCTAAATCCTAACGATTGTCAAGTAGAGCATTATCTAATTTTGTCAGAATCCCTATTCATACGTCAAGTCATGTGATACACAGTACATCTTGTTATTAGTGGAGCAATAATACTGGTTGAAAAAAAAAACAAAACTTTTATTTTCCAAAAAAAAATTTAAATAAAAACTTTAATTCCAAGGCCCAAAAATTTACAATTCTGACCGTAAATGGGATTAACCCGGTTCCTGAAAGGGTTTAAGCTAAAATATTCCTTTTATTAAAAAACAAAAAATTTTTTTTTTTTACAATATTGTTTTTAAAATTAAAATTTAATATTTTTAAAAAAAAATCAAATCTTATTTTGAATTTTAGTTTTGAATTTTTATTTTTGAAATTTGTTATATTTTAAATTATTTTTTTTGGGATTTTTTTTTAAAATTTGTGGTTTCAGGAAGGTTACTTTTAAAAGGTGTTTGAAAAAAAAAAAAATTTGAAATTTAAAAAATTTTTTTAAAACCAAATTTAGTTTTAAAATTTTAAAACCCATTTGCCTAACTCAAAAATAAAAATAACCTTTTAAAAAACTCCCCCCAAAAAAAAAATTTATAAATTATTTCCGATTTTTTTTAATGGCAAAAAAAAAAATTGGTTTTTAAAATTCAAAAACCCAAAAAACCAAAAAAAGCTAAAAAAAAAAAAAAAAAAAATTTTTTTTAAAGGGGGGGAAAAAATGAAATAAATTTAAAAAAAAATTTTTAAACAAAATAAAAAAAAAAAAAACTCAAAATTTAAAAATTTGGTACTTTTTTTTGTTTTAAATAAAAGGTTTTTATTAATATTGAGTTTGTGAATAAAAAAAAAAAAAAAAAAAAAAATAAAAGGACATAAATTTTAAAGTTAGCATTAAGTTTTAAATAAAAAAAAAAAAGGGTATTGATACTTTTTTATTTTATTTTAAATTTTTTTAAATTTTGCCTTTTTTTATTGGAATTTAAAAACCACTTTATGCAAATTTTTTATGTTTTGCACTCCACGTCTTACTCCCTTCTTTTTTTATATAAAATTTTTTCTTTAATCTTAAATGTATGGATGTTATTATGATAGCGTTATCGAATAATAAAAACAAGTTTTTGGGGTGTTAAAACCCTACTGGTTGCACTGCCAGACTTTCTCTTTTTTAAAATTAGTGAAAGAAAAATAACATTGTTAAAAAAAAAATTAGATAATAGGAAAAAATATCCACCAAAGGCCGACAATCAATTTTCCCCTTTTTTAAAGACCATAAAATTAAAATAATAATAATAATAAAAATAATAATAATAATAATAAAAAATAATAGAGAGTGATGACGATGATAAGTAAAAATAATTAAAAATAATAATAATAATAAAAATAATAATAATAATAGGCCCAATAGTAAAAATAACATTGCCCCATATCTCAAAAAACTATTAGTCTTATAAAAATATATTTTTAAAAAAATAATTTTATTTTTTAATAATATTACAAATCACAATAATATTCATTCTGTATCTCAAAAAGGGGCCCCGGGGATATAAAATAGGAAATTTCCACTTATTAAAGTACCCAAAGTTATTTTCATGTTAAAATGAGAACTTTAATTTTGTTTTTAAATTAAAAAAGCGGATTTAGAGAAAATCGATTTTCTCTTTTAGCCCCCCCGTAAACTGTCTTTAAATTTTAGGGTTGGATATCAATTTCAAAAAACCTTTGAGTGAACCCTATTCTCTTGGGAAAGATAATGAGTTTAACATTAATGTAGCAAGGATGAAGAAGTGTAATTTAAAAGGCGGGAGAGTGGGAAACCATTTTGAAAGAGAAGAAAATGTTCAACCAACCGGGGTTTGAATCTCTACCTCGCTGTTACAAAAAAACCCAAAAAGATTTGTCTGATTGATCCTTTGCCTGGGCTAATAGTGCCTATTTTTAATTTGTTAGTTAACCATCTAAAAAGGTAAAAATTGTCATCTTTTAACAGGCAACCCGCCTCGGTGGGGTATTGGCTAACGCGCTTGTCGTGTTGAGCTTACTGCTGAGGACGGGGAGAGCGAGGTTCGAATTCGGCGGGTGAACTGGGGGGGGTTTTTCCCAAATGGGTTTTTCCACTTCCCCGCTGGTTCACTTTCTAACCCATTAGAGTGATTAGTACTTAAAGCGTATAAAAAATACGGGTAGTAAGACGCGGTGCTAAAAATTATTAATTTTTACTTACATCCATTTACCCCCTATGGCATAGGTCAGTTTTTTTATCAATTGAAAGTGTAAGCTCACATCTCGGCTATGATACATACCGGGACTGAACCTGGGCCCCTTAGCTTTAACAAAATACGCTACCCATCAATGGAGGTGTCAGATTGAATATTTTCATCAACTTTTTAATGATCCCCATCCTGAGATTTTTAGTATGTGTAAAATTTGTTATACAGCAACGATTTTCAAGGAATGGCCACCTCCCAGCTAGAGCAATATTATTTAGGTCGTGAGTACTCTAACAGACGACTCTAAGACTGTTGCATCTTAAAGGGTCCGGGGAAGAGTGGTTGCGTCACCTGACTTGACTTGAATGTTTAAAATATCAGCTGTGACATATTCACAAGTTTTGAAAAAAACCTTACATTAACTTTTTTATATTTTTGGAATTATTTGTACTGCATACATGACTTGACGATAATGGGTTTGACTTTTAAAATATAAGTAAATTGGGTTAGATGACTTACGTTATGCTTTCGAAATTGTCTGTAATAGGTTTGATGAGTGTTGTTGTCGGAAATACAAGAAATTTGAAAAATTTAATTTACTATAGACTATAGTTTTTTTTTTTTTGCCTATGGTCGACCGTAAACATATTGAAAGAAGTCCTCGCCAAGGCTAGCACTCAATATCCCTGGAGGGTTGAAGAAGGATTTCAACCAAGAACAACAAATCGGGAAAATATAGCCCGTTTTTTGGTATGAAGAATAAATAGGACGTTTTATTTTGAAATAAGGGGATAAGGTTTTGTGGGGGAAGGGGAAAAAGTTTTTTGAGCCGAGGGAGGGGTTTAAATTTTGTAAATTTTTGTTTTATTCACTAGAAACAGCGCCGTGCACCGATAATCGAGGGAGGATGTGAGTGTTTAGATAGGCGGGGGAAAACTGGGGTTCCCAGGGTTTGATAGCCCTACTTGACAACAGTCCGGGTTCGGGGTAATAAACCTTCTATAATCGACGATTAATAATCAATTTAATAAACGGGTCTTGAGGTGGTTCGGGTTAAAATGATAGAGGTGGGATGGACGGGGCTTGAACCCGGGGTTTTACGGATGCACTAACTGAAATAGTCGTTATTTATTCCAACGAGAGAGAGAGAAAAAGTTAAAACCGGTCAGCGGCAGGCTTTGATGACCCTCAGTGGATCCTGTTCATTTTAAACCGACAATAATATTTTGCTAGAGAGAGAGAGAGAGAGAGAAGAACCCGTCATTACGACGGGAGAGGGGGTATTTATGTCGTATAAACAACTCTACTTTAAAAGCTATAGACCGGTTTTCATATAAAGGGAACTTTTTGAAAATATAGACCGTTTTCGATTTTAAAGGGATGTAGTCAGTCCTCCCCGGGGATGTTACTTGTCAATCCCCATACTTTAAAAGGGAAACATGGGCGTGGAGAAAGCTGAATGTTCCCCGGTTCGTGAATAATTAATTATCACACATCAAGAATCAAATGTTGGGGGTAGACGCTACCACCAAAGGGTGTCAAAGTTAAGTTACGTGAACAGCCTGACGCCCGACGCCGTGGCCTGCAGTTCCCCCCATACATTAAAACAAAAGGGGCGACTAAGGGGTCGATTTTCTGGCAATTAAGCTACTATAGAGATAGATTTTTTTTTCGACTCTTGACAATAACAAAGGGTTTTTCAATTCCTCACACTCCGTCAAAATCATTCCAAGGTTAAAACTGGAATAGGGGCCCGCCATAGTTTTAAAAGTACATTTAAAAAACATATATATGAATATAGATTATTGATTATTATATGTTTTAAAATATTAGGGGGTCCCAAAACAAAATAAAAATTTTTTTGGGTGCTTTAATTTCCAAAATGCATTGAAGCCATGGTTTTTAACCCTAGATTGTTACAAAAAACCCAAGAAGAATCTAACATTTGTTTTTTCTTACCCCTTGGGGGTTTTTTAATTTCAGCGAAAACCAAAATAACGATAGTTTTAGGGGGGGTTAAATTTGTTTGGGCCACCATTTTGTTTGGGTTTTCCCTGGCCCCGGGGGGTCGGGATTTTTTTTTTTTTGCATTCCCCCAAAAAAAATTTCCTAGAAAGTTCTCAATTCTCGATAGTCCTCTCTGACCAAAAAAATTTTTTTTAAGTTCAGGGGGTTTTAAAAGTTAAAGAAAAAATTTTAAGTTGGGGTACGGTTCGGAACAGTTACTGTTTTCAAATTACCCGGTATTTTAGGGGGTTTTGATTTTTTCCAATTCTTTTTGGGATTTTTTTAAAAGGATTTAAAATATCGGGGCTTTTTTGAAACTTGTTTAATTTTCACTTGAATAGGGCCCTTTAAACCAGTTGTATACATGATGGGGCAAGAAAAAAAAAAAGCATTTCCCAAAAAAAATTTTTTTGTTTCGAGGAGCGTAAAAGACCTTTTAAAACAAAACCCTGTATTGAACCCGTAGAAATCCCAACAGAAAAATTTTGGCCCTTTGTTTTCGAGATTCCAATCTAAGATCCCCTTTCCCAAATACCCTTGCGCCTGTTTTTTTTTGCCTGGGGGAATTATCCATTTGGGCACAGCAAGGGTTTTGTTTTTTAAAAGTCCAAAGGGAAAAAAAACTATAGGAAAGGTTCTTCTTTCGATTTTCAAGCATTTCAAAGAAAGGGAAACATTTTTGCCACCCAATGAAAGGGGTCACTACACCCGGGTACCTCGTTTTGAAAATCAATTTTTTGTTTTCCGCCTTTCCCTTTCGTTTTTTCTTTTTCGGATTCTTTAAATTAAAGGTTTTTACTTATCGGAAAATTCTAAATTTTTTTTCCAAAAGGCATCAAAGTAGCTTAAAGAATAAACACAGAATCTTGGCTTTTACTTAACTAAAACCACCTGTTCTAAGGCGGGGGGGGAAAAAAAAAAAAAAACAAAAATTTTTGGAAAAAAAATTTTTTTAAAAAAAAAAAAATTTTCTTTCCTCAATATTTTGATTTATTGTCCCGGGTTCTGAGCTTTCGATCAAGGTTGGGAAATCTTCTGAATCCAAAATTTTCACAAAATTTTTTCGAAGGGGAAAATTTTCTTCTTGCAAGGGTTTTGTTTTGGATGCCGAGGATTGTGAATGGAAAATATTTTTTCCCCGGCCGAGGTTTCTTTGACCACCCCCAAATTGCGCCCTTTCCTTTTTTTTTGGCCAGTTTTTTTTATCCATTTTCCCCTAAGGACCGGGCGGCCGGCTTTTTTTTGGGGCCTGAAAGGGAACATCCTATCTTCCTCTTTTTTCTTTAATTTTTGAATTTCATCGCATTTTTGAAATTTGTCGAAAAAATTGTCAAAATTTAATTAAAAATTCTTTTTTGTCGCCGGTTTGGGAATTGTCTTGTAATTTTTTTTTTGCATTTTTTTTAATTTCTCTCCAAATTTTGAAAACTTTTTAAAAAGGGTTTTCCTCCCCAAATTTGGAAAAATTTTTTTAGGTATGCCCCCCTTTTTCCCCCAAAATTAATTTTGCAAAATGCGAGATTTGCATTTTTATTAAACTTAAATTCACTTCCGAATTTTGAAAACAAAATTTGCAAGAATTTTGTCCATTGGGACGGAAGTTTTGAACCCGTTATTTATTTTTTTATTTCCCCCTTTATTAAAAATTTTCATTTTTTTTAGAACTAAAAAATTTTCCCCACTGCCAAGTTTTTTTCACTTTTTAAAAAAAACTATACAAAAAATTTACTAACAAAACAATTTGGGAAATTTTAAAACACATTGACAGGGAGCGTGCGTTTGTCCGGGATTAACTGGGTTATGACATTTTTTAAAAGGTTTTTGCAAAATTTTCTCACTAAAAGCTTTTAAAAAAACCTTCCTTTTTCTTTTTTTTTTTCTTTACCATTTAAGCTTTTTGGGTGCTCCGTTTAAAGAAAATTTGTTTTTCAGCGTTGTTGCTCAAATTTATAAAATGATAAATTGACACTTTAAACCCAAGTGGGAAAAGGGGGTTTTGGTGGTTCAAATTACTTTAAACTTTATTTAAAATTTGGGGTTTTGACTTAAAAGGAAAAAAAAAAAAGGGTTTTTTGAAAAAAAAAATAGTTAATAGAGTTTGAAATTATTTATAGTTACAAGTTCAGTGTGTAACTATAGGGTAGTGGCAAAGTGCCGCAGGCCCACCACGCAGGTCTACCCCCCTAAAATTAATTTGGTAATAGATGAAAACATTGTTTTTAAGTCTATTTTTGTTCGCAAAGATCTAATATTCAATCAAAAATTACTCAATGGTCACTTTATTGCGCATAATTTTTGCTGTAAAAAAAATGTATGTACACTTTTTTCTGTAAAATCAATAGAAACAGCTGAAAAGTCATTTTAAATTTTTCAATACTTTCATAAAATTTATTTAAGGAGCACATGAATCAATAAAGGATGCAGAGATTGCTATGTGTCTGTTGAGCTACTGTCCGTAGCTTGCCCTTGGAGGAAATGTAGACAATTTCACGGGAGATCAATGTTTGTTTAGTCTTTAAGTGCTAATATTGATAATTGTTTATAGATGTGTTTATAATATTTTTAAAATATTGTTTTATTTAATTAAAATTTAAAGTATTTTTTAATTTAAATTTTGAAACTTTTCAGCAACAATTTTAACAACTTTTATGGCTGTATAGTAATGTATTTGGTGGTTTTCCTCATTGGGTTTACTCTTATCTCTCGCGAAAATTTTGGGTACACTTCTCTAAATTAAACCTCCCTACTCTATAATATTATGTGTTTATAAAAGAATGTCAATAAAATGTAAATTTTTTTTTTTATAATCTACATTTATACATAAGATTTGGGGGGGGGTGGGACTCTTTTCGGGGGGGGACCCACCAGGGGGTCCATTACTGCACAGTTACACCTTTGTAATTGTTACAAGCTAATGTTAGTAAAGCTAGTTTTACAATAGGAGTTTTTATTTGCTTCTCTAAGTTTATATAATATTAATAATAATAATATACTAATAATAATTCGTATCTGGCTGATGTAATAAAGAATGAAAAGTAAAATCACACTTTCTTATTTAATATTTTATAGTATTTATGTCAGTCCCCCCCCCACCTTACTTTTAAGGGCTCTAACAAATCTGACCCCAATTTTATAGGTCCACGAAAAAAATTGTTTAAAAAATAAAAAACTTGTATGCCAATTGATAATATATTTCTATTACCATTCTTCTTCTTAATTTTATTATTATTTGTATTTTTATATTTTCCATTAAAAGTGATTACATGACTGACGTAGCATCTTTTAAGAAAATTAAGTAACCATTTTGACTTCAGACACTGTCCTCACTCCTCATAACTCAGACGCTGAGGACATGATCTACTTTCTACTGTGTGTTTGTCGATAGTTTATACCCAGTGTTACTCATTTGAGGGTGAAATGGGAAGGGGGGAGGGTTGATAGGGTGGGGTTTTAACCACCCATTTCTCCTCCACTCCCCCTCCCCCTCGAAATGTGTCTTCCTCCAGTTTGTTAACTCCTCTCTTATATATTCGAGTTTGAAACTGAAGATGATTTGCATCAAACTTCAAATAGATTCTATAACAATCTATTATTATTTCTAAAGCTTAAGGGGCCCACCCCCAAATAGTTTTAGTGGCATTACATTTTCAAATATTTCCATTTTCTTGGAGTCAACCCCCTAAAAACTCCTCAAATATATAAAATATTTTGGGGAAGGGTTTGTTGTACCTTGGAACAGTTTTTATTAAATAATTTTTATTTATTTTAATTTTTGTGTTAAGAGCTCTGTATTTTTTTTTTATTTTAGTGATATTATTTTAGATAGACTTGAACATTTATAAAGTTAATTAACAAACATGATTTTTATACAAAAAATAATTATTCACATCAGTCACAAGTGTTCGGGGAAAACAAGAACGTATTGTACCTTTGAACAAAACATATTGTCCCTTGGAACAAACAATTTACCATGAGATACGATTAAAATAAAATACATAGGGCTACTAGGGTTATAAAATATAATTTTCACTGATTAATACACACTGACTAAACTAATTTACATCATAGTAAAGGAATGGCATTAATGTTTTGACTGGGAAAGATTTTAACAAAATCACTTTTAATTCTGGTATGTCAAAAAAACCCTCGACTTGATATTTGTTTTGGATGATGAATACTCCCAAAATGTCCTCCCATGGATATGTTAATATATATTCTTTTCTGGCCACTTCCACGATTTCTTTTTGACTTTTCAATAGAGGAAACCTGGCCCCCATTATCATCGAAATTGTTTAATTTTCCCGGGAAAGAGTTCATTTTCATAGGTGAAATACAACAAACTGACCCACTTCACGAACAACGTTTTCCAAGGAAAGAACATCTTGAATGTCTTCTTCCTGTTGCCAAAGATATAATATTTTCTTCAATTATTTTTCTGCCATCTCGTTCTCATAAAGCTCCTGAAAATTGATTGTCCTCGTCAGAAGAATTTTGGAAGGCATAGGTTCATCCTCATCTTAAACTACCAGTTCAATTAATTTTCGCTGGCATGACTTTTTTATTTTGTTGAGAATTTGACTTTAGGTCTAGTCTTAAGTGCTGTATTTCCTCTTTGTTTGGGGTTCAGTAAGTATTCTTGACTTTCCCTTTTCCTTCCTTTAGCTGCTGGCTTTCTTGGCTCAGCCTTAGGAAAGGGCCTGACCATCTCCGGGGAAAATGACATTTCATTGTTGCCTTTTTGAAGGTGAAGGCTGGTCAAGAGGGCCCGCACAGGTGAAAGGGGCTTCTGAAGTTGGTTCTTTATCAGCAGTTGTTGGTTTGGCCCGGTCGACAATATGACGAGAGAAATTCGTCGTCTGTAAAAATGTCCTGATTCAGAGGGGAAAATGCCAGTTACAGCAAAACCACTCAAATGTTACTGTTGTAAAGGGAAGAGGAAATGCTCTGACCACTATCTGAGCGATTCATAGATCGACAAAGGTTTTTCCCGGGTTGGAAGACATCCAATCGTTACAGCTCTGTTATAGTTTCAAAATTGAAAGAACCAAAAACTGTTCTGTTCAGGGGCTGTAGCTTATGAGAAGTGTGTGGAGGAAATGTTACCATAATGATGCCATTATCACGGGCCTTCTCAATCACAGGGAGAATTCACGTGGCTCTCATGATTATCAAGAAACATAATAATTGGTTCTTCTTTAGTGGGTTTTGAATGCTTAACGACATGATCTAGGGAAATTAAAAATAGACGTTCATTAGACCATCCTGAAGGGTTGGCACCTCCTTTGCTACCAACTGGTGCTCCTTTTAGCATAAAATCCTTAAAATGGACTCTTGGGAACCCCAAACATTGGTGGGAGGTGATTTCCCACCGTTAATAGCGGTAGCATTGTCACTTTTGTCCCCTTTCCCAGATGTCATGTTCTAATTGCTTTATTGCCCTTTTTGGGGCCAATATTTTTGGTGGCACATTAACAGTTGATAAGTCTGTTTCATCTAATTGTATATTCTTTGTGGAGAAAACGGGCCATACTTTTCAATCGCTGATCAACATTACTGAAAAATTTTTAAAATTAAATTATTAAAAATGGTTGACCGAGCTAGGAAGTCGCTTCTGGCTTCCCAAGAGAAATGTTATTCCCCTGCTTTTTCATATAACGTCTCATCCATTCACCTCCTGCTAATTTGTTTATGGGCCCATTGACGAGGATATTTTAAATTGTTGGCTTTGCATACTGGAATGCAAGTCTCCGCACATCCATTTTGTTCAATCCATAATGCAGTAAAAGGGTGCTTGTCGAAATATTCAAGTAAATCTTGCTCCATTTGGCACTGAAAATTGTTTTACTGCAATTTTTTTGATTATATTCATATATAGTGTTTTCTGTTATTTTATGAGCCTGAAAAAGGGGATTTTAGTGTCCCCAATTTTACAAAAAAACAAAACTACAAGCTTGGTGCATAGACATTTCCCACTTGTCACTGCAGTAACGGCACTTTCAATATTGCTTGGGACAATTTTGTCCCGCTTTTTTCCTTCTTTGCTTCTAGGCATGTTTAATGACCTGTAAAATATGAGATAAAACATAATGACTACATAATAATGCATTTATTATTTTGTAAAAATACACAATTAGCATGTTCTTGTACCCTTGGAACAGTGTTCCCAAAGGGACATGATTAAACTTGTTCCAAGGTTTCAAGAACAATGCCTTACTGTATTCATAACCTAATTTTTGTGTTGAGATAGTATTTGCACCAAATGATTTCCATTGCATTTAATACTAATATACTTACTCTTGTAGGATGACTAGAAGTTAACTGTAGAGATTTTACACTGTATGTTTAATGAGATGAAAACATGTTTGTAAAAATTTACTTTTCATACCACCAAAAATAAAACACAAACTGTATTTAATACCAAATTTCCAGAGAGTCACCCTTGCAAACTGAACAACTGCTAAAGGAAGTAGAATTAAAATAGTGATGAGAAAATATCCAGATGGCATGCATGTATTAAAAAAAGGCTGGTGTTTCAAGGTACAAGAGTTCCAAGGTACAACACCTTCCCCTATATATATATATTTTTTACAAATAACCTCGCCCGACATATTAAAGTTTCGCAAAAACTCTTGGTAGTCATCACAATAGTATTTTTTCATGGCAACTTTCTACCCGTTTGAATTTTTACACATACTAATTAAACCCCAAGAGCTAGGAAAGGGAAAGGTGGCATTTTAGATTGAATGTACCCACATTTACGTAGATTGAGAGTGGGTAACCATTTTAGGGAAAAATAACCTTGTTACACCCAACTGGGGTTTGAACTTCAAACTTCCCACACCCGTAATCCCGTCTAATGTGTGTGTTATCCGCCATGGGTTTAACTGACATGCTGAAGGGCGGGAATCATGGTTCAATTCCGGTCGGGTGCACTCAGGTGGTTTTTCCCTAAATATTTTTCCCCTCTCACGCCACAAAAAACGGATATACTCTGTTACAGAACTAATGATTAATAGGCATTATGTATTTTAAAGAGCATCAAAGCTCACCGGCAATGTCTCCAAGTTAGTTAATTTTAATGTTGCATAGCAGGTATATATGCGCTAATTTATCCTTCAACATTTAGCTTTGTATCGAAATTCTAGTGGACCCTTTAAGATTATATCTAGTCTTTAAAGCATTTGTTTTTAGATTTTTTCGTTCCCTTGACAAAATTCAAATGTACTACCATATCGAGAGTTTATTTTATTTATTAGTCATAGATTATACTGCCACAACAGATTTTAATTAATTTAAATACTATATCAGTCAAATTTTAAAATTCCAGCTTTGATGGTGCACATGTTTATGTACAAGAGGTACTTTCGAGAAATTGCAGATCCTGCGTGTGATAGATATCCTGCAATCCCCATTACACACACACACACACAAACTTTTTATTTTATTTATAAATTATATTATGTTATATTACAAAATAGTTATTTATAGGATGTATTATTAAGTGTCAAATGACTTGACCCTCCTATACCTGAGCTTGTCGATGAGTTGGTCCAAGTCGTGTTGATGACTTGACGCACTTAGCCTTGAAATATGTGCTTACATTTTGTCAACGGGTCGGGTGTCGATGACGTGGTCCTAGTGGTGTCGATCCCTTGACCCACTGAGTCTTCAAAATATTTTTTTTTAATTTTGCGATGGGTTTACTGTCGATGACTTGACCTCCTATACTGGAGCTTGTCGATGAGTTGGTCTAAGTCATGTCGATGACTTGACACACCTAACCTTTAATTTTTTGTTTACAGCTTGTCGATGAGTTTTTGTCGACGAGTATGTATTTTGCCGATTTGTTTAGGATAAATCAAATTAAAACTTTATCATTGCTAGTTATATTATTCTGTTAGTCTTATTATTTGAGTTGGGACGTTTACATGCGCTATTATTTGCGCTTAGGCTCTTAATTAACATTATTTGGTCAATGTAAGTTCCCGAAATTTATGAAAACTTTAAATAATTCTCGTTATGTTTGAGACTTGTTGAGAGATATAATTTTTATTTTGAAGGTATCCTGCACATATAGCTTAGTTTATGCATATGGTAACAGTGCATCTGGAGTTTGTGTTAACCACGGGTTTCTCTCAAATTATAGGATTTTTTTCTTTGATTATAATGTACCTGTTATTGTTGTTGGGCCTAGACAACTAATTTATTTGTGAATTAATATTTGTTTAGTGTATTCATAATATGTATTACCTTCAAATATATCTGTGCAGATAACTTCAACTTTATTAAGCAAACTTTCAACGCATAGTTTATAAGCTACCACAAGAACTTAAATTTAAGTTTAAAGTAAACTTAAATACTAGCTTAGCGTACTTGAAAATTTTTTCTTGAATATATATATAATTTAAATATAAAGTTCTTGGATAATTATTTTTGTAATAATAACTAATGCTTACAATTGCAACATCACTTTTTATATCTTACTTTAATTTTGGTATCTCTGTAATTTCCTATTTATGAACATACAAATACCATCACTTCTACAGTAAACAATTGAGGAAGGCAGTTGCCCTTTTTAATATCCGCAACCAGGTGGGCTGCGTTTCTCTGAATAACAATCATTTTGTTCTCAGATCATTTTTACTCTGTTTGACTCATGCGCTCTACTTTGATTATTTTATTGATTGTTACATTTTGCACCTTCAAGCTATTAATGTTAGGAATAAAGTTGCAAAGGTGTGTTTATTAATGACCTCAACGATTTCTTCTGTGAGTCGTATCATTACGGTAAACAGCACAAATTCCCGTGTTCACCCTCAAAGCATGCCAAGGCCAAACCAGACGAACTTATTTACAGTGACTGTGTGTGGTCCAATGTCAACCCATCATTCAGGGTGCTAAATATTTTGTATTATTTAAAGATGACTGTTCGGCTATCATGATGTATTCTTCACCAAGCACAAAGCAGTTGTTGTTTTTTAAAATATTTTGCAAATAGATCAAGAAAAAAATATGAATACTCTATTAAGACCCTTCATACTGACAATGGAACAGAATACTGTATTCATGGAATGAAAAATTAATGTGTCTAACGTGGAATTGAGTTTGAAACAGCGGCACCTTTTGCCCTGAGCCAAATGGTAGAGTAGAAAGTGATTGAGAACCATAATGGAAAATGCACGTCCAATGTTATATGCAAATAATAGAGGCAGTAAACACAGTTGTTTTAAAACTTAAAAAGAACTCCAACCTCTCAAACACCAAACTCGAGCCTAATGAAATGTTTTAATGAAAAAATGCCTATGATGCCACATCTAAGAATATTTGGCAGCGAGGCATACATGCATGTACCAAAGGAATTGGCAACAAACTGATACCAAATAGCAAGAAACTCATCCAAGTAGGAAAATGTGGAAACTCAACAAATATCTATCGTCTGTTGGATCAAAAAATACGGAAATTCACAGTTTCAAGAAATGTCATTTTCAATGAAAATTCAACTAGTTTTGTTCCTCAAAGAAACAAGTCCAGTAGTGATAGAAAACACACATCATTTCGATCAATATAGTCAACAGGAGGAGTAGGCCCAAACCATCCGAACAGGAGGATGAAGAACCTGGGCACATTGAAGCGAACTACGAGCTGCGAACAAGAGATGTCATCAGACCCCCCAAACGCTATGAAGTTAACCCAGTGGAAATAGATGTACCATAGACCTATGAGGAAGCCATAAAGAATTCCGATACAGGACAGTGGACTGGGGAAATTAAAGAAGAACTTGAGCACTGAATGAGAACAACATCTGGGAGCTAGTATAATTTCCTCTAGGTAAAAATGCTATATTCTCAAAATGGGTCTCCAAAGAAAAAACGACCAGAGACGGAAACATTTCACGATAAATGAAGGCTATGTGCAAAAGGCTTTGCAAAGAAAGAAGGGTCGACTACATTGATACCTACCTCCTACAACGCAGTATGACTCCATACGAGTCCTACCGCTATCGCAGCTTTATAAAGCTACGAATCAATCAGTTCAAAGTGAAACCTGCATTCTTGTATGGCAAGCTCAAGGAAGATATCTTCATGTTTCCACCAATAGAATCAACGTTGACCAAAAACCTTGTTTGAAAGATAATAAAGCCCCCTATATGACCTCAAACAATCACCATGTATTGGAAAGAAAAGTTTGACAGTTTCCAAAAAAGTTTGGATTTTGCCAAAGTACTGTATATAAATGTGTTTTTCGAGCGACTTCAATGAAATTAAATTTTAATTGTATTAAAAATAGAACTTTTGAGGTCACAATCAGAAAACCAAATTTCTTTGTAGGACTGGAAATAAAAAAAAATAACTGAAAAGGATCAATATTTTTACATCAGCCAACTATATAAACAAATATTCAAAAGATTCAATCTTGAAGACTCTAAGCCAAACAATGTGCCTGCGAACCACACACTCACTAAGTTTAAAAAAGTAAAACCGAAGAAAGAAAAGTACCCTATGAGAAGCTGTTGGCAGCTTAATGTTAGCTGCAATAGTTAGTCGACCAGCATTATGTATGCAGTTGGGAAACGTGAGTAGATATTGGAAAACTATGGAATAGGTAATTGTAATGCTGTCAAACGCCTCTTAAAATACTTAAAATAACATCCAATCGTGGCATGAGTTTACAGGAGTGAGAATCCACCCATTAATTGGCTTCTCAGACTCTGACTTCGCAAACGACTTGAATACCCGGCACTCGCCCCCATAACCGGATACCTGTTTCAAATGAGCAATGGCCCTGTAACATGGGCTAGTTCAACCTCAAAGAACAGTCTCCCTTTCCACTACGAAACTGATAATATTGCTGCATCAACTGCGGCCAAAGAAATCATCTGGTTGAGACTATTTTACTTGACATTGGGGAAACGGTGGGAGAACCCACAGTTTTAACAGTTGATAATCTAATTGCAATGCATCTGGAGCGAAACCCAGAATTTCCAAGAGAGCTAAACACAGGTGTTGTGTTCTTTTAACTAATTATACTTAGATTAACTATACTTCTAACCATTTATGTAACTGTAAACAAGCATTCATTTGCAGTAGTGAGTGGGGTCGAGACATGGTTAAAATATCATTATTGTTCTAGGCTAGACTCCACCCTTCTGTAATCACAAGTGTGAGTGCGCAACTATGCGGTGCATAGGCCTATACACTTTCTTTCCAACAGACATTCATTCTAGTTAGATCATGTAAGTGTAAACAGTCAAGTTGTGTACAATGTGTGTGTCGTGTTAAATAAGAATAGTGCATCTTACACCTCAATCTAAAGTTCAATAGGTAGTCAACATGACACAAACTTTGCAGCGTTGCCAATATAGCCATATTAATATTATGCTCCTGAAGCAGGGGGTTACCTTTATTTATTAGGTGTCATTGTCAGCAGACAAGTTTTTTTTTACTAATTATTGTTCAACCTCGAGTTATCTGTGGCACAAACTTCGTATCTACAAATTGTTGACAAAGATTTTCGTGCAGATTCCTGAAACGTGAAGAGGTGTACCACTGATCTACTGTGAGGTGAGATATTTCAATAATAAACGTTTAAACATCTTAAGAAACATTTTGAAAAATTAATATAAAGTAAGGGATGGTTATTCAATATACGATAAGACTTGTATACAAGTAAGAGTATGATTTATTGGTTATCAAGCTTACTAAAAGAATGAATCAATATAAAATAGAAATAATTTTGGAAATAATGTACAGAAAAAGTAAAATGTACCTACTGTATATAGGCAAAACTAAAAGACATAGAACAAATTAAAATTAGTTGATAGCAGAAATGAATTAAGAAGCTATTATAACATTAATAAAAAAACTATTAATAAAATAATCTTAATAGTGTTATTACAAAAGAATGAAGAACTTAATTTATAAATTAATTTTATTGGATCATCTATTTGAACTAAAAAAAAGTGTCAAATAAAGTTATTGATGATACATCATTAATTATATTTTATAAAACAAGTAATAACATATGCAATTAACTTATTTTGAAAATATATTTAAGCTAATATAGGCCACAGACGCCACAAACTATATGGTGGTAATATATAATGCAGTGATCTCTATATTATACTGGATGGACATAAACATACACATTGCCAAGGATCAAAGCGTGAAATCAAGTTTATCGTCTGCTTCATTGTGGAGGGACATATTTAACGGTCTTCTTTCAATGTTTCTTATGTGAAAACATGTCTCTGATGAATAAAAGTGTTATTGTTTAAAAATAGTGAATTATTATACCACACTTTCCTGAAGAAACATGTTCATACGCTCCAAAAGTGTTTGTTGAAGGAGTGCCCTGGTGGTGAACTCTACAACTAATAGTGGGCCGCCAGTTGTGGAGAATTGAGTTGGCCTGGCTTGTGAAAAAACACTGTGACTAGTCGAGAGCAACAGGTAAGACGGTGGCAAAATCCCTTTTAATTTGTCGCCGCGTTTCGTGGTGTTTTGTTTACTAGTTTTTGCACCCTTTTTAAAGATAAGAATACAGTTCACAAAGTTTGGTTGAAGTGGAAATCACGATAACGATGCTGAGAGGCCAGTAAGTTCATGGTTACAACAAAACATTTGCATTAAATGAAATACAAGTGATTATAAAAC
Organism: Timema cristinae; assembly: GCA_039000515.1. NCBI lineage: Eukaryota > Metazoa > Arthropoda > Insecta > Phasmatodea > Timematidae > Timema > Timema cristinae. The sequence continues at coordinate 33,862 of JBCFYV010000968.1, read as the reverse complement.
TGTGACACGCGTACCCCCAGGGGTACGGGGGCAGCTCTCAAGTGAAGTTGGCAAAATAACAAGGGATTTGAAAACCCAAAATTGTTGGCGTTACCGTTACTGTCATTTCATCCCTCTTTTTCCTCAAATTTACTCGGGGGAGAAGTTTCGAAAATTTTCCACCCCTCCGAAAAACACCTTTACTTTGGCATTTATGATCCCTTTCCTAAACAAAAAGCCCCGTAGAGGGGTTTTTCATCCTTGTGGCCTAAAAATAAATACCAAAAAAGGCTAAATTTGGAGCCGGCACCCGCTTAAAATTTAAAACGGAAAACCCAACAAAACTTGCGCCAAGTCATTCTCCACTGAAAAATTTTGGGGAATCCTAAATACCACCCCAAATTTCCCAGTTAAAATTTTTGGTTTTGAAAATTTTGGCTTTAGGTTTTTTTTTTTTTTTATTTTTGAACAAATTGAGAAAAAATGTAAAAAATTTTTCTACAAAATTCTTACAGTAAAATCATATTTTTTCGAGCTTTAACGATTTTAAACCGTCATTTGATTTTTTTTTTTAATCTTTGGGGACTTTAAACTTTTAATCAGGTAAAGGGAGTACATTTAAAAAAAATTTGGAAACCGGGGTTATATTCAATTTTTACGGGTAATCGACAAAACGTTAAAATTTCAATATTAAAATAGATTATTATCCTTTTTTTTTACAGCTTTTTTTTTACACTTAATTTAAATTGGTTTTTAGTTTGTTTTTGGTTTCAAAAACCCCATTTTTATTGAAATTTGAAAAAATAAATAATGGGGAAAGAAAGGGTACAAGGTCGCAAACCTTTTCTAAAATTTTGTCTACTTTTGTCCCTTTTTCCGGGGCCTGTTGGGTGACCATCTTTTTCAGAACGCAAAATAACGTCGTTCCGGTTGTCTATTTTGGTCCCGCAAACCCTTTCCCAAAACCGTTTTTGTTTTGGGGGATCGCCACCCAAAAAAACCCGGTACGCGTAATTTTGGGACCCCCAGATACAAAGCCCGATGTACTTTCCCCCCCCTAAACCGAATTTCGTCATGAGGCACCTAAAAAGTTCGGGCGTGGGGCTCTGATCGCCGGGGGCGTTCCGTGAAAAACGCTATCCGTTGGATACAAAACGCTGCCCCCAAGTTTAAGGGTGCCGATAAGGCAACCTCCTGCAGTCGTGAAAAACGCCCCCACCAACTCGGTTTTTGGGTTTGGGGGCAACGCGTACGCCATCCTTTTAATTGAGGAACATAACGTCGCATTAACATCATGACATGTCCCCAGTGATTTACGAACCGTAGGACTTTTGGGGCCCTGATACGTTGACAAGGCACGGCGGAAATCGTTCTTTGCCCAAACTTTCCCCCCTAGGAATTTAAAAAAAGTTTTGCCAAATGCGGGACCGGGGTTTTACCAAGAATCGAAAATCGAGTTTTACCCCGCCTTTCCCCAAATTTTGAAGAAACTAACTTTTCCTCTCGTGAGGTACACCACCTGGCCATCCCTGGCTCTTGTTTAGTTTTTAAAAAAGTATCGAGTACCGTGAAACAGGCCGCCAGAACGTGTCTACGGGCGTAAACAATACATCAATCCCCCACTTTTTGCCGCTTCAACGGGTAGCCTTTCCAAAAGGCTTTTCCCAATTCGTCAATCACCCACAGTGTCAACCAGCGATCTTTTTTGTCGTTGTGCCACACGCGTCTTTTTTTTTTTCTCCCCGCATTTCCTGCACAAGATGAACACAATTTTTTTGCATCCGTGAGGCATAGGGCAAGAAAAAATCCCCGGGGCGCACATAATTTGGCTATGCCTTCTTTCGATTATAGGGACAATTTGGCCCAAGTGAATTTTGGGGGGGACGGGTTTTTTTTGTACTTGCAAAGTAGGTACAAAAGAAAAACACCAAACCGACTTCTCCCCACAAGAAAAGGGCAGTCGGGAAGATTTTACCAAAATTTGTACGCCCGCCAAAGAATGCATCCCTGGGGCTGAGGGCCCCTTTGGGTATACACCTCGTGGCCGGAGTACAAATCGTTGCAAGTGCTTGTCTGTGCGTTTCATAGGTTAAAAGTACACTCCCACATCTCTACGACCGCTTAGCCGGCGTTCTTAAACTTTTCCACGCAAGCCATGGCGCTTCATAGCGCGTCTCGTGGCGGCGGTTTTTGATAGGGGGTGGTCCTGTCCGGATAACAGAGAGGAAACCCGTGCCAATAACAGCCCCAAAACTGGAAGACGGTGGTGGTATCTCCAGCTTTAAAAAAAGCCGTCTACACGTCCCCTAACACGTATTCCTCACGGCCGTTACCCGCATGAAGGATAGAGACACCGCGTTGATTGGCCCCCAGCAGAGCCATGTACGGCGACGTGCGACTGTTTTCCGCGTACCGGTAGCCACCGTTAGGGACAAATACGACCCGGGATTCTCCTTAAAATGGCTTCGGCGGGAAACCAACATGGCCGCTCCAGCATAGTACACGCCTCTCTGAAAGGATCCACCTTGCTTTCCACGAGCAATGCTCAAAACTGTAGCAGGCCTTCCGCAAATCTCTACGTCTTTCACGCAATACATTCCAGCTCGCGGTTAAAATCAAAGACGTAATTTTCTTTGACCAACGCGTAAAACCACTTTTCAAAGCGCTCCTTTCCCTGACCGACATCTCGCCCATGCCGTAGTCCTCCTTTGGCGGCAAGGGACCCTTAAACCCCGCGTTTTCTTTTTTGTTGAAAAATGGGGGAAATGTCCCCTTGCCAAAGACTCGTCCAAGCCGAACGGTTTGGGCATCTTTGGACAACGACATGGGAGAAAGTTTTAGTGAGTCAATAAAGTGGAGCGGGCCATAACGCATGGACATAATTTTCCCACCGTTCATGATTAGCTCTGGATCCATTTTTTCACCTCCATTATGTATTTTAAAATGAAATTCCCATCATGGGTTTTGGAATTATGGGCTAGGAGGGTGATTGTCTTTAAATTTTGAAGCTTTAATTTGCTCTTAAAACCGAAAAATTGGGCCATTGTGGCATCACCCTTGAATATTGAGTCCTATCGCCCCCGCAATCGGTGCAATGTTTAGTCATTGCATCTATATGAAGACGGGCCCTTCCAACACGTCTAAACGACACAGAGGTTGGGTTCGTGCAGGTACGTGTTAACCGCCCCTTTGAAGAGGCTTTCTTGTCTGCATTCAAAATCGAAAAAATACAAACATGAAATTGCTTTTTTTCCAGCGACGGCTTGGCTGGAGCTTTTCATATAACAGAAATGCCCAAAAAGGGGGCGATGGGTCTCGCATACTCTACAAAAAGTCTGGGTAAAAACTGTTTTAAAATCCTGTTCTTTCCAAACTGAAAAATTGCCCGCATACCTCGCAAACCTTTTTGACATCACAGGGCCGACATGTGACCTCTGCCAAAAACCGGACGTTTTTGGTTATCAACCAATTCTGATTTGTTAGCTTAACGGCCGCAATCTTTTCAGGTCAAGTGGTCTCCGCTACAAGCCGGTTTTAGCGTAGCACTTTTTGCACGCGATTCGCATTTGTGCTCATTCTTTGTTTGAACGGCACACGGCACTCGCGGCCCAAAAATACGAGCACTTAAACGCGGCTGTCAGATGCAAAGACGTCAAAATTGTTTTGCTTATCGTCGTGAAAATACAAATCAAGTAGCCTTTAAAGGAATTTTCGGGGTTAGGCCCCTCAAATAGGACCTGTATCCCCCGACGTTCCCGAACACGGTGATTTGTATTTGGGGAGGTATGTTAAAAATTTTTTCAGTTCGGGAGCCCACCACCTTAAAAGATTCACACGGGCATCACGGCATAGTTCCTCTGCTTTGAGTTTTGAATATTACGGCCCTTTTTGTTCTGCTTAAAGGTGTTCACGTCCATGCACCCCGGTTTTTTTTTTAAAACGTCACACATAGCCTTAGCGAAAAACCAAACCCGGGGGAAAAGGAAAAGTGAAACCCCATTTGAATCGTAATTATTCCTTTATTATTCCGGCTTCCCGTATAGCGGGGGGCGAGTTTATCAAAATTTATGTTTTACCCCTCCCGCGCGGATTTTTCCTTTAAATTGGTTAACTTATATAAAAGGGGGATGAATGGGGAAACAATCTTTGCTTTGTAACACCTTTCTATATTAGAGAGCCACCCTGCCGTAAAAAGCGTTCTGCTCCCCAAAAGGGAAACGAACACGGGTCTTGCGGGAGTCGGGGTTTTTGACCAAAAAGTAGCCTACGTGACCCTTTCGGGCAAAACCCATGAGTAGTGGGGGGGACTTTCAAAATTTCAGTCTTTAACAAAAAACCCTGCCTAAATGTAAGAGCGTTTATATGGGAAAGGGTCCTATTTTTGGGGGGGACGTTTCAGAACAGTCTTTTAATACATAAAACTCCCTAATGTCAGGCTTTTAATATCGAAAACGGTTATTTTTGGGGGGTTTTTTTTCCCGCTCCCACCTCCCCCGCCCCTTTTCCCCCCCCCTCCTGCCCCCCCCCCCAAACAAACCCGGACATGTTTTTTTTTTATTAATTATGGGTTAAATTTAATTATTTGTTAATTGTTAGGATAGAGGTTTTGAGTTTTTTTTTTTATTGCGGGCATACGCCGGCATGTTGGTTGTTTTTAAATTTAAATTTGGGTGGGATAGGGGCTTGGGGTTTTTATTATTGGTAGGAAAAGGTGTTTTATTCATCAATTGGGGGCGTTTGTAGTTTATTTCCCTGGAAGCATAGAGCCCCCGGGGGGGCTCGCGCCCCAAGGGTTTTTTCCCCTGGGGAGCCCGATAAAAGGGGAACAAAGCTTCTCTGGCGGGGGTTTTCGCTGCCTTTGTTTGCCCAAAACTCAGCTTTTTTTTTCCCCTCCCCCCCCCTTTCCCCCCAGAGCCGGGGTTTTTTTACCCGGGTTTTTCCCCCCCCCCCCGGGCCCATTACCTTTGGGGGGGGACTTTTACCAGCAAAAAACCCCCATTCACCTTGAGGAGTCATTGTTTTCTCAAAAACACCTTTTAAGGAACCCTCTGAAAACCCCCTTTTTAAACCCGGAGACTCGCTTTTTCATCCCAAAATGAAAGTGGACGGCCCAACAGCTCTCTCTCACCTTTTTCCAACTTTTTGGGTTGTGGAGGGAGACCCCCTCCCCAAATATTATAGATTTTAAAATTTAAAACTAATTTTGTAAGCCCGCGGGGTTGCTACCCACGTTTAAAGTAAAAACCCCCAAATTTTTTTCTTCACCCCCAATTTTTAAATTTAATGCTCGAAATTTTTAATTCAAAGGAAAATAATATTAAATTTTTAATGTTGGGAAACAATACCCCTTTGAAATTTTAAGGGCCCACACAAAAATGCACTCAACTTTTTGCGAGAGTCCCCTTCAATGCATGAGGGGGGTTAGATTTTAGGGGACCCCCCGTTTTCCCACGGTAAATTTAAATGTTTAAAAACTAAGTTATTTTTTGTAAGTCGTGTGTGATATAATCGCGGTCCTAGTTTGGGTTTCAACCAGAGACCATAAAATTTTTACTGCGCCCCTTTCCCCAATTGGCACGATTAGTTAGTTACCCCTTTATAATAGGCGAAAACCCCCACAACTTGGGACTAAAGGTTAATAATTTTCTCCCCCCTTTTCAAACCCGGCCCAAAAAGAAACAGTTAAATTAAATGGTTTAAATCCTGGGTAAATTGTATCTTTTTAAAAAACGAATATAAAAAGGGGTATTTAGCTTATCTTTTCCCACTTTAAACAAAAAAGAATGCCCCACATGGTTTAAGGCGTATTTTTTGGGAAAAAGACAAATTCTAAATAATTGGGAAAGTGGGGTTTTTTTAAGCGGTTGCTATACAAAATTTACGATAATAGAACACATTTTGTAAAATTTTTGGGGAAAATTCCAGGCCTCCCCCGGGGTTTCCCGGTTTAAACTTTTAAACTGTGGGTTTCCTTCATTTAAACTCACTATACCTTACCATTACAAAATTAGCGTAAGTGCGTAAAAACCCGGGAACGGGAAATTTTAAAGCGGTTTGCTAATAAAATAAAAATAATAATAAAAATTTAAAAGATAATAAAAACATTTGGGTGAGCTTGTTCATTCTTTGAGGGGGGGTTTTCCCGCAAAAATTAAAAAGGGGGGAATAATAAATAAAAATATTAAACACATTAATAAAAATAAAAAAATTTGGGAAAAATTTTTTTCTTTAAATTTTTTTGTGAATTGAAATTTGGTCACACCCCCCCAAAAACAAAGCTATTTCAACATTAAAACCCAAAAGCAAAAAAGCTTGAGAATGTTTGGTTTTTTTGTTTTGCCAAAAATTGGGACAGCCCTGAGGACTAGGGGGCTTTGAATAATCACAAGTCTCACTTTAAAATAAAAAAATTTTCTACTATTATTTGATTTGGGAGTAATTCACTTGTTTTTGGGGTTTGTGTCCCAATTTTAAAATTTTTTTAAAAAAACCCAATTTTTATCTCTATTTTTATTTGAAAAAATAGCCAAAGCTATTAAGGTGTATTTTAGGGGGGTTTTAAAACACCACAGGGAGTGACATTTTACGAAAATTTGAAAATGACCCCTGGACACGGAAAATAAAACCCCGGGCCCTCGGGCTTATTTCGCCAATGCCAACCACTAAAGCTATCCGGGATTCGTTCCTTGCTCGGGGTCTTTTCTTAAATATATTTAAGGCGGGAACAAAAGGCATCGAGCAGGCCCCTTTCCTCCCCCCTTCCCGCCGGGGGTCGATCCCGGACTCCCGAAAAAAAAGGGTTTTAAAAAGGGATTATGGACAGATCTGTTTTTCGCATGCGCAGAGACACTTTATCCATTTTGCACCACCTTTTTTTTAACCCCAAAATTTTATTCATGGGCCCCCATGGCGGGTACTTTAAAAACCCAGTTGTGCACCAAAATTTGTATTCTTTTCTCCCCCAAAAAGCTTACTCCCCCCGGGCCCTAGGACGTACTCACCCCCCAACTGCAATCAGCCTTTCTTTTTTTTCCAAGGTTTTTTAAACCCCCCCCACCCCACTCGACCCGGGGAAATTCCCGGGTTTCGCATCGCAAGGACTGGTGGCCGGAACCCCCTTCCCCGGACGGGAATTTCCACAGACCCGGGGGATCCCCCCCACCCTTTCCCGGGGTCTTTAAATTCTGGGGGTGTGATGACGGGCAATAAGTTTCCCGTGCAAAACAGGCACACCAAGCGAACAAAAAATTTCCCTTTAAATAAGGCATTTTTCCCCCCTACTATTTTGGTTTGAATTTTGAGTTTTTAAAGCTCCTTTGCCCAAGTCTAGGGACAGCTCGCACACACATCCTTTTGGTGGGGGAGAGGTAAAAGATTCTAATGTATTTTTAAAACCAAAAATTTTGCAAAACCCATTTCCCTTACTACCTGCCCTTTTTTAATATACATAAATTTTTCCCTGTAATTGACGCAAGTAAACTGGGGCTATAAAAAGTTATTTTTAAAGAAAAAAATTTTTACTCTAACACTGACCTTCCCTATGCCTGAAAACTTTATTGGGTTTTTTAAAAAAAAAGGGCCTCCTCCCACAGCTCCCGGTGGAGGGAGGGGGGGGAAAACCAAAAGGTAAAAAAAACTCGTTGACGTTGGTGACTGGGGGGTTTAAACCCAAGATGTATTTTTTACCCCTAATGGGAAATTTATGCTAAAGTATATGCAGATAAAATTGAAACCCGAATTTGTGGGAAAAATGGATCAGAAAAAACCAATTTTTAAAAAAAAGGATTTTATTTATTTACACTAAAAAGGAAATAAAATTGCTAAAGTGAATGCTGTTTAAAATGTCCCCGAATTTGTGGGAAAAGTGCCCATGCTCCACTCCCCAAAAGTCTATGAAAAGCTCTCTCGCACGCACCCAAAACTCCCCGGGCCCCGTTTCAAATTTAAAAGGAATTACCCGAAAATTCCCACAAAGTAAATACGCTTATTTTTTTTTAAAAATGCATTTTTTTTTGTAAGGGTTAAAAGAACAAGGGATTTTTGGGGGTTCCCTTTAAAGGACTCCTCGCTTGAAGGGTACCTTCATTTTCGGGGAGGGAGGGGGGGGGAAAACCCAGGGGGTTTTAAAACTCTTTGGGACAGCGGGGTGCGGGGGTTAAAATCTCCCCCACGTGGCCAAAGGGGTGTGCTGTTTAGCCCCAATTTTAAAAAGGAAACCCTTGTTCGCAACTATACCCGTATAAAAGTTTAACCCCAACACATCAATGCATCAACATTTGCGAGAGTACCTTCAAATGAAATGAGGGAGGGTGGGTTTGAGCGACCCCCGGTTTGCACCAAACCGTCCCTTTTTGTTTTTTGGGTGCTATCATTTGCATTGCCCAAAAAGGGGGCGCAGAGAGCGCGGCCCCCGAAATTTTTTTTTTTCTGTGCCCATCATTTGGGCATGGCAAGAGTGGTCTTACATCCCGTAAAAAGGTCAGGGGGGATTTGTAGAAAAAAACCCCGTAATTAAGGGGGACGTTTTCCCAAATTTACAACGCTAAAATTGGCCTTTTTTAAAAACCCGCCTCCCGTGAAAACATAAAAAATTTAAAAAAAATTTTAATAGTTATTAAAATAAAACTTTAATTTTTAAAGATAAAAAAAGTTACCATCACACATAATGTTGATTCATTTAATTTTTTCTTATATTTTTGGTGTATTTTAATTAATGCGGATGGGCCCCTATATTTTTAGTAAACGTAAATTCAAAGAAAAAAAATATTTGGTACTTTTAAGGGGAACCCAGCCCCCAATTTGAAACCCCCCCCAATTTCGAGAGTGCAGGTTTCCAGTTAAAAGCGTTTGCTATCCTTTCCCCATTTTCCTTTAGAATCGCTTGTAGCTGCAATTCCCGGGGTTAAAAATCTCACCCCTGGACAGGGGGGTGTTCCTGTATAGCCCAATTTTTAAAATGGGAAAATACCCCTCATCTTAGACATAAAAAATTTTTATATACTACTCTCACATATTTATACGGTGTAAAATCAAGCAGGGTTTCGTTCGTCCTTTTTTGAAAACCCACCGTTTGCAAAACCAAACTTATTCTTTTCGGCCCAGGGCAGTACATGAAAACCATTGTGCCCCCATCATTTCAAATTCATTCGGGCCCCCCAAAGCGAAACTCCGCTTTCCCTTTGAAAAAAGCATCTAGCAGAAAAGGGGCCCTTTCCTCGTGGTAGGTTAAAGTGTTGATGGGAACTTTACTTACAGTATGGGAATTTGGGAAAGGGGGGGAAATTTAAAAAAATTTTCTGGGAAGGGTATCTAAAATTTTATATAACACCGTGATTTTTTTTCCTAGATATTTTACTTAAAAAACTTTGAAAAAAGTTATTATTTATTGTTATCAAAATATATATACCCGGGCCTGATTTTTTTTCCCTAGGTTTTTAAAACATAGGAACATGTTAAATTTTTTCCCATTATTTAAAAATTTAAATTATTTTTAATTTTAAAATTTTAAATTGCCGTACAGGGTTTTCGTGCTTGCTTATCGGCCCACAAAGAGGGCCCATCAAAAGCCAGTTTGGGTTAATGAAAGGGTTTCTGGGAGAGTTTACAAATAATAAATAAGTAAAATGTAATGTTTTTTTTAAAAAAAATTGCTGATTTAATTTATCATCCCCCAAAGCCAAGTGATATTTTAAACAGCCCAAGAACCCCGTATTCTTACGCCCAATTACTCACAGTCGGAAAAGACCAAAAAATATTGCCTTGAAAAATTAATTGTTGATTGTCAAAAAAAAAAAAAACTAGTAAAAAATTAAGTTGTTAATTTTTAAGGTAAGGTGACGAGTTCACACAGGGGTATTCAATATTTGTGATAGTGTCCCCCTTTTGCGTGGACGAGAGTTTAAAATTTAGCCAAAAGAATATTTCACCTTTTGGGCGAGGGAATTTTTTTGAACCCCTAATTTCCGCAACCAGGCAGGGTTTCGTTTTCATGCTCTCCCCAAGCTGACCCCTAACAATAACCTAAAAAATAGGGCTGCTTATAAGGTAAGGTGACAATTTCCCACCCCACGTAACTAAGCCAAGGGTATTCGGGAGGGGAGTTGGAAAAAAAAGCCTAAGCTTGAAGGCCGTTTTTTCAAACCCCAAAACCAAACTTTTTTTAAAAAAAAGTGTCATCAGTAGCAAACTTACCCCTTTAAAAGGGTGCCCAGTTCAACTAACAAAAGCATAAGCCAGGGCGGTTTTGGGGAAAAAAAAAGGGGGGCCTTTTTTCCCAAAAGGGTTTTTTTCGAAGTAAAACCCAAATTAATACCCCCTCTAAGTAGATAGGAGAGGGAAAAAATGAAACCCGCTTTTTTCAGGGAAAGGGTTTGGGGGAAAAAACCCCTTTGGGTTACGTTTTCGGGGGGGCGAAAACCTTTGAATGGTTTTGTCCCCAGAACGGAACCCAAAACCCGCGACACCCCAGGCTTTGGGGCAGTGACCCCCAAAGCCCTACGCTACCTGTGAGGGCAGGGTGAAAAAACCAAACCCATACCGAGAAAGTTTTTTTGATGGGATAAAAACGCGGGTAAATAGCTTTTACCCTTTTCATACTAATTTTTGGGTTTTTGTCTCCCAAAAAAAATTAAAAATATTTAAGGAAAGGGTTTTTAAAAGTTCAAAACACCAAAAGTGTACCCGAGGGAGAATAGGGAAACCTCCCCCCGCTGTTGAAGGAAATCAAAGGAGTGGGGTTTTTTTTCAAAATTTTTAAAATTTATATACTGGGGCTAAGTGAACCGCGGGGAGAGTTTAAAATTTTCCCCCCAGCCGTGTTTTTAACCCAGGGAATAGGTGTTTGCGGTCACAAGTCAAACAATGAAGGTGACCCCAAATTTCGCCCCTGATTCTTGATCCCAAGATCAATCGTTAGCGAGCCTTAGAGTTCTAATGTAAACCCAATTTTTAAAAACAGGGGAATTTATCACGTAAAGGGTGGATAAACCCGGGGAAGGTTTGCGACCCCAACGGGTTTTTAAGAAAGCACCTCGATTCGAATCCTGGCCCCAAACGCTAAAATTTTTATCGTTACTACGCGTTTTTATTTTTTTTAAAAATTTCGAGTGTCCCACAATTAATTTTTTTTGGGTTAAAAACCTAATATTGCTCAATTTTTGGTAAAAGACAATAGTATTTTTCCGCTTCTTTTTTTCCGAGTAAATTTTAAAAAGGGGCGATGGTTTTCTCCAGTAAAGGGGGGGTTTTTGGTTTCTTATTATATATTTTATGGGGATTTTTTTAAAACCCAACCCTCTCCCTTCTTCAAGAAAAAACCCGGCACTTTCAGAACGACTGTTTAAACCCCAAGAGGGAAAAATTTCCCGCATCACCCACCCAAGGTATTTCAATTTCTTCTGTTCCTTTGCTTAAAAAGTGTCTGTTTTTAAATTTTAAATTGTCTGTGTTTTGCTAGGGTTAAATTTGCTACTTTTTTTAAAAGCTAGCATTTTTTAAAATCTAAGCATAATTCAGCCAAACCCCAAAGGGTTTTTTAAATTCTATTCTTTTAAAATAGCAAAAAAGTGTTTTGATTTAAAAATTTTTAAAATTTGTCTGGTATTTGCTGGGGTTAAATTTGCTACTGTTTTAAAAGCAAAGAATTTATTAATCTAAGCATAATTCAGCACTACCCCCCAAAAGGGTTTTTTTCCCAATTCTTTTCGTTACTAGTTTTAAAAGTGCTTTTTTTAAATTTTTAAAATTGCCCTGTGTTTTTGGCTTGGTTTAAAATTTGCTACTGTTCAAAAAAAAAACATTTTTCATGCTTGAGTCAAATTTTTGGTTTAGGGTTTTAAAAGGAAACATTATAGGGTTGATTCAACGTTTTAATTTTAAAGTTGTCTGTTTTTTTCCCCCTATTAAATTGTGGGAGGACGTCCCTCTCGATTACCTTTTTTGAAAAACTATTAGCTAATATGGGGGCTAATTTCTTCCCTTTTAAAATAAACCCGATATTTAATGAAAATAACAAACCGGAATAACCCCCAAACTTTTTTATGTTTGAAAATTTATAATAGCTATCTGCTTTCCCACCGTCAAAAAAAAAAAACCTTTCTCAAATAGTTAATGAAAAAAGAAAGGGTTTAAAAAACTATAATATTATATTCTAAAATTTAACTTGTAAAAATAAATGGTCCCGGGACTTTCTTTCACTTCTTATTTTTTTCCCAAAGGTAAGGGGGTGGGTAGGTTGTAAAAAACCATAATTTTGTGAAACTAAAAAAACCGGTTTTTAGGGGGTTTAAAATGAAAAAAAACTTTTTCCCACAAAGGAGAAGATTTTCTAATCACAAAATTTAAATTTTAAAAATAAGAATTTAAGCTATTTGGGAAAATTTTTAAAAAGGTTTGGGGTTAAATAACCAAAAATATTTTGGGAAAACTTTTGGTTTTAAGGGGGTTGCATAGGAAAGCTGAGATATTGATAATAAAAATTTTTCCCGCTTGGGTTAAATGTTTCCCAACCCCTTAGCAATACACGATTTTAGTGTTTTTTATCATAAACCCCAAAACTATTTTCAAAGAAAAATAAAAGGTTTTTAAATTTTGGGAAAACATAAATAAAAATTTTGAAATTTTATAAAAAAAAGGCGAAAAAAAAAAAAAAAATTTTTTTTGTTGCTAAATTTAAAACTTAAAGGGGGGCCCTATAAAAGGGAAATGTAGTATATAACCGTAGAAATGGGTCTTTTTGAAAACCCGAGTTATAAGTTTTAAATTTAAAAGGGGGGTACAACACAAAAATTTTATTTGTTTTTTCTTCTTTCCTATTTGTTCTCCTGTCCCAGTGTTCATATTAAAATTTAAATGCAAATATAGCCCCCCCCCTTTAAACCCAAAAGTTTTACTTTTTATGCACTCATTTGGAATTCTATATACCGCTCCACTCTTAAATTGCAAAAACAGGTTCGTTATGGGGCCCCCATCTCCCTTTTTGACCCCAAAGGTTTTTCGATTACGGGCCTTTTTTAAACAAAATGGAACTAAACCCTTTTTTAGCTTAAAAATGCCATCATTCTTTTTTTTGGAATAAACATGCTATATCATAAAAACAGTTCCGTTTGATTAGTGAAAACAAAAAAAACTACCAAAACAAATTTTTTAAAAATACTTATTTTGGGTTTTAAAATAAAGAAAACTGACATAGTTTTTTTCTCTTTCACGGAAATTTTCAAATATTTTATTTGGGGGCTGTAATAATAGCTTTTTGAACTTTTCCCCAAAATCCCGAATGGGTTTTTTTTTCACGAGAAATGAAAAAAAAGTATTATGCCCCTTGAAAAAAATTTTAAATAAAACATGAAAAAGTGTTTTGTTTGGGAAAATTTTTACTTTTGATTCATTTTAAAATTTTGGGAGGAAAAATTATAACCAATAACCAATTTTTTGTTTAAAAAAATTAGGGGTCAAAGCTTACCATTTATGTGTGGTAGTTTATTTTTTTTTTTTTTAGATTTGGGGAAAAAAAACACTTTGCCCCGGGGTTGGGGGTATAGTAGAGCACCCTTTGGCAATTTTGCAAAGAAAAAATGTGAAACCCGCTCAAAAAAATTAGGCCAAAATAAAAAATTTATAATATCACTCACATAAAAATTCGGGAAATTTTTCGTTTTTATGGAAAAAAGTAACTTTTCCCTTTTTTATAGCGGGGTTTAAATTGGGTGGAATCGGGTTTTAATTGCCCCAGACAATTTTAAATATTTAAAAAATTTTTTTCAGTGGGAAACAAAAATATATTAAAACCCATTTAATTTTACCCTACAATACTTTTTGGGTTTTAAGAAAACCCGTTTCCCGCATGGGGGGCGTCGGTAATTTGGGCTTATTATTATTTTTTATTATTATTTATTAATATTTTAGCACTGCAAACTTTCTAAACCCCTTCGGGTTTTTAAAAGACCTACGCTAATGTGTTTTAGGGAGGGTGATTGTGAGATGAATGGAGGGGCCCAAAAGTTTTAAAAGTTTTTTTGGAATCCGGGAACCCCGGTGGAGGCCCGGCATTTCCCCCCATTTACAAGTTTGATTTAAAACACGTTTTTTTCAGGGGGGAAGGGGGGTTTTTGGGAATCAGAATGTCCCGTGCCCGGGGTGGGATTGAAACCCGGAAAACCCCCGCACAGAAGTTTTGCTTTTTACTCCTTCCTAGACCACCGGGCACCTATAGGGCATTATACTTGCCCTTACACTTTTTTCCCCAGTTAAATAATCAATTCAGGGGTTTGAATCATTGGGCAAATTCCTGGCAGGCGGAATCCAAAAATTAAACCAAAATCGGAAAATGCGGTGTTTATTTTAGCTTTTGTTATGGGTCTGGGGTTCCCCTCCTTGGCTGGTAGACATTTGTTATTGGTAAATTGTCAGATGGGGGAACCCCCAATTTTTGTTTTTTTTCCTTGTATTAGGGTTGTTTGTTTTGAGTTTTTAAAAAATCCCAAAGGGGGTTTGAAAAATTTAAAAAAAAATACATCCAAAAAAAATTTTTTTTTATTTTAATTGGGTTTATCTATTTATTTTTTTTCACAATTTTTTTTTTTTCAAACATTGTCTTTTTACTACCAATTTTTTAACCTTAAGTAGTAATAATTTTTAAAAAGCCTAGGGATTATAAAGGTTTAAAATTTTAAAATAAATGTACCTGCATTCATTTTGGGAGAGTGGAAAAAACCCTCCCGGAAAAAACACCTTCAGTGCATCCAACCCGGAATTTAACCCCCGATATTTCCCCTCCAGCAGTCTAATCTAAACCTAAAGGGAGGGACTATGTGGCCCAATGAAGTGGATTTTTACAGTTCCGGAAAATTTTCCAGGTTTCTTTTAGGACAATTTTCTTCCCTTCCCTTTTGGGATAGTTTTTTTTTTAAATTACTTTTTATTTCTAATCGAGGGAAAAAACAAGCGCCCCATTTTGGAACTTGAATAAATGTAAATATAAACTTTGCCCATATAAACCTTAAAAATATTTTGGGGGTTTTGGGAAAAAAGGGGGTTCATGTTAAATAATTAATTTTTTTTTAAAAAACAAAAAAAGATTTTATAACATCTTCAAGAGACATATTTTGCGTGGAGAAAAAAAGTTTAAAAAGACAATGTGCTTTTGGGTTTTGGGTTGGTAAATTCGTTTTTTCATCACCGAGAGGGGTTTTCGTTTATGAAGGGAGGTAGTTTTTTAATTCCGAACAGAAATTTTTAATTTAATATTAATTTTTTAGAAAGTAAAAAGAAAATTTTGTTAAAAACCCTTTTTATTTCATAAGTATTTTTAGTTTCCAAATTTTGTAATAATAATAATAAAAATAAAAAAAATAATATTAGCACCCGCCTCTTTCTACAAATTGGGTTATAAAAGCTTTTAATAAAAATTACCTAAAATGATTTTTTAAAAATTTGGGGAAAGGGTTTAATTTAAGGAAATGAACCCGCATTTGCGTGGGGGGGAGATGGGAAAAACCTTTTTTGGAAAAAAAAAAAAAGCTCAGTTCAAACCCCAAACCCAGTTCGAACCCGATCTTCCCAGTCCTCAGCAGCCGAGCCCAAAACACGGGGGCTTTAATCAACTAAAGCCAATGAGGGGGGTTTTTTATAGGTTTAAAAAAATTTTTTTTTTGAAGTGGAAAATTTGTTTTGCGTAAAAAATTTTTAAAAAAATTATGTCCGCATAATAGTTTCAAAATTTAAAAAATAAAAACAAAATTTTAAAACTTTATTTAAATGATTACTTGTGATTTTTTTTTTTTTTTAAGTGTTTTCGGTTAAAAAATATTATAAAAAAAAGTTATGTTTTGCGTTTTTTTCGTCTACACCCCTTACTTTTCATAAAGCTCCGTCCCCAAGCCATTTTTGGGTTAAAGCCGTCTAGTTTAAGTTTCAAAGCCCGTTCCCCCTTAAAAACCCGCATTTTTTAGTCATAGGGGGAAACGAAGCCTGGACCGGGCGCGGTGGCCAACAGCTAACCCTCAAAGGGCCCGCTGATTCCTTAGAAGTCTTGAAACCCTTACAATAGCCCAAACGAAAATAGATTAACAGGCAAAAATTTCAAGTCTAACCCTTTACAGACAGAGAGAGAGAGAGCGAATTTCATTCTTTTGGACACTTTTTGGGGCCGTGGGGGTTGACTTCCCCCAACGCTTTTACACGCAGTGATGAGAACAAGGGCAGGGGTTTGAATTTCCCGGGCCCCTGGAGATTGCCACCACTCAAAGGGTCATTTTTTGACATTTGGGTTGGAGGAACTAATTACTTTTTTTTTAAAGGGCATGGGAATTTAACCTCAACTTTTTCACGGGGAAGGGGACAGGAATCCCCCTTTCCCCGAAAAAACATCATGACAGTGGCAATATAGCGTTTCAACCCCTAAATGGTAAAACCGTTCCCCTTTGTTTAAAATTTGGTTTTAAATAGTTCCCATTTTCCCCCCCCCTTTAAAACCCAAAATTTTCAATCATTTCATGGAAAACAAGCCTGGGGGCAAATTGACTCTGAGGGGGCAGACAACATGCTAACGCCTCGTGGCCAAGGATTCCTTTGACCCCTTGACCCTGACCACGCGACAAAAGATTTAAAAGAAACCCAAAAATTCTCCCCCCCACAGAAGAAAAAGAGTTTATAAAATTCTTTCTGGGGCACTTGGGGGCCCGTGGGCAGGGTTTTCCCAACGCCGGTGGAAAGGGTGTGCCCCCTTTATATGTAGCATTTTTTTTCTTCACCATTTTTAAAAAAAATTTCATATTCTGAAAAAAAAAAAAATTTCCCTGCACAAGGGGAAACAACCCCGGGAAATTTGGCTTACTATGTATCTTAGTATATACTGGTTTTTTTCAATTAAGGGGGTAAGATATACCGAAATTTTTATATTATGGATTAATAAGAAAATTTAAACCCCGGGTAGGGAAACAAAATCACAAAAAAAGGGTTTGGGGTCTCCCTTTTGGTCTTTGATTGTCCCCCGAGGGATTTAAAAATAATAACGACCCTTTTTGTGCTAGTTTTTTTTATTGAAAAACAGCAATTTATTAATTTAAAAAAATTAAAAAACAACAACAGCAAAAATTTTTTGGTTTTTTTTTGGGCCAATACATTTAAAACCCATCTACCCCCAGAAAATGAAAGGGGAAAGGGGGTCAATTTTATTCCAATCAACAATTTTGGGTTTAAATTTAAAAAATTCAAACCCAAACACAATATTTTTTAGGTTGTTTTGGGCCAATACATAAAAAAACATTTTACCACTAGGGGAAAAAGAGTAGGAGTCAATTTTATTGACAATCAAAAATTGGGTTTTTTTAAAACATTCACAAAAAGCACAATATTATTTAGGTTTTGACCCCAAAACATATAAAAAAGACATCTACCAGCCCGAAAATTTAGTAGGGGTCAATTTTAAATTTTTTTAGTCTTTTTTATTTACAATCAACAAAATTTATTAAAATTTAAAAACCCTTCAAAACAACCGCAATATTATTTTGGTGTTTTTTAAACCCAAAACATATAAAAAACCATCTAACCAAACCAGAAAAGAAATAGGGGTTTTAATTTTTTGTTTGTCCTTTTTTTTTTGACAATCAACAAATTTATTTTTTTAAAACAATTTACAACAAGCAGCAAAAATTTTTTAAAGGGCTTTTTACCAATACATATAAAAGGGCATTTACCCCTAAAAAAAAGTAGGAATTTAATTTTTTTTGACAATCAACAATTTGGGTTTAAATTTAAAAACATTCAAAACCAAACAGCAATATTTAAATTTTGGTTTTTTGACCCAAAACATAAAAAAAGACCATCTACCATCTAGAAAATGGTAGGAGCCACCCCCAAAAAAGTTCAAAACAAATTTAGAGACGCTAGAGTGTATTTTTGCAAGTTCCCCCAGTTTTTACCCGGCAATCTTACTCTTCCAACAAAAACCCAAACACAATAACATTAAGGGTTTTTGGCCCCTTCCGATTGAAAAACGTTTAACTTTTGTTTTTTTTCAAATTCGTTTTAAACACTTGACACATTTTATTCCTCTTTCTCGGGTCTGTCTTAAAGCCCTTTCATAATACCTTTCCTGTCCCCAAAAGGTATCCGGTGAGCAGGGAGTTTTATGACCCCTTGAATTTTGTGCCGAATCGATTGGGCAGCTTTGCGTAGGGCCATCACAAACCCCAGCATTTTTTAAAAGGCCAAAAATGTCAATTGGAGATGCACAAAAGAAATAAAACCCCCGCTCTTAAAAGGGTTTTTTTTTTAAAAAATTTTTCCCCCTAGCCCCCGAAAGACAGCAGCAGAGTTCTTTTTTTTGTTTATTAATTCACTTTTAAAAATCACACTTTGGGCCTCCCAGATATTCATCCCGCGTCTTTAAAATTTAAAGGGGCTTCAATCCAAATAATAGATTGACTTTGGGAAGGGAAAAAGTTACCAAAGCCCAGGCTGAGTATGTAGTCGGCGTGCGTTTCCCCCTATTTTTTAAAAATTTGAAAATAATTTTTTTTAAATTGTTAAAACCTCGAGATTTACAGGTTTTTCGGGCTTTACCTCCGGCGGTTGGGGGTGGGCACGCAGCTGGGCTTCTGCTGGCCGTAAAACCCACAGGGCTTTTGGATACGCCCGGGAATCTGAGCCTGGTAGGTAGAAAGCCTTCGGGGCGGTGGGCACGCAGGTGACCTACTGGGCTGGGAGACAGAGACTCTGACGACGGGTACGCCTGTGACGTCTGGAGGTAGGGCGACTTTCCCGGGGGTGGGTTAAATCTGGGGCCCGGGTACGCCTGTGACTCTGGGGCTGTTTTAAAGGCTGTCTCTCCGAGGCGGCGGCGGCGTGAAGTACGGTACGGGGGGGTTTTGGAGCTCGGGAAAGGGTGGGGGGGTGGAGGGCGGGGTAAAACAGCTACCACTTTCCCCCCCTTTCGGAAAAAAGTAAAGGCAAAGGGTTTCATCACACATTATGTTTCCACAATTCTGTCTAAGGTAGTAAATTCCCCGCTCGTTTCGTTTTTGACAGGGGGAAAAGTCACAAAAAACTCTATTTTAGCCCCCGCCCTCTACTTTTGTAAATTACCTGTTTTATCACACCCCCCGCCACACTGTGAACCTTTCTCCCCCCGTCAAAAATAGGGACGACCCCCCCATGTATGGCCCACAAACATTTAAAATTTTTAAAAATTTCCGGATCGAAGCATGTGACGTACCCGAGAGCTAAAAGTCCTGTAGAGGCCCCCATCCCGCTGCCCGTTGTTGTTGTTGTTTAAATGCCTTTTCCCCTTAAAGGGGCCCTTTTAAAATTCACAATGGAAAGGGGAACCGGGTTTTACTCCCGCAAGGGGAAATTCCAGTTTTTCTTTTTTTTTAAAAATTTACCCCCTTTTTCATCTGGGAAAAGTACCAAACCCGGGAGGGGAAAAAAAAAACAAAAAATCCCGTCTAGATAGGGTATTTGACGTCCCCGAACTTTGTATTGAAGGCTTTTAATTTTTTCAACTGTGTAAAATTTTTTTTCTCGGCTAGATCACACAATTTGACGGCTGCAAACCCCGTCGACGATATTTACCCGCTTCTGTAAAATTGTCCCTATTGGGCCCCGAAAAAAAAAAACCCCCCCCCCCCCCCCCCCCCCCCCCCCCCCCCCCCCCCCCCCCCCCCCCCCCAAAACCCCCCCCCCCTTTTTTTAAAAAGGCAAAACCCAAATGGGGGACCCCTTTTTTATAGCCACCCCCCCCCCCCCCGTTTGAGTTTAAACGATAAATTTTGTCTGCCCACCAACCGGGTGGGGCCCCTGTCCCTTTACCTTGATATTTAAGTTGTCTCAATCTTTTTTGTTGTGCCACATACTGGGGCCCGGGTTTTTGAATAAACCCCCGATGATTACGTCATTGGGAAAAAACCCCCAAAATTTTTTCGAGGGCACCCATATATTTTTGTCCTGACTTGTCTGCCCGCCAACCTGGCCGGGCCCTATTCTTTCTTGAAGACCCCCCAAACGTCGCCCTGTATTTAAACCCCGTATATATTTTCGGGATTACTTATGCATTTTTTTTTTTGACGGGAAAAATTACATTTATTTTTTTTAAGAAAAATTGGGGGTTTTGGGGACCCCTTATGCCGGTTTGGGGGCAGGGGGTTTCAAATCTCGCCGGGGGGTGGTGGTTTTTTTAACACTGCCTCCCCACCACTTAAAAGGGAAAACCCTTCTAACTTAATCCTCCCCGGGCCGGGGGTTTTTTACCCCGGTTACAAAACACCATGCATTAAGAAAAACGCTACCAAACAACCCTTTTTTGTTTGATTGTAAAAGGGGTAGTGGCCCCCAATGTGGATTCCGAGGGCCCCCGATTTTTGAAAAAATTGAGATGGAGAGTTTCGAAAATAACACGCAATTTAATTTCGGGATAAAAGGGAAATTTCCCAGGTTTTTCCGGTCCGAAGCTTCGGGTGAGGAACCTTTCCATGCATTTTGAAAACCCTACCAAACAAACCCAATTTTTGTAACCCTTTTGACGGGGGAGTGGCCCTAACTGTTGGGTTTCCCAGGCCCCCGATTGTGCAAAATTAGAGATTTCTAAAAGTTTTCCAAAAAAAAAAAAAACGCAATGATTACGCATAGGGAAAAAAACCCCGGTTCTGAAGGCACGATTTTATTCTTGGGCCCAAAATTGTCTGCCCGCCAACCCGTTTGCCCAAAGGGGTCCCCGGGGTTTCATTCTAGGCCAGGCAAAGGTTTTTTTTGCGCAAGCTTCGTTGCCGACCCTTGAAATCCGGGGGAGGGGCGAGCCCGGGGGGGTCTGGCTTCAGCAAAAAAAAAACTAAAAGCGCCCTAATTTATGAAAAAAAACACCTCTATCCTAACCCAAAAAAAACTCCAACGCCTCTTTTCCTACCAATTTAAATTTAAATTTAAAAACCAACATGTCCGGGGTTTTGCCAGCAATAAATAAAAAAACTTAAAAACACCTCTATCCTAACAATTTTTCAAAATTAATTAAAAGGGTTAATTTAAAAAAAAACCAAAATGTCCAGGGGTTTTTGGGGGGGGGGGCAGGAGGAGGGGGAAAAAGGGGGGGGGAGGTGGAGCGGTAAAAAAAAACCTCCAAAATTTGACCCTTTTTCGTATAAACGCTCTGACATTTTGGGAGTTTTATGTTAAAATGACTGATCGAAAAGCCCCCCAAAAATAACCGTTTCGATATAAACCTCTACATTTTAGGCGTTTTTATGTTTAAAAAACTGATCTGAAACGTCCCCCCCCACTTATTCCATGATCCCGGGACTCCTGAAAAGCTTTTATTTGCTCCTCGATTTCCCGGTTTTAGCGTCACGATCACTTCCCGGGGTCCCTAATTTATTAAAATTCACGCCCTACATTAAAAAAAAAAAACCCCCTCAATTGCTTTAAATTTTCCCCCTCAAAAGATTTTAAGAGGGACACCTTGTGGCAAAAAGCTCCACCAAATTTTATTTAAACGGGGCCCCTACTTGGGGCCGAAGACGGGGCCCGCGATGGTTTTCGCGGACTCCGTTTTCCCCCCGGGGGTCGTACCAACCCCTCCCTTGTTTCTGAGGGGTTGCGGCAGCCCCCTTTGGGTTGGGGGGGTGCCAAGCTGGGGGTTTGGGGCCCGCATTTTTAACAAACCTTTTCAATATAACACACGTGGGGTAATTTAAATCCCTTTGAAATGTAAAAATACCCAAAAGGGTTTAAAAAACCCATGAATAGGAATGAAACCCCGGGATCCTTCACAAATAGTGTCTAATAAATACAGTTGAAACCGGGACCCCCCTCGCAAATTGTGTGTATAATAAATACACCCTAGATTACAATAATTTATTATTTGTAAGAATATGTGACTGGCCGTTTAGAATTTAGCTGTATATGAAGTTGTTAAACTTTAAACTATTTATTTTTTGTAAGAATATTTTGACTGGCTGTTTAGAATTTAGTGTTATATGAAGTTTTTAAAGAAATTTCTTGCAATAAACAAATTTGAAAACCCTTCTATGTAATTACAAATCTCCCTGAGGGTTCAACCTTCCCAATTCATAATCTAATAGCGCAGTGCTAAAAATGTGTTAGTTTTATAGTTTCCTTCATCACCGCTGGGAGTTTTTCCTTTCTCCACCATGCAAAGTATGTACACTCCTATAATTTTGGCTTGAGGTTTAAGTGGATAATTTTGGTATGTCAACAAAATATAGTTTCGAGCATTAAATTCCAGGACACCCTTGACAGGAAATTCAACGAGTGTTGAAGAAAATTATCTCGTTTTTGTGAAATGTGTATAGAACGTTTTCGATACAACCCTATTTTCTCTTCACCCAACTGTGGTAACTTACCTTTCATTATTCTACCCTATAGTGTAGTGATAGCCACCATTGTTTATATATGTTAAAATGTACGGGTTTAACACAAGTCCCAATTTCCTGAGTAGATGGCACAGAATAAATAAATCGTAATAGCAACGCATTTTGTTACCTACACAAATTTACTATATATGTTTATTGATTGTACATTTGGATGTTACTCGCAGGCAAATAGTGTGTATAATTCTATGTACATCATGAGAAAGTATTACTTTGAAGGTCGCACGTAGACCAGACTGCCGTTGTTGAGGGGTTTTGGGGTTTGAACCCTTCCACGCGAATGATAATACATGTTCTTTTACTCTACAAGGGTGGATGTAAGGATAGATGAAACACACAGTTCTTTTTAAACGTTATATTAGTGTGTTGGTTTGTGTTAAATCTAATGTGTATTGATGCTGTCCTAGTATGAGAAAGTTAATACATTGAGGTCAAGGAAACCCCTGAATTTAAATTATAACACACATAGATTGGGTTTTTTTTTTACGTAAACTTTTAATTAATCTCTTTCTGTGTGTATTTGTATATACATGCACTGATTTTCTAAGGGAATGGACATATATGACAGCTAAAAGAACTTTTAGATTAAATTCATGTATTAATGCGCCAAGTCATTGATCTTCATATGTCACTTGCTATACATACATACAGACACTAGTGCTGAACACAGGGCATTCTGTTTTTTTTTTTTTTGTGCTCCTACAAATTAATTGAGGGCGGATTTTTTTTTGTGAGTGTTTTTGTGACAAATTTAATGTAATTTAAATTATTTTATAGATTAACTTTGTTGGGAATTTGGATTTTTTAATAGTGGTTTAATTTATCAAACCAACAATTTAAACGTTTCGGGAATTGAACCTGTAAACGAACCAGACAGACAAACCAATACCTGACTGATAATTGAACGAGCTATTTTTTATGACTATTCTCTTGTTGGAAAATTGTTGCCCTGCGCAGCTGTAGTGAGGAAGTCAAATAAGCTTTCTATTTACAAGTATAGTCGATACTCCATAAGAGTTGATCTGTAGCTCAAGTTCCGGTCAAAAAATCGGCATGAGGGATGGCTGCCATGACGTCGGTTTGAACCCTAGCGGCGCCCGCCACATCCCGGATCTCGGGGGGCGATCTAAACCGCTCGAGCTCGGCCAGAGTGACCGACATGTCGTCGGTTTGATCCCGAACGTGTCATCCATCTTTTGGGCTGGCGGCGGCGGGGGGGTGCAGTGTCTCAATAATTGAAATTAAATAAATAATATTAATTACTATCACAGGGAAAAAAACTACACACCAATCATGCTCAAATTAAAGCCGGAAATTAATTACCTGGTGCAAACCCATCCCCAGTAAAATATGCAACTGTTCCATTCTATCGGGTGCCCCCAGTTGAACCCTGGCTGCAGGCGCCGAGGGTGTCTCTTCTTGACGGTCTATAAAAAGAGCAATACAGCTGTACACCAAAGACGTGATAAGTAAAATAGCTACCCAATAAATATACAAAGCGCTTTTTTAAAACATACCTTAATTAAAACTCATCTTGATGTTTATGCGATTAAATCACAATTATATTGAACGAGTGAAAAGATCTCCGAGGTCTTTTATAGTCGTTTGCTTTGTTACACAACCACGAATAACAGGGATGTTTACAAACCCTCACGAAGTCCTCGCCAAGGCTGTTGGGGGGCAATCAACATATCCAAGGCGTCTGGAGTCTATAGACCGTTTTCATATGAAGGAAACTTATTGAAAATATAGACCGTTCTCGATATTAAGGATGTTACTTGTCAATCCCCCATACATTAAACGGAACATCGGGTGGAGGAGAGCTAATGTTCCCCGGTTCGTGAATAATTAATTAGCACACATCAATGATCAATTATCACACATCAAAAATCAATTATCACACATCAAGAATCAACATGTCGGGGGTAGACGCTACCACCGGAAGGGTGTCAACAGCCAGGGATGTGGGCTTGTCCATCCCCCAGCACACATCAATAATCATTAGCCACATTAATAATCAAAAGGTGCGACTAAGGTGTCGAGTTACTGGCAATTTTAAGCTACTATAGAGTATAGATTTTTTTTGCGACTACTTGACAATAACAAGGATGTTTACGAATTCCTCACACATCACGTCAACTGCTCGCAATAACAACGCGTCACAAATATAGCCCGTTTTCGATAATAAACGCTCTGAAAGTGTTACTATAAGCAGTTTTGGATATAAAGGGTGGGGCGAGGGGCACATATCAATAATCAATTAGCACCATCAATAATAAAAAGGGTGCGACTAAGGTTCGAGTTACTGGCAAGTTAAGCTACTATAAGTATAGATTTTTTTCGACTATTTGACAATAACAAGTATATTTACGAATTCCCTCACACATCACGTCAACATCATGTCCAAGGTTAAACTGGAATGAGGGGGCTCGCACAGTAGACATATATAGTATTATATGTACATATATATATACACAGATATTCAAATTTGCAGATAGTATATAAAAACAAATTTCTGCTAAAAGAAATATTTCATTTTAAAAATGGGTAATTTGTATAGAATAAATATTACATAGGTAACCTTTTTCCCTCTACTAAAAAAATCATTAAAAATAAGTATTTAAATTACAATAAAACATATAGAAATTACTGAAAAAAAAGGTTTCTCACCCAATTGTATGAAAAAATACTATCTATCGATGGTGTCCCTTATCAACAACTTTGTGTCGGGGGTGTTCATAATAACTACATACACTAGCTATTTTATAATTTTTGCTAAAACATAGTAATAATAATGGATGTATTCTACAGATTTATACATTCAATGTCCTCATCAAAACCCTGCAATGAACACACTAAAATTATGTTTTTAATTTTTTTTTAATTAGATACCTGTCTACAAATTTCGGTTGAATCTTGGCCGTGTCAACTGAGGTTTTGATTTCCTTGATTGCTCATTCCCTCCACGCAAATGTAGAAAAAATTTCTCTAAATTACCTTTATTCTTATCCACACTAATTCATTATTGTAAATTACGGTAAAACATTGAAGGTATAGTGGAAAATTTCTAATATCAGAAAACAAAAAATGACATGGAAATAATCTTTACAATACACATTCTTGTATTGTGTTGAGTAACATCTTCATCTTAGCATTTGTGTTCCCCCCTCCCAGTGGCGCTCGTACTTTAGAAGTTTGGGGGGTTTACAGCCTGTTTAATTCATAAATTATTTCTAAATAATATATTTTAAAAGAAGACAACAAATTTCGAATAGTTTTGCAAATATTAATTTAGTTAAACTCAACAAATAATATCATAAACAACACGAAAGATAAAAAACTTCCCCAAAGGACGTGGATGTGTTGTAGAAACTCTGCAGCTGTGTAATGTGCAAAAAATATATAGGTATGTATGTTTTTCACTTTGTTCCATACAAAATTCAGGATATG
Organism: Timema cristinae; assembly: GCA_039000515.1. Lineage (NCBI taxonomy): Eukaryota > Metazoa > Arthropoda > Insecta > Phasmatodea > Timematidae > Timema > Timema cristinae. Next base: position 8,054 of record JBCFYV010000968.1, on the reverse strand, counting down.
GCCTTCCTAATTAATTCAATTCTCTCTTTTGATAAAGAGTTAATCTTGCAATATTCGCTGTCTTAAGCGCCTGAATTGAACTATTCATATTAAGCCTAGTTAAAAAAGTATTAAAACATATAGCTCAAATAAACATTATCCAAAATAATCCTACATAATTTTATTATAAACACACACGCCACACACACATCCTCAAGATGCAGGAGCACGCAGGATGACTGACAACAATTATTGCTGGTTCCACGCTATACACATTCACAAGTTTTCAACCTTAGGGCACGTAAGGGAGGGGCGCCTTCAAAAGAAAAACGTGTTAAGTGGAGGAAGGGTTTGGGTTTTTCACTATGTCAGGCGCTGACCGTCGCGCGCCTGACTGCATGCTATTTGAAGACAAGAGGTAAAAGGGGTTGGAAGGTTTGGTTTCACAATATCAGGCGCTGACCGCCTCGCACCCGACCGCATGCCATTTTAAAAACATTCCCTGCATTACTTAAACCAAAAAACCTATTTTTCTTGAAACTATTATGGCAAAGATAAAATTGTCGTTAGAGTGCAAATAATAACTTTAAAATGAACTTTAAAAATTGTTTGTGAACTCCATCTTAATGGAATTGGGTTGAATTTACGAAGATGTAAATAGTGACCACTTTATTAAAATAAGCAGCATTTTTGGGCCAGATAGTAGGACAAAGTGAGCCCATTCAAGGGGACGGAGTGCGTGATGTGCGTTATTCCTCAAGCCTTCCTCTGAAATTTACGCTATTTCCATCCTCGTATGAGAGCGAGGGTGTGAATAAAACGGCTCATTGAATATGGTCTTGCAAGGAAATGAACTCTAAACTTGTTTCTTATGTGCAGCTCTGAGAATCCCCTTTACCCCACGTCTTCCGTTCCCTTATTTTTTTCCTGTTCTTTTGCGCGGCGGAGGGAACGCTATGGAGAAACGACATTGGCAAAGGCAATGGCGACTCCAGAGAAGCTTTCCTGGGTGGCCGCGAGCAAGCCAACGTGGGCGGATGGTATACCCATCCGGCATGAGACGGCCAACGGCTAGAGATGCGGGCCCCCTCAAAATATATGGGGGCCAGATACTATGGGGAAGCGGTGCTGGACCGGGCTGAGGATGACGCAAAAGAAAAGACGAGATAACCCCGAGCATCTCCGTCTTCCCGAGAAGCCAGGAACAGTCAGCGGTCCAACGACGGCCCCCCCCCCCCCCCCAACGCAAGATCAAGGGGAGGGAGATTTGTAGCAATTAATGCTCCAAGTCAACAGAATGGGACTGCAAGTATAAAAAATCACTTACCCAATACCACTAATCTTTCCGAGCACCTTGCGCAAAAAAACATCCGAATACACGAACCACAACGAACAACTGCCAAGAAATGAGCCAAGTTCCGCCTCTCGCCACTAGAGCCCGGGACCACCGCTACCATGATCATCCGCCCAACTTCATGAAACGAGAAAGAAGATGGCAACTGCCAGGCTTTGCCAGAATAATATGAATGTTTCTTCTGCCGGCACGCCCCCTTCCTTTGTGCCTACCGTTCGATGAGTGTGCCATATAAAAGACCATCCGTCGAGGAAGACGTCACTCTTGGACTTTGGCTGCGACCATGTAGGACTAAGCTCGGGGTAACGGACATATTATGTTAATGTAAGAATAAAATCCAATTTCGCTTTAAATATAAAATTATGGAACTAGTCAAAATTCTTTTTTTTGATCATTTATTCAAATTTAATTATAAATGTATTTGCGTAAATCTTCGTCTTTTGATTTACTTTATAATAGAGTATTGTAAAGTCAGACATTTTCTGTGTTATGGATATTGGCATTATCGCGAAAATTATACTCAACCAATTTAACTTTATTTGTTTCTCAGTAGTATTTAGGTTAGATGAGTGTAGTAAATAGAAAAATTGAGAGTGTTGTTAATCAGAACTTTTCAATTTTTATCCATAATGATTGAAAGTCTAAAAAATTTCAAAATTAACTTTATTTCGTCCCCTATTGCAAATGTGGCATTTTGGGTTGTAAACATTAAGGTGGGAAAGTTTTTGAAATATGGTGCCGAGATTTTATATTAGTAGAATGGAGTATTGCACAGATTATTATATAGATCAACTTAACTTTATATTTTTTTTTTACTATTTCTCGATTGTTATTTTTAGGAAGTTTTGTTAATATCATTTTGTGCCAAAATAAGTAACAATAAACAAACTTAAAGGGTTTAAAGTTTGGAAATATCCTCGATATTTATAATATTACTATAATCCTTGTTTAGACATAGGCGAAGGCTATTGTGAGTTATGCTAGTAGGTTATTAGCGCTAAAGTTGAATGGTATTGGCATTAGTAGTTTTGATGAACTAAACTTTTAAGTAAACATGTGGCATTTTCGCAACAACATCAAAAATGTGTTAGTTAGGAGACATCATTTACTGTATGACGTATGTCATATTAAATTAATGTTATGCTCAATATTTGTATTTGCGTAATATGTTTAGGGTACATAATAAATAAAAGTAATGATTAAGGGAAAAAGAGTAAATATTAAAGGAACAATGTTTTTTTGAATAATATATATAATAACTGAATTATTAAATGCTCTTCAAATAATAAGCTTATTATTTTTAAAAAAGTGGAAAAAATAAAATCTAAAAGTTCTAAACTTGAATTTTTTTCTATTACAAATTAGCCATTTATCCCTATGTTTAAAAAGGGCAGGGATTACCTTGCCCTTTTTTATATTTTTATATGTTGGAAACCCTGTAAAGGTGGCCCGTTGTTTCCCGCTGCTCAAAAGATAGTTGCGTGCGCTGGGGACAGCAAAATGTCCAGCATTTTATAACCACAATTTTAGGATTTTCCCTCTGCGCGCTCCTCTATATTCTATTTCATTTTTCTTTACATGTAGATTTGTTTAATTTATGTATTAAAATCCCTCTATTTTTGGGGCTTAGGGTTACAAGATTCCCAAAGTGGGGCCAAAGATTTGATTGGTACACCTAAGTAACGACCCCCTAAGGTTTTACGCCAAGTACAATTAATTTAATGTGTTAGAGAAATTAAGGTTGCTTTTGATGACATCACCAATTGTTTGGGAGGGTGAGTGGAAAACGTTTGGAATAAAAACCCCCTAGCACCCAACTGGAAAACTCCAATCCCCGTCCCACAGCCAGTTTATTGCAAGAGTTTCTTAGATCATGCGGTTACCAAAGGGACCCTCGTAATTATTTTAATTAGGTATTTTACGCACTATTAAAATTAATGGATAAATTTATAAATTAAGTTTTAAAAATTTGTTTTTTCCATAAGATATGATGTAAATTCATAAAAATTTAAAAAAATCTAATTCACAAGATAGAAAAATTTTTTTTCTTTCTCTGGTTGAGAATAAAGTCGTTTTTTTTTTTTATTTTATTCGACCTCTTTTTACAGAAATGGATTCCATTAAAACACATCGATTCAAAAACTGATTTCATAAATGAACGACTGAGTTGATTTTTTCCCGCGAACATCTTGTATCACAGCGCAACGTTTGGCATCACTGTTTTAATTTTTCACGGGGTCTCATCTTGTTAAACCTTACACCAAAGGTCGCGCATACAGCACCAAACATTTTTTTTAATTAAAATAAAACTCTCCCACTTTTTTTTAGTTTAGTTTAGTATTTTAAAAAATGAAAGGATAAAAATTCTCAATCATATTTTCTATGTTTATGCTTTGCCGCAGATTTAAAAAAAACATTAAACCAAAAAAATACGATCATGTAAAAATCATTTGAACAAAGTTGCTTACAAATATTTAACTTTTAATTGGCATTAAATTATACAAATGATAGAGAAATCTGTTTATTGAAATATAATGAAAACAGTTTTAGCCTATCATCCACATTTTAAAAAACAAACCAGTTTGTCTTATGCGGCGGTTTTTTTAAAATTTAAATTTTTTAAAACTTTAAAATTTTAATTGGATGGGTGGATATGAAATAAACTAAAAAAAATTTTGGGCAGCCCCCTTGTTTAACTTTCTAAAAATGTTATATTTTTGATCCCTGCTCAACCGTCCCCGAAAGTGGGAAAACGGGTTAGTTTATAAAAAATTTATTTTTATTATTTTTAAAATTATTATTTTTATCACCACGTCTTACTAACCATTCGGGTTAACGCACTTACAAAAAATGTAAAAAGGAAAAGGGTGATTGTGAGATGAAAAGGAAGACTTATAGTTTAACGTGGGATCCGAAACCACGATGGGGGCCGGGAAATTCCCCACTTTCCCAAAATTCTTAATAATAAAAAATTTCTAGATGCAAACCCGGGAAACCTTTCCCAGTTATATCCATATGAAATTTAACACAATCTTTACAGTGTTTCGGGCAACAAAAAAAAAGCGCCCTAATTTTTTTTTTTAAAATTATTTTTAATAAAAATTAAAAAATCACCCAATTTTTAATAAAGTTTAAAAAGGGGTTTCATAGTTTTAAATTTTGGCACCCCTTCGCCAGTTTAATACTTCGGGCTCACAAAATGTTATTAAAACCCAAAACTCCGCTTTCTATGTTTCTTGGTTCTGTCACACCTGAACAGGTAACCCACATTGCCCTAAAGCGTAAAACTCACTAGGGGTGTGAACACTCTAAAGTTTTCCCCAACGCACATTCATTTTAAAGACTGGCCTCGAAGACGGGGTAAATCGTGTTTCAAACCCATGGGGGGCACTGAGGGTTTTTTTTTCCCCCAAATTTTGGTTTTTACCATTCTCATCCACCAAAGGCGGGGCACTTCCTCTAAATTCAACCTTAAAAAAATCCTTAAAACTCTTTAGCGTAATTATTTACAAAGGTGCAAATTTAAAAAGGGGAATAAGACCCCGGTGCTAAAAAAAATTTTAATGGATTTTAATGATCCATTTCCCCCGTAGTCACACAGTCTAAAGCTATTTTTTGGATTTTAAAAAGTACTACAAAATCACCCCCCTTAGGTTTAAACAAAGAAGAATGGGGAAAGGAAATTTAGGAAAAAAAACCCACCCGCTTTTTGCTTAGAAAAGGGAATGGGGAAACCTTTGGGAAAAAAACCCCCCTCAGTACACCCAAAATTCAAAACCTGACCTCCACATAATCAGAAAACCCAATCCTTCCCGGGATTTGACCCCCAAAACCCATGAAAGCCCCCGAAGGGGGTTTTAAAATTTTTTACTTGTATGTATGAAAATTTGACTATAAAAATTTGGGATTTTATTTGTTTAATTTTCCTGTCTACTCTGTATTTTAAGTTTACCTTTTTAGGGGGAGAATTAATCATTTGAAAAGAATTAATAATATTTTCAAATTAAAAAATATAAGATAGAATAAAATTTCAAGTTTTTAAACGATAACTACCCTAAAAGTTTTTTTTTGGGATAAAAAAACCCAAATTTTTTTCCATAATGTCAAAAAAAGCCTTTGAAAAAAAAAAAAACCCAACCCCAAATAATTTTTGTTTTTAAAAAAATTTTTTAGGATTTGACTCCTTAGGGGAAAACACAATTTGAATTGAAAAAAAATAAATTTTAAAACAATAGATAGTTTTTAAATTTAAAAAAAAAACTGAAAATTAAAGATATAAAAGGGTTACAATGAAATGGGGTTATTTTAAAATTATTTTTTTAAATTTATTTTTAAAAGGCACCGCGTATTACAAACCCGTTGGGGAAAATCCCAAATTTACCAAAATGTGTTAGGGTTTAGGGTGTTTGTGATTTTGAAAGGGAAGGGAACCAAACATTTAACGTGGAATCCGAACCCCGGTGGGGCCCTTTAAAGGGTTAACTTAAAAATTTTTTAAAATTTTGCAGACAAATTAGACTTAGAGAATTTAAATTTTCTTCTGTACTATGGGGCTGTGTTTTTCGACCGTTTTTACTGAAAGGGCTTTATTTCTAAAAAAAAAAAAATAAAAAATAGAAAAAATAAAAAAAATTTTAAAACCAAAAAAAGAAATACATAAATATAAAAAATAAAATATAAATTCTTAAACATTTTTTGCTGGGGGGGTTTGGTAAAAAAAAAATTTTTTGAAACATTTTTTATTGGATTATAAACAATAAAAAATTTTCCTTGACTACAGGGTCGAGGGGTAAAAAACAGGTTTCAACAAAATAGTATAAATTTGGGTGGTCTTTTTTTCCCTTTTTGACTGAAAACATCAAATGTCCCCATAAAAAATCTAATTGCAATTACCCCTATAGGTAAAAAAACCAAACACAATAGGAGGTTTTCAAAAAATATTAAAAAGAAAAGGCATTATAAAAACAAAACCCCCCTATACTCATAGCTTTTCCCCTGGTTTGCTAAACCCTAGTTTTAAAACCCCGCACGAGAAGGCGCGACGTTTAAAAACCAACCCCAAAAAAAAAGAAATTCCCCTCAACTCAACGAGAAATGGAAAAACAAAAACATACAACCGGTTTTGTAGCCATAAAAAAATTTAAAAAATTTTGAAACATGACTTTCCCCGGGGGGCTTTCTTTAAAAACCCTTGGGATAAAAAATAGACTAAGGAAAACTTGGGAAGTTTAGCAAGTCTCAACAAAAAACATCACGCATTAAAACCCAAAGGCTCTTTAACTTTTGAAACTGAAATAATTTAAATTTTATAGGGGCAACATATTTTAAAAAGGGCAAATTTTATAATAAAAGGAAACTGGGTAATTTTAAATGGTCCCTCATTCTGGGGGAACACAATACTTAACAAAAAAATTTAAAAACCCTTTTTAAAAATTGGGAGTCGGGCAAAAAACTTAAAGTTGATAAAACTTTTCAAAACAAAGGGAAAAATCTTCTCCGACTAAAAACAGAAAAATTTAAAAAAAAGGGGCCAAATGTTTATTGCCAAATTTATTAACAACAAAAACAAAAATTCTAAGTCAAAAGGCCCTTCTTTAATTATTTCACATATTTAAAATTTTGATCGAAGTCCGGGGGCCCTATCCTGAAAAACGGGGGAAAATCCGACGCTCAAACTTAAAGGGTTGTCATCGAGTCCTTTTATCCTGTCCAGGGCCTGCGGTGTATCCGAAGGCCAAACTTCAGGGTTTCGTCGTGTTTTTAATGCAAAAACAGGGGCAAGGTTCCCCCCTTTGACACTTGGTACCATAGATTGGGGTTTTAATGTAAAACCCGGGGCAAGGGGCCTAAAATATAGTTAAAAAACCCCTGATGCAAATTTGGAACAAACAAAAGGGTAAATAAACTCAGGAATATAGACAAGGAGAAGGGAACGGATAAAGGGCCAAGATGAAAGGGAAAAAAAAGGGACGGTGAATAGTTTCCCGGGGTTTGGGGGGTTTTAGGTAAATTTCCCGTAAAAACCCCGCCGCTGGGCCCCCACTCCGAACCCATTGGGTCCCGGGGTTGAGTCCATTTTTGGGACTTCCTTGGCGCATCTGAGGTGGAAGGAACACACGTTTTTAAAGGGCCGCCAGCTGTTGTTTTTTAAATTTTTTTTCCCTCCTAACAAAAATGGGCCAAAAGAAACCCCAAAAGGCCATCTTAAAATACGGTGAGGAAAACCCTACTAAAGCATCTTTTTATTTAAAAAAAATCTGTTTTAAATTATTTTTATTTAGGATTAGATATTATTTTAAATTTTGAGAATTTTGGTGATATGGGATTGTACTTTTATTATATTTTCTTTTTTAGAAAAAGAGGGGCAAGTGTAGGAAATTTTTTTCCGCCCTCATCTAGGGGCAAAGGGGTTATCCCGTTAAAGTATTTTTTTTATAAAATCAAATAATATTGGGCCCCTTTTTTCAAATAAATGCCTCTACAATTTTATAAAAAGAAAAATATTTTTTAACAACCACGGGTTTTAAAATTTGGGGAAAATTTCATGGGGCCCGCATCTAAGGCCGGGACAATAAATTTTGGGTAAATTACTTTTCAAATACATTAATATTCTTTTTTCCCTTTTCGTAAAAAAAATTAAAATATCAAATTTTTTAAATTTGTAGCTGTAAAAATCTATCGGGTTTGAAAAAGCTACAAAAAATGAATTCTGAAAAATTAC
>JBCFYV010000967.1:0-62918 GCA_039000515.1 Timema cristinae | reverse complement strand
AGGGGCCCTGTTAACCTTTCCGACGAAGGCCCATACGACCTAGACATAAAAACCTTCTAGGGCATCGCCGGAAGAGAGGTCACCGCGGGCAAGTGTATGCAGGAAAGTGCCAATTTTACGCCCGGGAAACCCTCATGAACGCAACCGGTCTTTTCTCAGGTAGGGTACCCGGTTGTCATCCCTAAGGCCCTTCTACCAAGATATTACAACCGGGCGCACTTTCACTCAGGAGCTCAAAGCGGTGGTATCCAATATTAACCCGAGAAGAGCCGTGTTAGATGCCAAGGTCGTCAACAAAGGGGCCAAAGGCCTCTGTACAGGATTTAACGGCAGGGGAAGGGAAGAAAGAAGAAGGAAGAAGGAAGGAAAGAGAAGTGGAAAAGAAAATAGAAAGAAAAGGGAAAAGAGGGAAAGAAAAAGAAAGTGAAAGGAAAGATTAGATAGGGTTCTCCTGCACGAGTACATCCTGCACAGATGCCTCCCCTTTAGTCGCCTCTTACGACAAGCAGGGGTTTACTGCGGGACTATTCTAAAACCCCTCCCGCAGGGGGGTATTATATTTTGTAAACCATCCGTATATACTAATCTGGTAATATCGTGTCATATTAGAGGAAGGTTTAAAATTTTTGTGCAATTATATTCACCAAAATAAAACAAATCGAAAACATTCGCGGGTAATTACCATTTTTATCTTAATTTAATTTAAAATTTGTAGTGAAAAAAATAACATTTACTAATATTAATTAATATAAAACTTCATTGACATAATTTAAAATAAATTGTACGGAGCACTGCAGATTCTTTATCTCATTTTTTCCCTTAAAATATACATTAAATAATTTGATACAAATTCCTAAGTTTTTTTGAAATGAATAGTAGGTATTGTTGTAACAACATTTCTCCAAAGGTCATAATTGAAAAAATATACAATGTTATTTATTCTATGGCATTTAGAACTAAGAACACTGTTACAGAAAAAGTGAAAATAGGAATATCTTTGTCCACCAAAGAGCATAGTAATAAAATTAATTTTCAGACTTGAATTAAAAAGTATATGTATATTTGATTTAGCTAAGATAATTTTGGTTTTATAAAAATACTAAATAAAAGATTTTAATCTGTAATCATACTTCAACTTTACAAAATAATTAATTCGTTTCTCAAATAGTTGTGGAGAGAATATGAATATTCTTAATTTTCTCCATGTAAAAACGCTTAAAGCCCTTTTCATAAGAATATAAGGATTGCCATCTTGTTTGTAATTATAAACAGTGTCTAAATATAAAAATAATTAGAATAGTTTGAAGAAATTTTTAGAAAATTTATATTTTCTCTCTATGACCTTCAGTAATAAAATCATCTTGATCCCTCTGATAGATTAAAAAAACACCAGATACCAGGGCTTGACCCAACAAAATACTGTTTCGGCTCCAGTCAGGTATAGACAAACGGGCATACAGAAAGACAGACAGACAGATATTCAGGATTGTTTAAAAACACATTTATTTCAGGGGTCCTAAACGTCGGGCATTTTTCAAAATCTCGAGATAGATTTTTTTGACGATTTTTTTTTTACCTTTCTTCGAGATGTCGAAAGAAGTAATACGAACCATGTAGAAATAATATATATAGTTTGTTTAGTACAGCGTATTACTGTTTGAGTTAAACACCTACGTACTAATTAAAATTAATGTACTGGGGGTGGGCTTGGATTAATTTTTGGGCCAAACATATTTTTAATTCAAATTTTTGAAGCACCCACCCCCGACTCGTTCCCGATGGGAGCACCCGCGGCCTCCCACCCTTACGAAAATTCTGGATTCAACCCCCGTGATGTACAAACACTTTCCCTAAGAGGTAAAAGGGAAAAAAAACAGCAACTTCTTGAGAGACTTACTTATTTGCTTACTCTATGGCAGTAAGAATTTTTTGCGTTTGAACATGAGTATCTCTTCACAACTGAAGCTCACAAAATTATATTGATATATTGCCAATATATCGGAAACTATTTGGTTTAATAAAAATATATTTCATATAAAAGTTTTATACTTTTAATACTACTATAATTGACATTGATAAGTTTATTTAGTATCTTAAATATTTTGGAGATTTTAAAACATTTTTCTTCTGTAAGGAACCTTAAAAGTCATTTTAATGGGAAAAAGAAAAAAAAATTCAATTTTGTTTATAATCTTAATCAACGCCTGGGTGTGAACTTTAATCAACATCGTTATAGCCGATTCTGAGAAAGTGGAATGTTTTTCATTTAGAATTATTTACGCATCAGACCGAAATCCTTAGTCATTTTGAACGGAAAATTGAGCTATCCATTTAGTTTGTAAATAATAATACAAATTTAAAAATGAAATTAAATCAAAATTGTTAAATTAATTTGTGATAAAATCGATTTTTTCTCTCTTTCAATCCTTTTGCAAACTAACCTTAATTTTAGGGTTGGATATCCAATTCCAAAATTTCCTCAGGTAATCGTATGAAAACCCTAGATACCGAGTTTTTGCCCAATCGTTAAAAAAGTTTAGGCTCTAGCCCGAGGTACAGACTGAACAGATAGATGGACAACAGACGGACGGCATTGTGTAAACAAATTTTTTCAGATTCGGAAGATCGTGAAACGTCAACATTCAACAAAATCTTGATTTGATTTTTTTTTACGATCACAAATACTTGCTTGAAATGAAAGGTAGCGAGAAAGTAAAAATATTGATATTGGGTCCCCAAGGTCAACACTTTGTATTAAAATGTTAAATTCCAGTTTAAAATGTTTAGAGGTAATAATTTTTATTTTATTTTAATGTAATATGTAGCCTACTTATTAAACTACACCACTGTGTATATACTTAAATGTATATTAACAAGTAAAAATAACTTTTTATATATATTTTTGTATTTTATTTGAACCCTAAGCAATTGTTGTAATCATTGGAATGTTGTTGTATCAGGGTCAGGATTTTGATGACCTAAAATGTTTCAAAAAATTATCCATAACATGACACTAAGAATTCCAAAAAATTAACTTAACAAAAAAAAAGTGAATGCAAACTCTATGAATGCACAAGAATAAATCAAACGCGCAATTTACAAGTGGAAACTAAAAAGTTAATAATGCATAACCCCAATCAAACTTTTATAACGTTTAAATTTATCCTTGATTTATAATTTTATCGTGTGGGCATTTTTTCCATTGAGCTTTTTCGTGTGAGCAATTTTTCGTGTGGCCATGTTATTCTTGTGCGGGCTTTTAAACATATGGGCCCCATAAAAATTTTCCCTCGTGATCATTTTTCGCGGTGTGTGAGCTTTTTCTGAGAGTATTTATAACCAAGGGTTTTTTTACTGGGCGGAATTTTTCTGTAGCTAGTTATCGTTTTGCGCTTTTTTTACCGGTCACCCTCAAAACAAGTAGTTTCGGAGAAATTGGAGTCCAAAAATTGATTGTAGCATGTCAATTAAGAGTGATTAGACATCTGAAATTGAATATTAAAAATTTATGATAGTATAAGACAATAGAAACGAAAGAAAGAATTAATATTTAACCTATTTAAAGAGTACTTTGCCTCAAGATTTTATTTTCCGTGATTGAATGAAGACAGGATATATAAGCATGATTTTCCCGAGGGTGAAACACTTGTTTTTTAAGAATGAGTTTAAATTTGATAAATACCAAAGCAGATTCCAAAGAAGAGATTAAACACTGACAAATTATTATAAATACCTACAATATCTACTCACCGTATTAAATGTTCTTTGGATTCCCTCGCCATCCTGATTGGATAAAACATTCAAAAACACCAGCATGTGGTCGTCTTCAACACGTGACCTTTCACTTCAGTACTCATAGCGCAAAGAAGTCTAGAATGGACTCGTACTTACACATCTCCCCGCCTGCACTTGGAGTTTTCCAAGCGGCGTTTTCAAACGCAAATAAAAACCCCCTACTTTCTCCATCACCCTGCAATGTTCTCACCACCCTTGTTTCCTTTCACCTTGTTTTCATCCATCATCTCTCTCTCACTCTCTTTCTCTCTCTATTGATTCTAAGGTTCATCACACAAATATTGTTTAGTCTGTTCAATTCAGGTTTGATTGATATAAAATCGCTTTCTCAGTTTTCCGGTAGGCAATCTATCACAACTAAGCTCCGAAGAATGGACCCCTGAAACCTCGCTCGAAAACGACAGCACCATGCAGAATTGGGCGTGTGTTCCACCACCGCTCCCGTGCCAGGAAGGATGTATATTGCAATTACATAATATCCTGTCATCATTTTTTTCAGTCTATTTGACTTTAGAGTCTAGTCTTTGTAAAAAAAAAAGTTGTTTCTTTTGATACCGATCCGAAACCAGAGTGATTACTAATATCAGTAAGAGAACAGAAAAAAGTTTACGAGAAAAAAATACTACTATCGAAAGTATATATCGATATTGGTAAAGTATCGATATACTTTTTTTACATCCCTAACTATTATGGTATGGTTTACTTGTGACGGAGAGTTCAGTGATCAAATCCCGGTCGGTTTTACTGGGGGAGATTTTTTCTAAATGGTTTCCCACTCGTCTTGCTCCACTCAAATGTGGTACATTTCCTCTGAGTCCTAATTTACTCATCCATACACCATTTATGCACATAATTATGTGGTTAACGACGTTGCCTACTTGGAGCTGCGATGCGGGTTGCAGGTTTAACTTGACGCACCTAACACTATTGTACTAAATAGAAAGAGAGGGAAGAAAATTAGCAGTTTTCAATGTGAGCTCGTTAGTTTATTCACTGATAACATTTCCCCTTTTCCTCTGACGAGTTTACACACTCACTATACTGTTGGATCCTGGAAAACATTGACTTGCTTTTTAAAATTACCTTTTCTTGTTATACTATTCTATCCAGACAATTGCTACCACGGACAATTTTTTATCTACATTCTGGCAGGAAGACTCCACAGGACACTTTAGTGACCAAATAACCTAAGTTGTAGATTTATAAAAAAATACAATGAAGATTCATACAGTTTTATATATATATATATATATATATATATAATATATATTATATATATATAACTGTATGAATCTTCATTTGTATTTTTATATATATATTTGTGTGTATATATATATATATAATATATATATCCACGTCTTATTACCCGCTAGGTTATACGCTTATACACTAATTACTCTGATTTTAAGGGATTAAGAATGTTTAATTCAAAGGAAGTGCACACGAATTTGCAGGGTGTGAGAGTGTAAAACTATTTAGGAAAAAACCCTTCAGTTCACCGGACCGGGATCGAACTCCAATTACCCCGTCTTCATAACACAAGTGTAACGCGTTAGACCACGAGCTATTGACGCGGGTAGTAATATCTTGATGACTGCATGGAATGAGGTGATAAGCTACTCAATAAAAATTTAAAAATGTGAAGAAAGTGACTGCCATTCCTCTAATAAAATACAGTTCATCACCTTTGCTCATTTGTAGTGTGTCTGTCTACTGAGCTAAGTGTCCCGGCTCGATTCCTGGAATGGCTGAAAGGGTTATTATTGGTGAAATATGGGTTCCCCTTTCAGAGTGATGAATTAACGGCTGGAGGATTGGAAGTTGTGTCTGTTATATACTTAAGTTGTTTGGTGGTTTTTTTAACACGGTGTCCTACTACCCGTTCGTTTTATACGCTTGTATACTAACCAATCGCGCTAATGTTTTTAGTGATTAGGAAGGTGGTATTTTGAGGAAGTGTACCTGTATTTACGTTGAGGGAAAATGGAAAACAATTTTGGAAAAATCAACCTCAGTACTCCTGACTGATATTCGAACCCCAATCTCTCTGTCATCGGTCGTCTAGTCTACTCCGAGTGTAGCGCGCTAGAACCACGCGGTCACCGTAAGCGGGAACGTGCGCTTTTATATATTTAATAACGTGTAGAATTTATTTAATTCTAGTGTGTGGCTAGGCTGAGATGTATAAACAATATTTAAAAACATTTCCACGAGAAAATGTGTTTTTATTGAAATAAACTCAACTGTAATGTACCGCCCTCCTTATCCTCTAATAGATAAGGCAGTCGCACATTACACAAAAGCAAAATAAACATATAAACAATAACAAATGATAAATTGCAGAGGAGCTGACAGGACTGCATAAAGGTGAATAGCCTTTCTCACTGGCTTATACACAATTGTGCTTCCGTGAACTCTCCTTAACTATCATCCGCCATGTTGGTACTATGAGAAATGGGGAGGAGGTCGAGAATCTTATGTTTAAAGATATAACTCATTTACCTAGAATTAGTGAATTAAAAGGTTGCATTGAGTATAAGAATGTTTATTATAAAAGATAACAATTGATATATGCAAATGTAAGTAACAACAATGAAAAAAATAGATATTTTAAATATATATATGTAGAAGATTGGGTTTATGCCCATAAAAATACAGTTGTCATAACAACATAGGTTATGCCATGATAATACAGTTGTCATAACAACATAGGTTATGCCCATAATAATACCGTTGTCATAACAAAGGTTATATATGACCTAAAGATTATTACCAAGTTAAATCCATGGCCCTTAGGGTCTCTGCGGCAATCCGCAATACAATGAATACAACATCTAGCCACCACAGGCCAACCGTCCGCACAACAATAGCGAAGTTGTATTAACTAACTTGAAAATATTACAGGCAATCAAAGTTTACCACAATACAAAGAGAGATCCTCCAAAAAATAAATACCAAAACTACATAGCCGTACGGGCTATCACAATTCCACATTGGGTAGGCAACACGCCTTACGTAGATTAGAGTGACATTACAAAAGGTAAAGTTCACCATAAATAACAATTATTTGTAGATCCTGAAGGGCAAAAAAGGGATTCTACAAATATTACCTACATTAATATTTAGAATATTTTATGCCATGCCGGGCATACCTTTCCTCGTGATCTAACATATTTACAAAAGACAATATATAATGGTAATCCAAAAATAAATAATACTAGTCCCAAAGTAAATTTTGAATGTACCGGCCCCGAAATAGAATTTGTACCCAGCATAGATTTCTTTTAAATTAATAATATAAGTTCCAAAGATAATTTTGATGTGTACAGGCCGAAATAGAATTTATACCTTAGAATCATCCTGTCCTAAACGTGATTGTCGTATGACACAGTTGAATCAAGAAGTGATCTTACACCACAAACAGAACCCGTATATAAGCCGTTATTCTCTGAGGGGAGGGGAACATAGGGGAAACAAAAGAACATCAAAGAACAATCACACGAACAGAGGAAGGGGTCGTAAGTTACCAAGGAAACAACCAATCATTGGAGGGGCGCGTAGAACGTCACGTGTCTATCATGAGGTTAGTCCATGATGCAACGGGTGACTCACGCTCAATTGTCCACACCTTTCACTCGTTTAGTCAGTTTTCACACGGTGCAGTAAAAAGTGCTCGCGAACAGGGAAGTTGATTTTTCGAGAGTCGACACACACTAGCCGAGAAATGGGGCACTCCTTGGTGAGTACAATGTTGTTTATTCTAGGTGTTGTTCAAATAGTGTCCATTCGCTAGTATATCTTTCATTCTTGTAACGTTGATGTCAAATCAACGTTGACAGTAATATAATTTGTCGTACAGAATCAACAAGATTCTCGAAGAGAATGCCATCAGGATGTGTTCATCTTGAAGATTCGTTGCTAGTAAACAACTTTATCTTGTTATTATTATTTTATTATTATTATTTCAAACTATGATCTCAAAGTGTAATTGTTGTGTGTGACGTGTCTAAAGTATACTTCCAGGCTAACTGGACTGAGAGGAACAGTAGGTCTTATAAAAGTGTGTGCGTGGAAAAAGAGATGTAAAATCTAGCCTCAGTACACCCAGCCGGGACTCGAACTCTGACCTATCTCGTTACCGGAAAACCAAAAAACCCTTTCCCCACACCTCAAGCATAGGATTTAATTTCATGTGTACAGTCCGTTTCTCCTGCATGGTAGCAAGTTTACCTTGACAGCTTAAAAGATAGGACCATACTGTAATCAGTCAAGTTAAGTCTGCTACCTTTCAGAGTAAAACGGGGTTTTAATAATCTATTTATTTTATTGGTAACGTAACAGTACTTTTTTGTGATAAATTGCAAATTTGCTAATCAAAATTGTGTTTCTCTTACAAGGCTTCTTTTTATTACTATAGCTAATTAAAATAATTTTTTGTAAGTTAGCAATATTTATTAGTACTGTACATAAGTTTGGGTGTTATCCGTGGAATGAACGGATCATAAGACATCTGGTTTAACTGTAATACCTACCTAAGTTTTATTAATTAAATTCATCAGATTTCCACTTGAAGGAGCCCTATTTAAAAATCAATTCCCCCCTCCACCGTAAACCCTTATGACAACAGAACCTGGATCCACCCTAGTCTGGGCCAAACCCCAACAACCAAATTGAACTCTCATCCCCGAGATAAGTTGCAAGTTCTTGTGTACCAAAATGTATTAAAAAAACAATAGAAACGTATTTAGAAAGCCATACATAAGTGAAAAAAGGGCCCATGCTTTTTTGAAAGAAACAATACAAGTCATCTCGGGGGAAACCCCCTTTTTGTCAAAATAATGCCAATTTGGTTTTGAAATTTTGTATCGACTTTTCTACCGTTATTATATTTATTATATTAGTGCACGGGTTAAAAGGGAAGTAATTTTTTATATTAATGGAAATAACCCTGTTTACAAATAAATCAAAATTTTTTCAAGTACAATTTAAAAAGCATATATTTTTTCAGGTCCACCCCCTCGTATAAAGAAAATTCTCCTCACCTAAAATTCTTTGGGCTTCAATTCAAAGGGTTGAGAGAAATAAGCATCTTCATCCGCGAATCTACGCCCAAATAAGTCTATTGTTTCTTTCCCGTTTGGTGAATTTTGAAAAGCCTTGCCCGAAAAATTTCTACGTCACAAAAGTCAAGGGTTTTCTTTCCCGGTTTTAGTTTTTTTAAAGAACCCTTTCCGATAATCTAGTCATTAAGTCCATTGATTCTTTTTCCGATGTAAACAAATTGCAAAAAGAAGCCGGGGGTTTGAATCTACGTCAAAATTCCATTTTTATTATTATTTTTTTTTGTATTTAGGGGCCCATCGACACTCGGGGTCATTGGGGTTTGAAAATTTTTTAAAACATAATAAAACCCCAAAATTTGGGGGAAAGAGAAATAATCATTCACCACCTGAGACACTCCTTGGAAGTGCTAAAGGGCCCTCAAAGTACAATTGAGTGAAACACTTCAAAAAAAAAACCCCCACCGGTTTTTACACTCAAATTAAAAAAAAAAAAAAACATATTAAAACAAAAATTATTTAAAAAAGAAAAAACTAAAAATTTTTTAAAAAAAATTATTTATTAAAGTTTGTTAAAATTTTAAAAAACGCAAGAAAAACCCACTTTAAAGTAAACTAAAATTTTAAAAAAGGTCTCTTTTATAGTTTAAAACCCAGATGAGCAGTTTTAAAATAAAAAAGGACTCAAAGGGGCAAAAAAAGATTCGTTTTTTGGCGTATAAAAGGGTTTTAAAACAAATATTTTTTTCAGCGCTTTCGCGTAATAAAAAACGTGGGTAAACCTTTAAAAAAAAAGGGCCCAGGGGGAATGGGGCAAAATCTGGGGCACCCCCCAAAATTTGGTGGTGAACACAAAGGGGGATCCGCAAAATTCACACACTGAGGGGGAACCCCCTTGGGAAAAAAATCCGGGGGTTAAAAATTATGCCCAAACGCGGAGTCTCGCCCCGATGCCTTTCCTCTCTCCTAATTTTTTCGTTTTAAAAGAGGGCCAGCGACACACCGTCCTAGGGGCCCGAAAGCTTGTTCGGAGCGGGGGTTTCGGACCCACTGTTTGTGCTAGGTGGAAAACACCCACGCCGAACAAAACCCTTAAGATCTAAAAAAATGACACCCAATCGCCCGGGGGGAAAAGCCGCTGCCCCCTTGGGCTGCCGGTCCCCATTTTCTTCCCCGGGAAACCAGCGTGACCGGGAAAACCAAAAAAAGGCGGGGCCGGGGGGTTTTAATAAAAATTTTTTTTAAATTTGTTAATGTTCACTGCACGGGGGGATTCCAGGAATAAAGTGTGGCAATGCCAACAGAACATCAGGGGTTTCCTTTGCAGAGAGAACAAACCGGGGCCAAATTTTTTGATATTTAAAACAAAAGATTTGAAAATGGCTTAAAATTTCACCCGTAAAAACACGGTTTTTTTTGGGTTAAACCCAAAATTTTAAAAATTGGGTTTCCTTTAAAAAACCAAAGAACACCCCAAAGGGGGCCCGTTTTAAAGGCCTTTCAGTGTTGATTCGTAAAATTTCCCTTTGAAAGGAGGGAGGGGGCTCATTAAAGGTCCTTCAGTAAAAAATTTTTGGGGTGGGCGCTTTGGGGAAAAATTTGGAAAATTTAAAAAATGGCATTTCGGAGGGGCGTTTTTTCCCGGGGGGAAAACTCGACCGGTTTATGGGGAAAACCCTTTGGCAGCCAACTATCCCACACGTTTGGGAAAAACCCCGATAGAAACCCGGACCCCAACCCGGCCCTTGAAAATTTACGCTTTTTGGGTTTTTAAACAAGATTTTCCCGGTTTGGGGGGAAGAAAAACGGGGCGTTAGGCAAAAGTCGGGAAAGCAGTGCTTTTTGGGGACACGAAAATCCGGGAGGTTAAACCCGGTAAGAAAGAGGGGGCTCACCGGGGGTCGGCACAGATGCGCGAGGGGGGGGGGGGGGGGGGGGGGACAGGTACGAAAAGCACCCATTAGCCAGTCAAAATGCCACCCAATGGTGGACGTATGGGAGCATTTTTAAAACGCCGGGGGTCGGGGGAACCAAAAAAAACTCCTGTAATAAAAATTTTTAAATCTCCCCAAAGGGCCCTCTAAAAGGGGCGCATAAAGGGTTTCCCTACCCAAAACCCCGGACCGCCCGCTAACCACTTTGACAGGTTTATGTTTTTAAAGACCTCGCTTTAAATTTCCTTTGAGGGGGGGACCAAGTTTTTTTAAAAATCAAATAAAAGCCCCAAAAAACTTTAGGGTTTTCTGGGGGCTGGTAGAACGGCGGGGTTCTTTAAAAAATAGGGGGGGCGGCTGTTTTTCCGCTTAATCTAGGGAAGGGGACGCCCGTCGTTTTGGCTCCCAAAAGCAAAAGGGCCTTTAAAGCGATGCCCACCCCAAAAGATTGTTAACATCATTTTATTTTGTCTTTTCGGGCCTTGGGAATTTGGGAGAACTGCAAAAAATTGCGTAGTAAACCCAAAAAAAAAGGGCATGAACAAACAGGAAAAGCGCACGTTTGCCCCAAAATATTTTAAAATCGCGAAAGCGAACAACGTATATTTCAAAAAAACCCCCTAGGAAAACCCCATTTTTTGAATAAAACCTGAAAAAAGGGTTTTTTAAACCCTTCCCCGGAAAAGTCTACCCGACAAAAAATTTAAAGATATAAAAAAAGGAAAGGGTTTCCTCAAAACCCCCTAAAAAAACGTTTTTTAAAAAATTGGTTTTTTTAACCTGGCCGGGGGTTTGTCGACGCTTTCTCCAGTTTGAAGAAAACAGCCAAAAGGGTATTTTTTAGGGAAAAAAGCGTCACGAAAAACCTTTCTCTAAAGGGGGACAAGATGATCAAACTGTAATTCGGTTCCGGCAAAAAACCACTTTTTGAAATATTAGATAGCAGTTTGCAAATTTCTTTTTTCCCAATTTTAAATCGTTTATTAATTATTTTTTCCCAGTATTTTACATACACAATAGTTAAAAAAAGGGGTTCGATAACTAGTTTTGGCTCAAATTTATTTTTCCCATTTTTTAAAAACGGGTTTAAAATTGTTTGGGCCCCCAAAGTGTTGGGAAATGTTTAAACCCAGCCCCTATTAAAAGGCCCAAAAGATAGGGTTTTGCCCGGCGGGGGGCAGCGGGCCGCAACATTTTTTTGTGTAAATTAATTCTGGCCCGGGAAGCTTGTTCCCCCCTTTGGGTTGGGGGCCGTAGGTCATTTTCATGGGGGCGTAAAAGGGGAGTTATAACCCTCCCCCCGACTGGCCCAAAATTTCAATAGTACGGCGTTTCGATGCTCTCTTATCACCGCGAACTTTTAAAGGTAGCCGCAGTCTAGAAAATTGGCAAATTTTTTCGACCCCAAAAATACATTGGCACCTCCATAGGGGAGGAGAAAAGTGAATCGTTTAGAAAATAAAGGGGCGGGTATATTTTTTAATGTTATTTTTGCTACTACGTAATTTCCCTTTTATTTTCCCCAATCTTTAGTTAGGATTTGGAAAAATAGAAAGGGGAAAGGAAAAACTGTCTCCAAAAATCTTTTGCTTTCTCGAATGAAAAGGCGAGATCTACCCGTGGGAAATCCGGAATGACCCCAAATTCTCCGAATTGGACGTCATGAAAAGACGTAGGGCCCTCCGACAGTTAAAAATAGCCACCCCGGCACCCCCCTTTTACCAGGAACAGGAGGGTTGGCACGGTTTGGCGGGGATTTGGGGAGGGAAATCCCCCTCGCCGCCCCCCATGCCCGGGTCGAAGAAAATTTGCCCAGCCTTAACTTCGACTTTCAAGAAAAGGGTTCGTCAAATTAGGGCCGAGTTTCGGGGAATTTACCCCAAGTTAGCCGTTTAAAAACCCATTTGGGGAAAAACCGGTTTTACTGGGGGGATCTTAAAATTTGAGAAAGGAAAGGGGAAAAATTGATCGCTGCCCCCATGGGGTTCCAAAGTGAACCCCCCAAAAAGGGAAAGTGAGCAGAAACCGGGGGGCTACATAGGGCAGGTTGTTTGGCAAGGACACATTTTATTAAATTTTAGAAGGGGGTTTTCGGGGTCCCGGTTTTTCATTAACCCCAGTTTTCCCGAGAAAAGGGAATATCCTTTTTTTTTCCATCCCCCCCGGTGTCTTTTAAAATTTTGACCCCCCCCAAAGGTTATGGCGTTAAAGCCCCCCAAAGTTTGTTAAAGGGGGGGGGAAGTTGTATAAAGGGCCCTCTATGCCCTTTGGGAAAAACAGGGTTTCCCCTGGTGGGAGGAAAATTTAAAAAGCTTTACGGTTCCCCCCTGGAAAGGGGAGACTCTGACAGCAATCACTTGGGATCAGAGACAATTTTATAAACTTATATATATTTGCTACGTGCAAATTATACCCAACACCTCCGCTAGCCCGTTTCAAAGAGGGGCTTGTGGGTACATACCCTCGTAATCACAAACCCATGGGTTTTTGTCATTTGGGGGGAGGGAAAAAGTGGGTTTTCTGCAAACACAAAAAGGGGGGGATGCAGGAAAAAAAATTAGAAATTTTTAATTTCCTCTACAGAGCATAAAAACCCCCTTTCAATTTTTTTTTTTCCTTTTGAAAGAGCCGACATAAGTTTATTAATGAAATTTAGTTACCCTCGCAATCCATTTCACTATCCTTTAAAAAAAAAAAATTTGTTGGGGCCCTTTTTTAGGCCTTCTTCCCCTTTCCCCCAGTTCCCCTTTGCCTCCCACTTGGAGAGTTTTCGGTTTATTTTGGGGAGACTGGGTATCGGATTCTTTTTCCAAAGGGTTTTAAAGGGCCTTTGCCGTTTTTTTTAAAATTTTTTTTGGGGTTTGTTTTTTTCGCTGGTCCCTTCTTCAAGGCCCAGTGGGACTCCCTTTAGTTGCCTCCCCCTGTCCTCTTCTGCCCCACCTTGGAACCCGGGTTGGGTGGGGAGGGGGCTCAACATGGGGCCCGCCCTTTTTTTAAGTCCCCCGAGGGGGGCCCCGGGGAATATCCAGGGCGGGCCGGGGGGGTTTTTACCCGGGGGGGGGTTTGGGGGGGGTTCCCGTATGGGCTCGGGGATTCCTCGTGTGGGTTCTCCTCGGGGTATAGGTGGGGGAACCCCGGGTTGTGGCTTTTTGGGCCCTCAAAAAAATTTTTTTGGCCCCACAGAATTTTGGCGCGGAATCAACATAAGTGTCCCGGAAGACCAATGGATTTGGTCGCGTTGGTTTCCTTTGCAAGATTAACTGCCCCAAGGGCAGTTGGGGCAGTTTATTTTTTTACTGACAACCCGGCTATATGAATTTTTGAAAAAACCGGGAAGTTTTGACTCGAAAAGTTTTCCCTTGCGTGCCGGGGCATATGAGATCTTCTTTTCAGATTGTACCCGGGGATTTTCTTCTTTTCCCTTTCCCCATTTTGGACAGGCCCCCGAACCGGGCGGAATGGGGGAAACCCTTGAAAGCTGACGCAGTTTTTAGGAGATCGCATGGTTTTTGGGGTAAAGCCCCCTGTCCACAATCCGCACAGGTTGGTTTTCCACGGAATTGCAGCTTGGGTTTCCCCAAATTCCTGGCACGGGAAAACAGCGCCGAGGGTTAGGGACTTTGGGCCCCAGCCCCTGAGCACTTTAAAAGCCTGCTCAACCTCCTTGGGAAAACGGTGGGAGTCGCAAAGGGTGAGGATAAAAGTATCCGTCTTCTTTTTTTTGTCCATTTTTTTTGTGAAAATTAGGGTTTACATTTTGGGGTGACTTCCCTGGGGGGGGGAAAAGCCCCTCACAGATTCCTCAATGCCTCCCAAAGGCGGGGTCTTAACAAGTCCACTCCTTTGAAAATTTTTGGGGGAAACCCTGTGGGGCTCCACCTTCACCTTTTAAAATTTACCGTATTACTCAAACGGTTTTTTGGGAAATGGGCCTTAAAATTTGAGGATTAAAGTTTTCGGTCATATTTCCTAATCATAATGGTGCCTTTCGCGCATTTTCCCTTTTTAAAAAACGCCCAGTTTTTTGCTGCTCCTTTTACACTCTTTCGGGTTAAATGGGGGGACACGTTTCAGATCTTCACTTTTATCCCTCGGGGAAAAAACCCCGGGAAGCGGGGGGGGGCCTCCCCATTTCCTGGTTTATTTATCAAAACGGGGCTTTAAATGGCCTTCCCCTTTTCCCCCCTCTTACCATCAATACGCCCTGGGGGGGGCCGGGGCAGAAGATCCCCAGAAAAATTTTGGGCATTACGGCCCACGGACAGTAATTTTGTCAGCTTTTACAATAAACTCAGTCATGAGGGGGGAACAAACTGAAAAAAGTACTCGGATCGTAGACCCGGGTTTTGACCCCGGGTTGGTTCTACCCCATGGGGCCCTTTTAAAATTTTCTGACAAATCTCCATACAAACGCAGACAAAAAACAACCTTATAGGGACATCGCCGGGAAGAGAAGTCACCGGGGAAATTTAAATTCAGGAAAGTGCAAAGTTTTACTAAAAAACCCCCCTTTAACCAAACCCGGTTTTTTCTAAAATTTTGGGTTTAAACTGGTTGTCCCCCTTTGGGCCCCTTTTTCATATAAATTTTAAAAACCCGGCGACTTTAAACTCAGGAGCTCAAAGCAGTGGTATCCAATATTAAACCAAAGGAGTCCCGGGGTTTTTGATGAAAAAGTCGTCAAAATTTGGGAAAAAAGGTTTCTCTGTGAAAGGTTTTAAAACGGCAGGGGAAGGGAAGAAAAGGGAAGGGAAAAGGGGGGAAGGGGAAAAAGGGTTAAGGAAAGAAAGGGGGAAAAAGGAAAAAAAAAAAAGGGAAAAAATTAAAAATAAAGTGAAAGGAAAATGTAGGAAAAGGGTTGCCCCTGCACGGGGTACATCCTGCACGGGAATGCCCCCCCTTTTGTCCCCTCTTACACAAGCAGGGGTTACTCCCCGGGACTTTTCCTAAACCCCTCCCGCAAGGGGGTTTCAAAAAAAATTTAAATTTTTACCAATTTTAATATAAAAATTAGGTTTTAGTTTCGTTTTTTACCTAACCCCAAAACCAAATAAAATTTTTAAAAATGATTTTTGAAGTGTTTCTTGGGAAGTTAAAAATAATATATAATGGAATTTATCCAAACTTTTTGGTTTAAAAACCTAAGCCCTTAAAAAATGTTTTTGCTTTTAAAAAAAATTTTTAAAGGGCACTTCAAATTTAAAAACACCCCCAAAATTTTTTTTTATTTATAGTTTTGGGGGCTTTTTGTTGTTTTTGAATTAAAAAATAGTAAAATTTTTTTCTTTCAAAATTTGGCAAACTTTAAAACCCGTTTAAAATGAACCGGGAAAATTATAAAAAATTGATATTATACTTTTAATTTTTTTGATAAATAAATGAACTTTGAACACACATTTCAAAATCAAAAAATAAAGACTAATTACATTCTTTCAAAAATTTTTTAAAACTTTTTAAATTTAAATACTTTTTTTAAAAATAAACGAACCACCGGGTTTGATATCTAAAAGGACCCCATCTTCACAAAAAAATAAAATTTTTAACTGGGTTTTAAATGGGTTTCGCCAACACAAAATTTATTTTGTCAAAACGGGAAATTTTCTGTATAAAGGGAAAGGAGGAATCTTCCACTATCAGCACATTTATTTTTTAAATTTTAAGAATATGATGTGGGCCTAATAAAAGTTGATAAATATAAAAATTTTTAAAAAAAAAATTTTTAAAGAAAATTTACGAAAATTTTTGTAACAAATATTTAACTTTTTTAATTTGAATACACAAGGGCATTTTGGTAAAATTTACAAAACCAAATGTATTTTTTCCATAAACTTTTTTGATTTATTTTTTTGTTATTATTATAAAATATACCCCGATTCTAGGTTTTTTGAAAATGTCTTTAAATCTTTATCAACGAAAAATGTTGGTTTTATTTTTTTGAAAAAGGGTTTGAAATTCCTTTTATAAGAGACTATTTTTTTTATGGTATATTTTCTAATCTTCATTATTGTTTGTAAAAATCTTTTTTTAAAATTGCATTTTTTAAGTAATTATTTTTATCTTTTCCCCTTTTTTTGGCTGTATTTACACAATCTCCATTTAAATTTAAACACGTGTTTAAATATTTTAATTTTTAACCAAAAAACTTTTGACGAGACTAGCCAAAAATAATTAAATAATCTAAACTTTTAAAACAAGAAATTTTGATAAACAATTGTGTATTTACGGGCCCAAAAAAAACTGTTAATTGTAACTAAAAAAAGGTTTCAAATTAAACTTGAAATTCATTTCAAATAATCAAAAATTAAAATCCTACTTTAAATTTTTAAGTTTCATGGGGGAAAACCAAGGGTTTAGGGTTGGGATTTTAAACTTAATAAAATTTTTTAAAAAAATTGTACGTTTACTTTTAAAGGTTTAAAAAAAACTTTTAAATCTTTTTTATGAATTTAAAAAAAATTTGAGCACTTTTTTTAAAGGGTATAGTTGAAGTTTTCCAATATATGGGGGAAGTCTCACGCGCGTCGCTTTTGCCCAACTTTCCCTTTGAGAAGGCGGGACAGCAATTTTGGTTTGTCCAAAATTTGGGATGGGTCTTGCGCTGAAACGACAAAATCCCCCCCCTTGTCCCCCCCGCAAAACAAAGGGGAAACGCCGCAAACTTTTTTTTCAGTAGAAGTTTAAAGGATTTGCTTTTTAAGGGGGGCCCTCACTTTTAATTTAGATATTTAAAAAACCAGATCTTATTACGTGTTTCAAAAAAAACCAATGTCGCGGGAAAAACTGGGGAACAAATTAACTTTTTTTATCACCGCGTTTTTCAAAACCCTTTTCGGTTTTTTAATATATTTTATATACTAATAAAAAAAAAAATTTAATTTGATCTTATTTATTATAATAAAGGGCCCTTTATAAAATTTTTGGGGAAATCCCCAAAACATTTTGGAGTAGGGTCTAAAAACCCCCCAAAACTATCTTGTGGGAATTTAATTGGGGTTTAAAATTTAAACTGTTTTTGTCTGTTTGCCCACATAAAGTAGAATCCTACAAAAAGTGTATATAAGGTTTTTTTTTCTTTTAAGGGGAAAATCACGCTCTCAAAACCCAAAAAACGCGGCTAAATTTGTTAAAAATCTACTTAAATTTTTCCCACCCGTTTATGTTGGAATTAGAAAACCCCTTTCCTTTTAAATGATACGTAAAGTAAAAAAAAAATTTCAAGCTAATTTTTTTTGGGAAAAAACCTTATATTTTCCCAATTTGTGTTTAAAAAAAAAAGTTAAAAATTTTGAATATTAACGAACTCCCCCTGTTGGTTGAAATTTTTTTGTGAATACTAACCTAAAATTTCCCCTGTTTGTTTTTTTTCAAAGATCATATGTTGATAATCACTTTTCATTGGGCATGGGTAAAAGGACGTCCCCCCAAAATTTGGGACAAACTGCCGATGATGGAGAGACCAAGTTTGATCCCAAAGTAAAAGTATTGAAGGGGGTTTTTCTCTAAATTTTTTCCCGCAATATCTCCACGCAAGTGGTTACACATTCTCAAAAATTTCAAATTCTTGCCCCTTAATTTTTTAAATTGAAAATTTAAAATACAGGCGTAGAGCCCAAAAGGGTTTTAAGACGCGCTGCAAAAAAAAAATCCCACGTTGCTCTAAACTATTATAGCTATTTAAAAGTAGCTCTTAACGATAACAAATACATTATTTGGTTAACAATTATTAAAAAAAATTTTTTCCAAAAAAAAATATTGTTTTTCAATAAAAAAAAAAAAAAAAAATTTCAAGGGATCCTAAAATTTAAATTTTTGGTAAAAATTATAGCGCCTAAAGGCTTGTTTTTTATGCTAAAAAGTTTAAATTTTTGACCAAAAATTTTGCCAACCAATCTTTTTTCACGGGTTTTTAAAATTTACTTTTTTGGTGGTTATTTATTTATTTTTTTTTAAAAATTTACGTTTTTTTACAATTTTTGTACAAAGTTTAAGTTGTATATAAACAGTGAAAATAATGTCGGAGTTTAAATTTTAAAAAAGGAAAACATTGTATACATTTTTTTTTAAATTTAAAAGAAAACGTTTAAAAAAATTAAACAAGATTTTTCTTAGAAAAAGTATTTTGGGGTTTTTTAAAAAAAAAAGAAACCCAAAATATGAAACTTTAGTTCATCACCTACAAAATATTAAAAAGTGGAATGTTGTAATGTGGGTTAAACCATTTATAAAACAAAAAGGGTTTAATCCCAGCCATTCAGATTTTAAGTTTTAAAGCAAAAAAAAGTTTACTTTTACAGATTTTTTCTAGGCCCAAATTTGGGTTTTTTATTTAAAACTTTATAATAATAAAGGACTTCACCCCGCTCAAAACCTTGAGGTGATGGATTATTTTTACACGCCTCTGGCGAAAGTTAACTAACGCGTTTAGTCTCTTTGTTAGCTAGCCCAAACGGGAGGGGTGAGATCGAGGTCCAAATTCTCGGTCGGGTCAATTTAGGGTTTTTTTCCAAAAATTTTTTTCCACATCCCCCCCAACGCAAAATGGGGGTTTCTTTCCTTAATTTAAACCCCCCCCATTTCCCAAATCTATTAGTGTAATTAGTATTTAAGCTTAAAAAACCCCCGAATGGGTATTTAAGTTTGCGGTGTTTTAAAAAAAATTGAATGTCATTTTACAATTTTACTACGAGTGGGGGTTTTGTTTCGGGTTTCATTTTTTTCAAAAAAGCACCGCGTCTTACTCCTGTTCAGGTTAAAAAGGGTTTTTGTCTACTAACTACAAAATGATTAAATATGAGCAAAAAAAAAATTTTTAAAGGAAGTCTATCCGCTTTGCGTGGAGGGAAAAAGAAATTTAATAATTTTTGGGCAAGCTTTTTACTACAGGGAAAGTAAAAAATACTTTTTAAAAATAAACCACCTTCAATACCCCTGGCAGGAAAAAAACCATGGTTCCCTGTTTTGGGCCGCCCAATTATTAAAAGAGGGGGGGGCCCAAAAAACCCATAGGGCCCAAAACCGGGGGAGGTTTTGTATTTATTTGTCCTGAACCCCTTTTCATATTGGGGAAATATCAAATGTCCCCAAATTGAATTGCTGGGTAATTAAAATTTAAAATTATTTAAAAGGCTTAAAAGGCTTATAACACGAATGGGAAGTAAGACTTTTGGGCTTAAAAAAATAAAATTTTAAACGTGCTTACCTAAAAATTTTTTAAAAATTTAAAAAATTTTTTTCTTTTGAAACTACATTTCGTGTCGAATAGTTTGGGGAAAATTGTTTTTAATACCTTTTTTTGGGGTTTAAAAAAAATTTTTTTTAAAAAAAATTTTATTATTTTTTTTTAAAAAAGTTATTTTTAATTAAAGGACTCATAAATTGTACCCCCAATTTTAAAAATTCTATGTTTACGTATTTTACATTTAATAATTTTTTTTTTTAGATTAACAAGGTATTTTAAAAAAAGCATAAAAATTTTAAAAAGGAGTGTGTCTTTATAGCAAAAAATTTAATTTTCAACTTATTTAAACAATGAATATAGCTTCGGGCCCTTCTCAACTTTGGGTTTGGGGTTTAAATTTTTCTTAAAACATTTTTTTTAAAAGGGAAATTTAAACACAAAATTGTTCCCTTTTTCAAAAAGTTGAAAAAAATTTGCGTATCCTATTAATTACAACAAACCCAAAAATTACTTTCTATAATAAAAAACTATTAAATTAACAAACCTAATTAAATTAACTATTCAAAGACAGATATTTAATTACCAAGGGTTTTTGTCACCTCAAATTTAAAAATTTAAGTAAGGGCAAACATTAATAATAAAAAATTTAGATTCTTATTAAACGAGAGGGGAAAAATTTTAAGTATTAATATAATAAACCCCCAGAAAAAATGGTCAAAAAAAAGATCAAATTTTTTTTAAAAAAAAGCATCAAACTATTTTTTTTTTTTCTTAAAATAAAATTTGGGCCTTTAAAAAAATTTTAATTATTTTTCACTAAAAATTATTTTAAAAACAAATTAAATTTTTTTTCCCCTTTTTTTAAATTTTAATTTTTTTTTTAAAAATTTTTTACAATCCCAAAATTTTAAACTTTTTTTATTTTCCCTTTTTGACAAACAGTAAAAACCCAAAAAAAAAAGAAACCCAAAACTTTTCTCTTTTAAAACCAAAATTTCCCCAAGATAGTTTAATTTCAATATTTCACATGCACTTAAAAATACAAGGCATATCCCATAAAAAGAAAAGGGAACCCCTGGACAGAAAAACGATACTGGGGAAAAACCCTTGCTTCAAAAAATTTACCCTTTTTAAAATTACGAGTGGGTGTTCCCCCGGGGTAAACCCTTTGCCCCTTGACAGAATGTTTTTTTTTCCTTTAAAATTTTGGGTTCCCTTTCTTTTTTCGGTGCCCCCCATGGTCAAAACGCCCGACTCTTTTGTAAAACCAGTAAACAGAGGAGGGGAAAATTTGGGGTACACTGGGGGTGGTTTTTCCCAAAATTGGGTTTACCACTCTCCCCCCAAGCAAATGTGATTTTCCCCTTTCCCTAAAAAATAAGCCTTAAACAACCCCTTAAAACCTTTAGTGAAATTAGTCCCAGAGCTTATAACCCCGTAATAGGCGGGTTAAAAAGCCCAACTTTTTAGTGGGGAAAAACCCCTTCCACTGTTTTCAAGAACACCTTCTAAAATTTTTAAGAGTATTTTGGGTAAATTTAAAGGGTTTTAACAACAGTTATTTTTAAATAAACTAAGCTCTTTGGGTTTGACCCCAAAATTTTAGGGGGGGTCGCAAAAACGGGGAAAGGAGACAGAAGAAAAGGCAAAGTCAGAAAAACCCCCAAATTTTGGGGTTAAAGGGAAAACGTCAAACAAACCTTTTTCCCATAAAGGGAAATTAAGCGTAACACTACCAACTCACGGTGGATTGAATATTCCGAGAAAACTAAAAAAAAGAGAGAGAGAGTTTTTTATTAAAAGTTTGGGGGTTAAAAAAAATTTAGAAAAAGATTTTTAATTTTTGTTTAACATTTTTTTTAAACACTCGCAGTATGTTTTAAATTGTTTAAAGATGGGTTTTTTTTTAAATACATAACTCAAAATTAAAAAAGTGTCAAATTCACAACTTTATGGGGCCCCCAATTTTAATTTTATAAAAAAACTTTTAAAAATTAAAATTTTTGGTTTTTTAAGGTCGTTTTTAAAAAAAAATTTGTTATTTTTTTCATAAAATTTTTTCCAAACCCTATTTGTTTTTAATATTGAAAACGTTTTTAAAAAAATTATTTAAACCCTAAAGTTTTCCCTTTTAGAAAACAAATTTTGCTAAAGCGTACTTAAAACCAAAATCTTCATTTCCCTTTTTTAAAATTAAGTATACTTTTTTCCTCGAATTTTTTAAAAGGCCCCCCTCTTACAAACGTAAAAAAAGGTGGGGGTCTTTGGGTTTAAAAATTTTCATGGTGGCATTTTTAAAAAAATTTTTTAAATTTCCCTTTCGACACTTTTTAGAAAAAGTTTTAAATGAACGCCCAAAAAATTTTGGAACTTTTGATTTTGAAAAAATGTCAACTTTTTTTCATAACCTCCTGAAAACAAAAAAAAAGTTTTTTTCTAAAAGCTGTCTGTCTGTACCTCAGGCTAGACCCAAAAACTTTTAAAAACCGTTTGAGTTTTAAACTTGAAAACTGGTTTTTAAAAAAATCCTTTTGGGGGTTTTTTTTAATTAATATTTTTAACCCAAAAATTTAAGGAGGGTTTTATGAAGGGCAAAAAGAGAAAAAACCCAAATATTATCGAAATTCCCCTTTAACGTTTTGATTATTTTTTATTTGGTGACCTTGGCGGCCCTGGGGGGTAAGGTGTCGGACTTTGGGCGGGGGTTTCCAGGGTTAAACCCTGGGCCCTTTGACACAAATTTATTGAAAAAAAACCCCTTCCTTCCACCTCGACAAGACATTTTGGGTGAATGGGGGTTCAAATCCCACCTAAATGTGGGTCCTCCATTTCATCTCACAACCCACCCTACCATTACACATTAGCGTAAAACCCCGAAGGGTTGTAAGACACGATGTTTATTAAAAAAAAATAAAAAAGTTTATTTTTTTTGGGCTAACCCCGTTTATTTTTAATAAACAAGATGGAAATCTTTTTATCGTAAAAATTTGAATTTTTTAGGTACTTTACAGGGAAATTTTTTTTCCTTTTTGGGAAAATTTTTTGGGAAATTTTTTAATAGGGAAAAAAACCCTTATCATTGTAAAGTTGAAAAGTATTATTAAAAAATAAAAAAAAAATATATTTTTTTTTATTAAAAAAATAATTTCGAAGAAAAAACCCCATATAAAAAAGTTTTTATCCCTGTGTTTTCAGTTTCTTTGATAATGAAAAATTTTTGATTTTTATGCTATTTGGGGGGAAAAATTTTTTTTAAAATCTTTTCTCATTATTTAACAGTCTCGGGTTTCCTAATCCCGGAGAAACCTAAAAAACAGGTATAGGGTTTCTTTAGTATTTTGGGGTTGTAATGTTTCCACAAAATGAAATATACCTTTTATTCGTTTCACAAATCTTTGGGGGTTCTTAGAAAAAGGCTTTTTTTAAAAAAAAACGAAAAAGGGGTTTGTGGTTGCACCTTCCTTTTAAATTCTAAAAACCTATCAGCCCAATACTAAATTTTTTGGGGTAGGCATTTCCATAACTATAAAAAAAAGCGGAAATTCAGACCCCCTTGACTAAACCCCCTGAAAATAAAAAAACTGGTAAACTGCCCCAACCCACTTAGTAGTAATTGGACGGGCCCTTATTGACATTTTTCCCCCTCTACAGCCCTTTAAATAAGGTCATCCCAAAATATAATCAAATGTGTTTTCACTGCTGACTCATTTTTTAAATATGCTCAGCATGTATTGCTTTTTACTATAAAAACTAAACATTTTTTAAAAACAAAAGTAATTAAACTAGGTCTAAAAATAGTTATTTAAAAATTTTTAAGGGGAAATTCCCAACAAAAAAATTTAAAAAAATAAAAAAAATCCCAAATTTTTTACAAAAAAAATTTTAAAAAATTTTTTTTATTTAAGTATTGAAACATTATTAAACTAAAATAAATTTAACAATTTTTTGGGTTGAAAGTATGTTATTTTTGGGGACTTTTTTTTGATTCAAAACAATAAAAAAAAAAAAAAAAATTTCTCCAAAATGAGTGATCTTTTTTTTTTTTTTAAAGAATAAAAAACTTAAAACCGCACATCAAAAAGCTAAAAAAAACCCCAAATAAATTAAAAAAAAACTAAAAATTTGGTTAAAATTTATTGCCCAGTGGGGGATATAAAATGACAAAAAATTAAGTAAAAATTTAAATTTTTTTTTTTTTGGGTTTTATTTTTTTTTTCCCCCCCCATTTGGGAAACAAATTAATTATTTTTTTTTGACGGGTTAAAGGAAAAAAAAAGTGGGTCCCAAAAAAAATTTTTCCCCCCCAATAAAATCCTTTTTGGGCCCTGAACAGGGAGGGGGACTTTCGACTCCGCTGAAACCCCGGGGGGAAATTTTTCCCCATCTGTTCACCGTAAATCCCCTAAAACTCTCTCTCCCCTAATGAGGGGGGAACTCTCCCCCAAAAGGGAATTTTCACTTTTGCCCTACCCTTTTAAAATGGGGGACATAAACGTCTGCGATTAAGGGAATATTTTTAAAAAAAAAAAAAGAGGAGTGTAACACTTATTAGAAAATTTTTCCAGAAAAAAAAGATTCCAATATTTTCCCCTTTTCTCAAAGGTTATAAATTTTGGGGGGAAATTAAAACAGAAACTCTGACATGGGGTGGGTTTAGGAATTAATAAAAAATTTTCCCCTAGGGGAATAAAAAATTATGGGTTTATTCTTGTTTTTTCGGGGTTTAAAATCGAGGGGTTCTAATAATCTAACACCGAGCTACAAGTTGTTTATACACCTTTTAAAATCTATTTATATTATCGGCACGTCCGGGGGGAACTTTAAAAAGGGGTTTTTTTTTCAGAAATGTTTGAACTTTTGTTTTAAACAATATAAAAACAAAATTTAATTCAAAATTTTTTTTTTCTAAATTTCGTGAAAATTTAAAATTTTTAATATAATGTGAGAAAAAAAAATTTAACGCAAAATTAAAAATTTACTGTGCATAAAACCCCATTGGATACAAGGTGTAGAAGTTTTAAAAACTAAAAAGATTTGGGTTTGGCTGCATGGTCAAAGGGCTTTACACTTTCAATAGTTTAGTTTGCCCGATGACAAAGAATAGGGGTTTCCAAATCGGGGTGGGGTGCCCCTGATCTCCCCCCACGAAATGTGGGTAAAATTTCCCTCTAAATTTCAACTTTCCCCTTTATCCCTAACCCCTTTCCAGAAATAATTTTTTCGTTTATATAATTTTAAAAGGTTTTTAAGGGGCCGGCGTCGCCAAAAAAAGAAATTAAAAAAAAGGGAAAAAATCCAAAAAAAAAAATTTTAAAAAGGGAAAAGGTTTTTTAGACAATTTTTATGGACGTAACTTGAGTTTTCGTTCATCACTTTCCAATCAAATCTGTGATACAGTCCGTTTGGAGATTGTAAATTTACAGGGAACACTTTTACACGGGGGATTTTTTCTGATTAAATTAATGGAGATAAAGGGTTAATAGATGTTCCAAATCAGATCATTGTTTAAATAAACCCTTCTTATAGAGAACAAATACCAGGGCTCTTTTTTTAAACCCACTTTAAAAATTATGAACCCTAAGTTCCAAAACCCCCAAAATGATTAACTATCAAAAACTAATGTATTCAACTATTCACGCTAGTGAGTTAAGGGTTTGCTTGATGAATGACATGAAGTTTACTTTGGGGCCAAAAGGCCATTTTATTATCTTTGTAGTGATAAAAAGGTTTAAAAAATATTTTTTTTTATTGATTGCGGGAATTAGAAAATAATACCCAAAATTTTTATCGGAAGGAATAAAAATACTTAAGTAAAAAAAATAAAAAAATGTAATAAAATTTTTTGACTAAAAAAAAACACTGTGGTTTATTTTTCCCAATTAGCTTCATACAGATTTTTCATAGATACCCCATCTCCCCCCCCCTTCACACACACACACACCACACACCCCAACTTACCCCCCCCAATCCAAATTTCCCCTAAACCAAAATTTAAAACTTTTTAAATTTTTTAAGACTTATTGGGAGTTTTAAATTAAACCAAAACCAAAAAAAGTGTTTATATAACTCCCCCTTTCCCCCCCCCTCTTCCTTTTTTCCGGGATTTCCAATTTTAAGGTTTTTTATAGTTTTTTTTGATACCACATTAAGATGTAGTTTTTTTTTTTAGTTTTGTAAATATTGAAGTTCCCCCAAACCCCTTTCCCAAACACACAGGCTTTTAAAATTTTTTTTTTGAATACTTTTAAATTATAAATATTTTTTTGGCCCCTGTGGGGGAATCCATTTAGGGGAAAAGGGGCCCCCCTCATACAACAAAAACCGGGGAACCGAACTCCGTTTTCCCCGTCATTGGCAGTTGATCTTTTGTAAAGTGTAATTCTTAAAAGAAAAGGGCCCCTTTTTAAAAAGTACTTTTCTCTATAAGCTTTATTTTTTTAACTCTAAATTCGGTACGTGGTAAGATTGGTGTGGGGGCCCTTTTTTTTTAAAATCAGCTTTTTTTTCTCGAAAAAAAATTGGACTTATGTTCATTACTGATTTTAAAAATTGCTTTATTTTCCCCTTGCCTTTAAAGGCAGTATTTGGGGGGGAAAGTTTTGTCACTAAGTTTTTTTGTTTGTGTTTGTCTTTTAAAACGTCCCCTTTCTTTTCAAAAAACCTTCACTTGAACTCGGGAATAAACATATAAGGGCAAATATTTTTATATTTTTAAATTAAATTATTTTTAAATTTTTAAAGCACCGTGCCCTTACTCCCCTTGGGGTTTTAAAACCGCCACTTACGCTAATGTTTTAAGGTAGGGTGTTTGTAAAGTTAAAAATAAAGGGCCCCTACATTTTTAACGGGGCCCCCAACCACGGTGGGGGCCCTTTGGCTTTCCCCCACATTCACAAGTTTTTCCTTTTCAGAGGTAAAGGGAAGGGGTTTGGGTAATCAAAAAATTTTTTTTGCCGGGACCGAGGTTTAAAACCCCCGGCCGCCAGCAAAAATTTCTGTCACCTTACCCCTAAAACCACCGGGTCACCAAGGGAAAAATAAAAAGTATACGTTTTTGTTTGGACTTTTTGTAACTTGTTTAAAAAACGTCTAGAAAAACAATAAAGGGCGGGAAAAAACCCCCTTTTAAAAACGCCCAGTTAATAAATTAAAACCCGAAACGAAAAGGTGCCAAATACAAACGTAAAGCTAAATTATTTTGATCAGAATGTACTTGAAGTTTGTCACTTATTCTGACCTCCAATATTGTGATGAAATTTACTTTTAGTGAAAGAAAATTCTCTTATGGGGGTTTGGAAATCATTGGTTTTAAACCATTTACCAAAGAAAAAGAAAAAAATTTTTTTTGTTGAAAATACACATTTTTTCATATCTAAACAATACGACCAAAATTTTTTTTTGTGGTAACATCGTGGGGGGAGGGCCCGTCTTTGTGTTGTTTCCCCCCCCCTTTTGGGCCCCTTGAGTGGGGGTCTACACCCCACCCCCAAAGGCCCATCGCATCAGCCCCGGGTTTCTCCCACAAGAGTAGGGCGAGACAAAGGAAATTGCCCACCCCATACTAAAAAACCTGAACCGGGTTTAAAGGGGCCCCCAATGCGGGCAGCTCCCCGGCAAATCCTTACTTGCTCCTGTGTGGTGGCCCCCGAGAGAAAGGGGTTTTGGGTTTGGGTGAATCCATCCCAAAAACTGTGCAAAGGGGGGGGGGGGGGGTTTGAAACCCATGAAAAAACCCTTAAATGTTGGAAAATGCGTGCCCGGGTTTGGGGGGGGGGGGGAATTTCCTTGTCTACACCTCCTGAGGTTCCACAGAAAAATTAGGTTCAATTCCTTTTGGGGAAAACCCTTGTCATAAATAAGGGGTGAGTTTTCTGACCTATTAGGGGTGCTGGGAAAACGCCCCTTAAGGAGGGAAAAAGCTTTTTATCCAGTGATGAAAAGGTTTTTTTATTAAAGGGGGGAGGGTTTCAAAAAGAAGTGGGGTGTTTTGGAAAACGGGCTCCGTCAGAGGGGAAAGCTTTTGGGGGTTTCAACTCCCAATTTAAACACGGGGGGCTTACTTGGGTTTCCCTTTGTGGGTGCCAGGAGTTCCGCCTCTGGGGGAAACGAGAGGGCTTGGGGGGGAAAGCACGAAAAAATCTTCGACTTTGGATGCGCGGAAAATATAAATTTTCCTCGGAGTGGGCCCAAAAAACCCAAATTTTTCAGAATGTGTTCCGGGTTTAAAGTGGGAACTTTCCAAATTTAATATCACAAAAAATGTAGTATTCAATACAATTTTCCCAAATTTTTGGGGAAAATTTTGGGAAAAATTTTATATTAGGACAAACAGTTTAAAATTTAGAATGAAATCTTTCTCAATAAAAGGTTATGTTAATTTTATTAAATTTCACTGAAAAAAATTTAAACCCATTTTTTCACAGGGAAAAACGTACGTATTTTTCCCGCCTGACTGCGGAATGGGAGCTTGATTGTTGATGGAATTTTTTCCCTGCGGGTTTAAAGTTTTTTCAGTACAGTTTTTGAACTATCTAAGTGTCACAGTGGTTTCTTCATACAAATTTAAATTGCAATGAAATAAACCCATTGATTAAAAGTTGCAAGCCCCTGAAAAGTTTAAATTTAAAGCCCGGGGTTTTTCGGGTTTTTTTTCCAAATTGCATTGGAAGGGGATAATGTTTTGGGGACTTTTATAATAACTTTTAAACCTGCATAAAAACCCCCCCCCAAAAAAAATTAGTTCAAAATTATTTTTAAAAATAACATGGGTTTTGTGGGGTTTTTCAAAAATTTAATTTGGGAAAAAATCACGATAGTTTTAAATTAAGGTATTTCTTAAGGCTTAAGAACAAATACATCTAA
Source organism: Timema cristinae (assembly GCA_039000515.1). Lineage (NCBI taxonomy): Eukaryota > Metazoa > Arthropoda > Insecta > Phasmatodea > Timematidae > Timema > Timema cristinae. The sequence goes on along the minus strand of JBCFYV010000967.1, from coordinate 34,089 downwards.
ACCAAAGTGAATTTAAAAAAAAGTTAAAGGAAATTGGGTATTTAACTCACCACAATCACTTGCACAATTTTTTCCCAATTTTCCCTTTTTTTCACTGGGTCAATCAAATAATTTTTCCAAATAAAGATTAAAATTGGGATTTCTTTTTTCTAAAAAATCCCCATCCTTAAAGGGTTTTTTCAATGTTTGTAAAGGGCTAAATTGAACTTGAAATCCAAAGGAAATCATCTTTTCTTCTCAGAAAAAAGTACAAGATGGCTGCCCCAAAACGGTTAAAAGGGTTTTAAACCCCCCAAGCCCCAGAAAGGCGGATCTCCACCCTGAGGTAAAGATTCGCAATGACCGCGAAAAAGTGAATTTTCTCGTTCCGGAAATGGGGCGCACGAAAAGGGGGTAACTGAAGGGCGTTCACCGCCCCCTTCATTACAGACAAAGCTCTTTAACCGGAAAATTTTAACGAAAAGATTTCTGAGCCCCCCAAAATTTTTTTCATTTTACAGATTTTGTTTTAAAACCCATTTTTTTGACATCATATTAAACGGAAAAACGCAAAAAAACACGCGTTTGTAAAAACCCAAAATATGTCTTTTTAAAACCCGAATTTACGACAAACAAAGATTAAAGTCTGTTTAAATTTTTAATTCCTACTTCCCTTTTTTCTCATGCTATTTAAAATTTATCTATGTTAACTTTGATATTATATTTTTTTTTCAGAGGGAAATTTTTTTTTTTTAATAAATGCGAAAATTTTGGGATGTAGATCGTCAATTTTTTAGTAACCGAGTTTTTAACATAAATTTTGTGGGTTTTTTAAAAAATGGATTACATTATATAATTTTGAAACTCTTAATATTTTGAAAATTTAAAAAATTAAATTTTTTTTTTTTAAAAAAATTTTTTTTAAAAATAAAAATTTTTTTTTTGATTATGGGGGGTTTTTTCTTAAAAAAATTTTTTCTAACCCAAAAAACTCAAAAACAAAAGAAGTAAAACTTATTTGTTTTAAAACCCCACAAAAAGGGAAAAAAAAGCAGTTTGAGTTTTGGCTGACTCCCCAATTCTTTCAAATTGGGTCAACCTTTTCTCTATTACTACTGGAAGCTCAGTTCATTTCAAATCATCGGTTTTTTAAAAAACTTTGGGAGAAGTCCCCGTTTTAACCTCTTTTGGCGATCTTCTCTTTTTCTGTCTTGCAAAGGGGGCGTAAGGGAAAATTTTATTGCAAGAAAAAAGGGAAATTTTTAAAGGACTTCCCCCCATTTGATCAAAAGAGGATATCCCCTCTATTTCCCGTTTTTTTGAAAAATTTTAACTGAAAAAAAAATAAAATGCATCAAAAATTAAACTATGGTTTTATTAAAAGCAACCAAAAGTCAAGGGCTTTTTTAACACTATTTAAAAATAAATTCCCCTTTTTAAACAAAGTTTCCCAAAAATTTGCGTTTAAATCCCCTCCAAAATAACTTTTAAAAACATCACCTGTTCCATCAATTTAAGTACGGATTATTTAAAATTTTTTTCCCAAACAATGATCCAGGGTTTTTTTATTTAGGGGAAAATGAGGGACTGTCAAAATACTGATCAAACTTCCCGTAAACGCCCCTCATTTTTAAGCTCACCCCCAAACAAAAAAAATGACAAAATTTTTTGTCTTCGAGGGAAAGAATTTTTATAATTTGGGCTCCATCACAATTTGATTCTAAAAGTTTCCAAAATTGTTGAAATTTCTAAAGACGCATCTTGTCTAAATAGTTTCCCCCCAATGTAAAAAAGGGAGGGGGGCCTAAAAACAATCCCAGGTATTTTTAGTGAAAAAGGTTTGAACAATTTTTCAGGTTTTTGAGGGAAAAACGTTTGGGGTTTTGGGAAATGTAAATTTTAATATAAAATTTTTATAAAAAATTCAGTGGATGTAAATTGATTCCTTTTTTATTTTAAAATAAATATTTCCAAAAAAAAAAAAAAAAATCCGGTATATTTTTTTAGATCAAAAATTGGTCTCGTTTTGGGAAAACCCCCCATATCTTTGTTTCGGTTTAATGGTAACAAATGTAGCATTATTCTTCCGTATCAATAATTGAATAACCTAAATATTTTAAAAATTGCTTGAAACCCCTTCAAAATTGATTTCCTCTCTGCCCCTCGTTTTCTTTTTTCTTTATGTCCAATTATCTTTTTTTTGTTTTGGAAAAAATGTTGTTCTCTCTATTTTTTTTAACAATGTTTTGATAGTTCCCTAAAAAAGGCCCCTTTTTTTATAAACGATTGTTAAAAAACCCCACTTCTGTTTTTTAATTGAGGAGGGGGTTGGGTTTGTATTTTTATGGGTTTTGGGAAAAATCCTTGACGAAATGAATCACTTTCAAAATTCAAAATGTGAATTTTTTCCCCAATCTTTTTTCATTCCCTTTAAAAAAAGATATTTCTTTTTTATCTTGAAAGTAGTTAATTTTTATAAACGGTATCCTTGGGTTTTTTGGGTGAAAAGTGTCTCAAATTGTGCCAGGGAAATTCCCCAAAAAATTTGATTTAAAATTTTTTGACAAACCAAAAAAAACATCCCTTTGGAACCCCATCATGCCAATGAAAAAAAATCATTTAAATTTTTTCTTTTAAATTTCCCAAGGGAATGGTTTCTTTCATTTCTAAAGTGAAGTTGGGAAATATTCCAAACCCAAATGCACTTGCCTTAACATTCATTTTAAAAGATGAAAAATATTTTCTTTTTGCACCGTGACCAAGGGGGGACCCACTTTTTGGAAAAATGTTTCTATGGGGTGAACAGTTTCTTTAAAAATTGTTACTAAAAACTAAAATAGCCCAAAGGGAAAAAGGGCAAATTGGTTTCAATACTCCTTTTCCAGGCAATATATTAAAAAAGGGCGTCAACACCCTTTTATAATTTTTTTTAGCTTTTTCACTTATGAAAATTTTTGTTTTAATTAAAAATTTAAATATTTAAAATAATTAGAATTATTTTATTTTATTACCAAAAAAATCTTTTTGAAAAATTTTTTTTAAATAAAAAAATTTATATTCAAAAGTGTCTCAAATTTTTTTGGAAATTTTGGTTTTTATTCGAGAAATTTTTTACAAAAAAATTTAAAATCCCTTCCCAAAAGGCCCCAATAAAAATCAGCACTGAATAAGCTTGAAGGATTTTATCTTTTTTTGGAAAGTACCTTTTTTGATATACAAAATAAATATTTAGAAAGATAAATTTTTTTGGGCCCAATATAGGTCAATTTGGATGATTGGCCAAGCTTATTTTTTAAAAAAAATACATAAAAAAAATACATATTCTAAACAAAAAATGCCCAAATTGGGTTTTTTAAATGAGGAAACAATTTTTACAAATAAACAATATCATAAAATAAAAAAGCAATCATTATTTTTTTCAAAAAAATTTTTTAAAAAAATATATTAAATCTCCCCACGCTTTTTAAAAACTAACCAAAATAAAATCAAAAGTTTGCAAGTATTTTTTAATTTTCTTTAAAATTTAGATTTTAAAAAAATTATTAAAAGAAAAACAACTTAAACATTAATCAAATTTAATTTATTTTCGTTAAATTTTTTTAAAAAACTACAGATGGGCTACTAAACGCTAAAAAACCCAATTTAAAACCGGGAGTTAAAGTTTTGAATTTTGTGCTTTGGGAAAAAATAACCCAGGGAATGTAGTTGCAATTTTTGGGGCCAGCTGGAAAATTTTTAAATTTAAGGACCCTCTAAAAGATTTTAAGGGAAAATTTAAAAATTTTTTAAAAAAAAAAGGGAAAAAGTCAAATTTTTAAAATTTTTTTGGAAAGGGATTAAATTTTTAAAATGTTTCAGAACAGAAAAAAACCCCAAAAAATTTCTTAAATTTTAAATTAATCGAACAATTGGGCAATTATTTTTTTTAAAAAACCCCTTTTCCCCAATTCCCCTTCAAAAAAGGTTATTTTTTTACAAGATGTAGCACATTTGTATACTTTTACTGTTTAACTTGTTTAAATTCCTTTACTCATGGGTGAGATAATCACAATGGAAAAATTTTTTTTTGTTTCAAAAATTAAAAATTTTCGATGATAGGGTGAAAAAAAATTTTTCAAATTTTGGGTGGTCTTAAAAAAAAAGTGGGAGAAAAAATAAAATTTGGGCCCGGGAGCTTTTTGGGTATTAATTTAAAATTTTAAAAATTAACGAAAATAAATATTCACTAGCTAAAAAAAAGCAAAATTTCCTACAAAACTTTCACTTTTTTAATTTTTTTTGGAAATTTTCCCAAAAAGGTTCCATCGGGGTTTAACCCAAAACCCCCACCTTGTCCATCACTTTCCTAGTATTTGTCAGGCCCAAAAATCAGCCATTGGGGCCCCCTTTTTCCCCCAGTTAGTCAGGGCAAACCTCAAACCCCAAATTTGGGCCCTCCTTTTCCCCTATTGTTTAAAAACAAACCCCAAACCCCATTGGGCCATCACTTTCCTCTTTTAGTCAGACCAAAAAAAAAACCCCCAGCACATTTTCCCTCACTTTCCTCGTATAGTCAGGGCAAACCCAAGCACTTTTTCCATCACTTTCCCCAAGTATAGTCAGACAAACCCCCAGCACCCTTGTCCATCCTTTTCTAGAAAATTCGTTTCAAATTTTTTTGACCACCCATTAAAAAAATATCGGGGGTTTTTTTTTAATTTAAAAACCCAAATTTTTTAAATAATTTAATTTTTTAAGCCCCTTATTGTGGGTTTTAGTTGGGATTTATTTTTTAGATCAACTTTAGTTTTCTGACTTGTCCCCTGTAAGCCTAGGGGGAAATATTAATAATTTTTCTACCAGCCTCGGGGCGTATTTTTAAAAAAGGGGTTGTCGTGTTGAGCCCACGTTTTGGGCGGGGGAGTCGGGTTCGAAACTCGGGCGGGGTGAAATGGGGGATTTTTGGGGTTTTTTTTTTAAAAGGGTTTTTTCCCCCCTCTCCCTTCCACGCAAATGCGGGGTTTCACTTCCTCTAATTTTAACCTTCCTTTCCCCAAATCCATTACCCTAATTATACTTAAAGCGTTTCCATAAAAAACGTGTATTTAAAACGCGGTGCTAAAAATTTTAATTTATTAATAATATTACTTTTTTAAATTTTTTACATTTTGGAGACAGTTTAACCCACCGTTTACCCAAAAAAAATTTTTACTTTAAAATAATTTTTTTTACGAATCTTACAACAGGAAGAAAAACCCTTTTTAAAAAAATTTTTAAATTTTTAAATTTTTTCAGAAAAACAGAAATTTTTATGGGAAATTTTTTTTTTGAATTTGATGAAACCCCTCTTAAAAATTTTGATCACATATTAAAAACTATAAATTTTTACCGGGGCTTTTTCTTTATTATATTTAAAAATTTTTTACTATAGGTTTAGTAAATTGTTTTAGTAATGTATAGTCAAAAATGAATGTCAAAAAATTTTAAATTTTTTCCTTTTAAATTTAAAATATTTGTCTGCAAGATCATTGCGACATTAAACCCGAAAAAAGTATTTTATTGGGGTAAAATGCACGTTAACAACTATTTTGACTCTCTAAATTTAAATTTAAAAATTTTACCAAAATTTTTTCCCCCTCTGTTAAATTTTTCCAAAATATTGAAAATTTTTATTCATGTTTGATCATGCTGGTTTAAATTTTTTTATTTTCTCCACAAAACCTTTTTTCCCGTTTTTCTGACCTAACATTAGAAAAAATTTTTCCTTTTTAACTTTCTATTTTGGCAATAAAATCAGTGTCAACGTGTCTAGTTTCCAATAGGTCATGTCAAAAGTGTCTAGTTTTCCCCAAAAAGGGCAGTTTCAATGTTAGGGTTCCAATAGGGCATTTTCAACATGTCTAGTTTTTCCAATAGGCGTTTTTAACGTTTATAGTTTTCCAGTAGGTCACTTTCAACGTGTTTAAATTTTCCCGTAGGTCATTTTTAACGTACAAATATGTCGGGTTGGGCACTTTTAACCGGGTTTTAAGTTTGCCCGTAGGTCCGTTTCAAAACGTGCTTGTTTGCCAGGAGGTCAGATTTTAACTGTCTATTTGCCAGTAGGTCAAATTTAACGTGTCTAGTTTTCCGTAGGGCCCGATTCAAAGGGTTTTATTTCCAGTAGTCAAATTTTAAAAAGTGTCTATTTTCCAGTAGGTCAAAATTTAAATTCTAGATTGCCAGTAGGGCAAATTTAACTGGGTTAAAAATTTCCATATGTTTGAAACAATTGCGGGTCTTTTTCAAAACCCTTTTCCCTTTGTTGGGGTTTGGTTTAAGAATTTAAAAAAATTTTCGGGGTTTAAGCAGAACGGGGGGGTAGTAAAAATAAATTTTAAAGGTGGGCCCCAAAAAAATAAATAATAAAATTAAAAATAATTTGGTTTTAACGTAAAAAAATTCTTATTTTTTTATTTCTGTTAGACTGTTAAACGTCAGTACAAACACATTTTAGAAAAACAAACAATAAGTTATACCCTTTTGTACGCCGTTATCTGAAAATGTAAAAAAAATGCGTTGTCATTGTTCGCTACCGGGATGCCATTTCACCGAAGGGATAAACTCTGTTTAAAAAAAATTATGAGGGTTTTTGAAAAAATGGGAAAAGGGGGCATTCGTAATTTTGCTTTCTGTTTTAAAACGGGCCCCATGCAAATTTTTAGTAAAAAGTTTTTCCACTTTTTTTGGGAAGGGGGGGGGGGGGGGAGGATAATCAAAAACTAACTATTTAATAAAAACCAATTTTAAGCACGTAAAGGGAAAAATTTTCTTTAAATAAAATCCATCCCTTTTTTTTATTGTTTTAGTCGTTGGGTTTTCAGTGGCTTTTTAAAATATATATATATATAATATATATATAAATATAAAATTTTTATATATATATTGTAAGAGGGAAAAATTTTTTTAAGGGTTTTTTTTCTGGCAGGAGGTTAACCCCTTTCTTATAACAAATTTTCCTTGGGAAAACAAGAATTGGGGTTTCTATTTCCTTTGAGAACGACTAAGCTTTATATAGCTTTCCGGTTTTAAGACGAGCCGGTGCACCTTGGACCTGCTGCTCTTGTGAATAGGATCAGGAGTTTGTGTTTGGGGGAAAAAAACGCCGTTGTTGATTGGGTTGGGAAACCGGGGAACATGTTTTTGAGTGTTTAAACCCCCCGGGGGGGGTCGATCCCGGGGCTTTAGGGGTTTTTACGAGTTCCGTCATCGCGGTGCTCCCCGTCACGGGGGGTTTGGCCTCTTTTCTAAGTAGTATTTTTACTATCTAAAATAAAAAAAACTGATCTTTGAGACTAATTTGCTAGCCCCCATTCCCCCCCCGACCATCAAAAACCCAACCCCTAAAACCCTTGGGGGCCCCTCCTGCCCATGTAACCCCTAGGGGTTACGGGGGAGTTTAGTAGTTGGGGTTTTTTTCCCGGGACCCAAAAAAATAGGGAAGTTACAAGATAAAAATTTAATTTTTTAAAAATATTTTATTTATCGTATTATATCGGATTCAAGCTTTAAGGGAAAGAAAAAAATCAGTGTTTTTTTTATTTTTTTTGTAATACAATTTTTTTAAAACCCTAAAAAATAAAAAAATTTCCCATACAAACTTTGAATTTTAAATTTTTTTCACATGGTGACCTTTAAGAATTTTTTTAAATAAATTTTTTTAATGGGTCCCTGGAATTTAAAGAAAACTTTTTTTCCCCGTTTAAAAATTTGTTAAATAAAAAAGCTGCTATGTCTGACAATAAATTTAACAGTTGTTTATCTAACATTTGAAGAAAAAAAAACTAATTTGCACTGGGCAATATTTTATTCGAACCCAAAAAATTTTTTTTCCCAAAAAAACGGCAAAAAACATGTCCTTTTTTACGCCCTCCCCTACATCCCCACCTTAAAGGGTAAAATATATTTTAAACCAGAAAAAATAAAATTTGAAATTTTTACTTTTTTCTCTCCGAACAAACCAAATAAACCCCCGGTTTTTAAAATTTGGGAAATTGGCCCATAAAAATTTTGTAACGTTGCGGTTTGTTTTAAAACCCATTTTTTTTGAAAGAAGGGGTCGTTTTTAAATTGACCGGGGGAAAAAATCGGCCCAGAGAAAAGAGGGTTATTTAAAAGGGGGGTGACCTCTTTTTCTTCAGGTCGTTCCAAGGGCAATCATTCTAAAAAATGTTTGGGAAATAAAACTGGGTTAAGTCGGGTTCCTTTGGGTTTAGATTTTTTTTTAGCACCTGTTCGGGTTTACACCTATATTCCCAATTTAAAAACTGGGTTTTTAGGGATTAAAGGGAAAGGGTTTAAATTTTTGGGTAAAATACCCCCCAAATTTGCGTAGAAAGGGGAATGTTAAAAAAATTTTTTTAGGGAAAAAAACCCCTCAAAGGGTTCCCGGGCTGAGTTTTGAACCTTGATCTACCCGTATTTGGGGGTTTTAGTCTAAAAAGGTGTGGGTGCGTTTTGACCGCGGCCTTCGAGGCGGGGGAAAAAAATAATTTTAAATTTGGGAATTTGGGAAAAAATTTAAAAAAAAAAAATAAAATAAAAAAAAGTAGAATTGTTTTTTTATATTAATTTTTATTATTATTATTTTTATTATTTTTATTTGCACCGGTTTTTACTAAAACCCCTTTTGGTTGTAAAGATTAAACCCAAATTGTAATGGGAGGATGATTTTGGGGATGAAAGAAGGAACCTTTCAGTTTAAAGTGGGATCCCAACCACGGGGGAGGCCCCCGGGACTCCTCACATTCCCAAAATGTTATTAATACACGTCTTTTTAGAGGTGAAGGGGGGTTTGTTAAAACAATAATCGTTTCCCGGGGCCCGGGGTTGAACCCCGGGGCCCCAGCACAGACCGCCAGGTTTTCTTTAATATTGTTTTAAAATTTAAACTTTTAATTGGTTTTTTTTCCCAAATTTTTTTTCCCAATTTTTATACACTTTTTTTTTTAATGTTGCCCCTTTTTGCACCTGCTTTTGCTTGAAAAAAAACGGGTTTGACCGGGGATCGTTTGATTTGTTTTATTCCCCTTTTAAACCCAAATTTCTGCTATTATAAAAACGCGGACACTTAAAGTTTTAAAAGGGTTTTGGGAAATTTTTGAATTTTAAAAAAGTACAATACTCAAACAAAACTGGTTTCTACCACACATCCTTTTTTCATACGGTTTTTTAATATTTTAGCACACTTTCAATAGGAGAGACATTTGAAATGTTAATTATTTCTATTTAAAAATTTTTATAATTTAAAGAAAAAAAGTAACCCACCCTGTGGGAAACGATTCATCCCAGGGTTTTTTTTTAAAATGGTTGTAATTTAAATTTTTAAAAATGGGGATAGGAAAAAAAAGAATTTTAAATTTTAAGGTCTAAAACACACAAACCATGTCTTTTGATTATTTTTAGTAAATTTGTTTAAATGATTTCATAATTTATTTAAAATTTTTTGAGTAAATTTATTTTATTGCGAAGTTTTTATTTTTCAAAAAATTTTTTTCCCCTCTCTTTCAGTAAAAAAGGGTACAACCCCATATTTAAAAACCCTTTCCAAACCCCTTTAAAAAAGTTTTTTTTAAAAATACATAGGCACATAAAACCAAAAGGGGATTACACGCGGGCTTTTAAAATTAACAAAAAAAAGTTTGTTTTTTGCATATTTTAAATCCCCGAATTTTTATAATTTGGGCAATAAAATTAAAAATTCCCTCCAAGGTATAAAAATTACTATTTTTTTCCCCCTGATGGAAAATTTTATTTTCTACTCGTTTGAAAAAGGGGAGTAAAGACGTGGTGACTAAACACCCTCCCCCAACCCTTTACCGACCATAGGACAATTTTTAAAAAATTAATGACACTATTAGTTTGTTGTTTAAAGTGTTTGAAAAAAATAAAATAATATTTTACAAGCCACCCTAATTTGTTTTTCAAAGTAACTATATAGGGTTTCCCTTTTATTTCTCTAAAATCCTTTCACCCTTTAAACTCAAAGAAATAAATTTTCCCGGGTTTTTGAACGATCACTGGGGGTATGGATTCACTGTGTTTTTTAAAAAATTGCCCCCGTAAACAATCACTTGGTGGTAGGATTCTACCCGTAAAGGGTTTTCAAGATTTTCTGTGTGAACAATCATTTTGGATGGATTCTTTCAGTAGGTTTTTTCAAGATTGCTCGTGTGAACAATCACTGGGTGGGGATGGGTTCTACAGGATTTTTTCAAGATTGCCCCGTAAACAATATTGGTGGGATGGATTCTAAAAGTAGGTTTTCAAGATTGCTCGTGTAAAAATCACTGGGTTTGGGATGGATTCTTTCGAGGTTTAAAAAAATTCCCCATAATACAGAGTTTGAGGGGAAAAAAAACCCCAAAACAATTTTAAAATTTTTTAAAAAATTATAGAACCCCGTCCCATAATTTTTTTTATTTCAAATTGCTTTAAATTTTTTTTTTTCAAAACCCATTGGGGAAATTTTTTTGGGTTTTTACAAAAAGCACCCTCCACTTTATTCTATCCACGCTTTCTGGTGCTTCCTCGTGCCGGGGTTTTTTGTCTAAAAAGTAAAAATAAAAAATAACCATAAAAAGTCAAAATTTAAATTAAAAATTTCCAAATTTACATTTCAAACATTTAAAAAAGATAAATTTTTTTTTTAAAAAGCGTTTTCTGTATTTTTTTTAAAAAACTAATATTTTTCCCGAAACTCTCCAAACATCCTAAAAAAAAAATAAAGGGTTTTAATTAAAATTTTTAAATTTTTATAAACTCCCATAGTTGGGCCCTATTAGAAAATTTTTTAAAGATATGGGGAAATTTTTGGAAACTAGATAGTTTTTTTTATTTTGCACCGCGTTTAAATTTCCCCTTCGGGGTTTTACGCATTCAATTGTATTTTGTACAAACAGATTTGCCAACTTTTTATACCCTAGTATATTATGGGGTTTGAAGAAATTTTCAAAAATTTGGTTTTGGGGGAAATTACCCCTTGGATGTTTTCTTCTTTAAAGGGCACACCCCAAATTTTTAGTCCCAATGTTCCCTTCTTAAAACTATCTTAAAATTTTTAAAAAAACATTTTCAAATTTATTTAAAAAAATTAAAATTTTTTTAAAAAACATTATTTAAAAATTTACCCCCAAAAATTTTTTATTATTTTAAAAAAAAAAAAAACCTATTTTGAATTATTCTTTAAAAAATTATCAGATTTCCTTTTTAAAAATTTAAAACTTTTGGGTCAATTTCCCAATTTTTTTTAATTTCCCATGGGGTGTAGGTTTTGGGGGTTTTTCCCCTATCCCCGCTTAACTCACTTCCCCTTTTTTTAGCTGTTAAAAGGCTTTCCCGGTGGGGGAGGGTCTCTTAGGAGTACCAAAAAACCCTGGGTGTATGCTGAACCTGCCCTTTGACAAGCAACGGAGTGGCGGTTCCTTTAAAATGAATAGCTTCAGAATTTAAAAAAAAAACATCTACCCTCGAAAAATTTGGGAAAGCCCTGGTAGCCTTTGGGAAGAGGGCCGAAAGATCAAAAACCCCAATGATTTGGGCCCCGAGGGAATTTAAAGGGCCCGATTTTTCCCCTTCATATATCACATTTTAAATGCTTGGTTTTTTTGAAAAAAAAAAACAAATTTACACTTTTGCAATAAAGGCTGACAATCGATTTCAAACCAGTTCCCCAAAAAATTTGCGCCTGGAAAAGATAACTTTGAAAAGCACCGAATGGTCCCAAATTCAAATGTGCTGTAGGACTAACCTTTCTCTCAACATGGAAGGTTTTTGCTTCCCTGTATGATTAAAGGGTTTTTAGGGACTTTTCTTGTAAATAATACCTTGGCTATCTTTTTTTCTCGCAAGGGTTTTGGGTTTTTCGGTACCTGGTTTTTAAAATTACAGGGTTTTTTGCTTCTGAGGATCTGTAGCCCTATCAGGGGGCTTGTCTTTTAAGGTTTTTTTTATGTCAAAAAAATTGTCCTTCCCGGGTGGTGTCCCCTTTAACATGGGTGGGAAATTCTAAGAAACTGTCGGGTGTTTCTCGGAAAAATTCCTTTTTTCGGGGTTTCCCCCTTTTCAAAAGATTTGGGGAAAAGACTTAAAAGGGGCGGGTTTTTGATTGTCTTTCCAGGGAAGTACTCCAAATCTAAAACCCAAAAAACCGACCATAAAGCCCATCGGGGTAGGGCCCGGTCGCTCTTTAGACGGGAAGGGGTTCAAAAAAGTTAGGCCCCGGGGTCAGAAAAATATGACAAAATTTTTGTTTCCCAGGTAGGGCTTGGAAAAAACTGAAGAGTCCAAAACTATTGAAAAACAAATCCTTTTCGTTTTCAGTGTCCGCCGTTCACACGTTCAGCTTCCCCTTTTTAAGCGAATTACTGCTGCTGCCCCCCTGGAGTCGACCCGGCTGAACGGGTCCAAACAAAGTAATCGCTGGCATTGTGGGGACGAAGAAAGTCTCCCCCAAAGATGGGGTTGTTGAGAGTCCCGGTTTCAAAAAGTTTTTCACAAGCTTGAAAAACTTCTTCGATGTCGGCCACCCCAAAAAGTGCCCCCTTCTTTCTTTTTGTAAATCATTAAGGGGGTCCCCCTTTTAGCTAGTTTGCAAGTTACCCTGATAGAACCCAAAAAGTCCTTTGAAAAGCTTTAAGCTCCCCTTTTGGAAGGGGGGGGGGTTTGGGAAAAAATAATAATTTTTAGTTTTTTTTCGGCCCCTTTTAACCCAATTCAGGTCAATATGTGGCCTAAAAATTGGGACTTCCTGTCTGCAAAAAAACGATTTCTTTAATTTTTAAGGGGCAGCCACACTCAATTATTGCTTAAAATTTGTTCTTGTTACCAAAGGGTCCTCAAAAATAGCTGACGAAAAAAAAATGGATCCACATAAACCTTTCAAAATCTTGACATTCTTTGGGTTTTAAAAACCCAAATTCAAAGCGCGTAAATTCGGCCCTAGCAAATTTTGGAGCCCAAATGGGAGGTTTTTTTTTTTGAACAAATACGGCGGGGGAACGGTACAAAAAAGGCCCTGTACGGGCCTTTTCTTTAGGTTTCAAAATAAAATTGGAAAATTTCCCCCGGGTCAAGTCAATACTGTTTACATGAACTGATCTCTCGAACCCCTTGCAACTTTTCAGATATTTTAGTTGGGGGTTCACAGTCCTTTTGAATGAGGGGGTTTTAATTTCCGGGTGTCGAGGCACAGTTAACGGTTTGGGCCTTCTTAATAAACACAAAGGGGTTGACATACGGGCCGAACCACGCTGATGATACCGTATCAACAAGATGTATTTTCTTGGGCCATTTTTGCTTCAAACCTTTTTGGGAAAGGTAGCTAGTGTAAAAAAAAACCATTTTTGTTCAGTTAGTGGGATTCGGTTTTATAAAAATTATTCAATCCCGGGTTTCTCAGAAAACGCTTTTTCTACATCCCCCCAAGACCGTAGTAATTCATTTTTTGTCTTGAAATCAAAGGGGGTTTTTAACTCCATACAAATCTCCGAATTCGCCTCAAGAAAGTAAAAATGGTACATCTTTTCATGCGGTTGGCCCTTGAAAAGGGGGTTTTAGGTTTTTGGTTGGGGTTTTTTTTGAAAACTTAGTGCTGCCACCTTACTAATTCCTTGTCTACTTTTTCAGGGCCAAAAACAGTCTTCGATCACCCATCCTCCTTTTTCCCCGTCCCCTGGGAGCCTTCATAAAACCCTTTCCCCAGTGTAATCCAAAATTTTTTTTCCCTGTTTTTCCCTTAATATCAATACCTAATATAAACCCGGGTTTTAAATTGGCCCTTTTTCTTTCTTGAACCCCCTACTTAAGGGGGCTTTCCCTGCAAGATTATGGAAATCAACATTTTTAAAAACTTATGGGGGGCTCTTCCTTGGGGTTTTAACCCCCCAAAAACTTCATAAATTTGGGAAAAGGGGAAAGGGGGGAATTTGGCCCCTTCCCGGGCACCTTTAACAGCTTCCCCCGCCTCCTCCCGGGGATCAACTTTAAACTTGCCCCCGAAACAAGTAGGGACTTAATGTTATCCCTTTCCCCCTTCCCCAAAGTTAGGGTCGGGGGAAGGGGGGATCTCCGGTGGAACCCCTCCTTTTATCCTCCCCTAACAAACCCCCCTGGGCAAATCCATCCCCAAGGGGCCACAAATCTATTCCTGCACTGTTTTGGGCCCCTTTTTTGCAGAACCTTTCCCTCCCCCCTGGGTTTTCGAAAAACACTTTCATTTTCCCCCCCCCCTTCACAAAGGCGTTAATGTCAAAAATGTGGGGGTTTTTGGGCTCGTCGAGGGGTAAAGACCTTTCTTTCCCTTTTTGGGTTTTTCCCCTGGGATAGGATGGTTGTTTGGGGTTCTGGGGGTTTAAAAAAAAACGGGGTTTCCCCTTTAAAACCTCCATCAAACCTTGCCCCCCCCCTCTCCTATAGGGGTTTATCCCGATTAAATTTTTGGGTCCCCCCTCCCCAACTTCACCCTAAAGGGGGCCTATTGTTTAAGGGGGGTCTATCAAATGACTGAGGACCCGGCCCCTTTTTCCGACCCCAAATTGGGGGTTTTCCCCCTAACCTCGCTCCCCTCTCCAATTAAACCCTTTGGGGGGGAAAACTAAACCGGGTTTTTCCCGTTTTTCAAAAACCCTTGGGGGGGGGGAATAGGGCTGCATTTCCATCCGTTTCCTGTCGGCCTCCAAAGCGTCAACCCCAAGCAAACCCGCTCTAAACTTTATCTAAGGTTCCGTACTAGCACCTATCAGCATTTTCGGGGGCTGAGGGGAACTGTTTAGTCACCTTTTAAATGAGCTTGAAACCCCCTTTAGGTTTACTTTAAAGTCCCGGGTTTTTTGAGTAGGGTGTCAGCAAGGGACTTCTCCCCAATACCTGAAGATTTCCCTTTTAGCGGGATTTCATGAGCTTTGGCTGCTTTGACCCTTTTTTTCCCCTGACCAAAAAAATGGCCAAGGAAATTGGCCTTTAAAATACTCCAAATTGTTTTATTTCTTTTGGGCTGTCCACCCTGGGGGCTAAAGAAATTCCCCACGTGTGAGTTACCCCGCAGCCTCCCGTTGTCCGGTTTTAAATAGGGTTTACCCTTTAAAAACTTTTTCGAGGTCCCCCAAAAATGTCCACAGGGCCTTTGATGACCCCTGCCGTTGGAACTTGGGCAAAATGGTTTCGGCCATGCTCGCCCAACAATGTCAAATTAAACGTGGGGGGAACTATTTTTAGACTACGTCAAAACGGGAAATACGGCTCGAGTCGCAATTTCTCTGTACCTGTTTTGCATACCTTTTTTTCCCCGCATTTTCCCCTGACACCCCCTCCCCAAAAAAAATTGGGCTCGAACCCAAATTTTTTTAAATTTTCTTCGCAGTGTCGAAACCAATTCGTTTACCCCTTGTAAGCTTTCCCTTGGGGCTCCCCCCCCTGGGTCGATCCTTTTGTTTAAAGGACTGTAAGCCCTCCTCGTCTGTGCTTTTCTGTTTTTTTTGAAACCCGGAGTTTACGGAACTACATTCTTTCCCCTTAAAATTCCCTTTCCCCCATCTTCCCAACTCCCGTGGGAAACTCCACCCTTAAGGTTAGTCAATTTACAAATGTGGGCGTTTTCCATCCTGTCGTTTTTGGGGTTGCAGCAAGTTTTTGTTTGGGTGGTTTTTAAAATTTTTTTAAAAAAAGAAAAATTTCTCAGCTAGTAATTTTGGGAAAAAGGTTTTCCCTCAATTCTGTGGGGTGTTTTAAATTTGGGGTTTTGTCCTTGGTGTTTTGATTTGGAGTAACCCGTTTTCCCTGTTTCCCTCGCTCACCCTATCTCTTGAAAACATCGGGGACCCCGAACCAAAATGTTCAATTTCCCCCTGGGGCCAACAAAAACGGCATGTTCCCGGGGGTTTTTGCCCTGGTTGAATCCCTTTGTTTGGGCCCCTGCTCCCAAAAAATCCCCCTGCCATTTTCTAATTTCCCAAAAAGACAAAAGGAAAAAGGGGTTTTGGAAAAAATCGTAACCTACACAAAAATCAATCCGTCCACATACATACGAAAAACCCCACGTTGGGGAAACCACTTTAAACATTTTCCAAATTTACGACCTTTTTTAACTCAAAAAGACTATTAATTAAAATAAAAAAAAGGGGTTCGGGGGGGAAATTTTTTTCCCGGGTGTATGTGGGAAATTTAAAAGGGTTTTTGGAAATATCAAATTGAAGAAGAAAAAAAGTTTCAACATTTAATTTAAACCCCGCCCTACAAATTTCCCAGCTGAAAACTTTAAGTAATGAAGCCTTTATAAAAAAAAAAAATAATAAACTTTTCATAAATACTTTCCGATTTGCTATCAGGGGCACCGATATAAGCATAATTATACAAAAACCCCTTTTAAATTTAAAAAAAGAAAAAAAACCTCAGAATATACTCTATTTTTTGAAAAAATAAGAAAAAAAAGTAAATATTTGGGTCAAAAAAGATTTTTTTTTTATAAACCATAAACCATCTTTATCCTACCTATCCCGCCGGGAAAATTAAAATTTCAAAAAACTAGGGGACATTTTCTTTCTCTTCTTTAAAAGTCTATTAAATTTTCATAAATATAATTTAATTTTAAATAAAAAAACCCAAAAAAAAACAAAAAATAATAAAATTTCCTGTACATCCCTTCAAAAAGTATAAAAATATATAAAAAAATTTTATCCTTCCCTTACATTTTCCATACTTTTCTTTTGACTAACCCAAAACAAATTTTAAAAATTTTTGTTGTTTCCCCCCCTTTTTTTTTTTTTTTAAAAAAAAAAAAAAATTGAAGCAAAATTGAGTAATCCGAGGATCTTTCTTTGGGCGAATTTTGCGTAAAATTTACGTTTTTAAAATTAACCCAAAAAAAGAATACCGGGAAAGGGAAAAGGGGTAAAACCCTTTAAGTTTTTCCTTTTTTTTTTTTCTTCGTTGGGAAATCCCAAAAAATTTTCCCCCAAGAAAAAAAAAAATCCCAAAACATTCCGTTTAAAAAAAAATAAAAGTATTATATTTTTGAAGAATATAAATTTTAAAAAAAAAAAAAAAAAAAATTAAAAAACCCGGGCCCTCTTTTCGGCCCATTACGGTTTTTTTTACCAAATTCGTAAAGGCATGATTCATGTAGATTTTCCCTTGGGGTTGATGGAAATCAAAACCTACACGTCCTATCAACTCCATCGCTTCCAAGCCCACTGTCCTCTCCGGAAATCCTCCCGTCCGGGCCTCCTTTTCGAGCGTCTTCCAGGAATTACCCCAAAAGTCGCCCGAAAAGACGGTAAGATTCCCGCAAAAAAATCATAATTCCTAATGTATCCTTTTTATAGCGAGTACTACATTAGGGAAATCGCTTAAAATTAACAATAACAAAATTATTATTAATAAAACCATTACAAAATAATTACAGCCTTTATCCAAGACAAAAAAAAACCGCCAAAAATAATAACAAAAAAAAAACAGATTTATCTTCCCTCTCATTCTGCCTTTGCGCGGCCGATATGCCCACCTAGCAACACACTCGTGTGGCGGGATCGCGAACTATTTACCTATTCAAGATGGATCCCTTAGAAGAAATTTATAATAAATAAAAATAAGCCGAAATAAAAAAAAATAGAAAAATGGACTGCAAAAAAATCAGGTAAGTAATAAAATAATGCACAGATTATTGTAATTATTAATCTAAAATATATATATATTTATATTTTTCCGAAAATGTAATCTACAAGGGAACGCCCTTAAATAGTCAAATATCCCATGGTAACAGTAATTAAAACGAGCGTTGCTGCGAAAGCGGCCATTCCTAACACCCACAAAAATGCAGTTAAAAGGGAAGATCCACAAAATCACACTAATAATATATATTTTACCAGATGGTAAGAATACCAATAGTAATAATAATAATAATAAAACTAAGGGATTATTGAAAATCCTCACAATAATGTACGTTCGTTTCCACGGAAATGACTGAAATAAACCAAATATCATTGGTGTATTTCGTTGACTGGCTTGTATAAGATATTTTGCTTAAAAACATAATATTGTCAATATGAGCCTACCAAAATATTTTATTTCTTTCTTCTGGGCTTAATAAGTTTCAGGAAGTTCAAAGAATGTTTAGAGCTGTTGGGGACTACATGTTGGGACACAAATATGTCGAGGTTGGGAAACAAGAAGGTGGGACAGTTGCTTACTTTAAATGTACTTAGTTACATGCGATTTGGTCAATACATTGTGAACACCTATATATGAATATTTACAGTTAAGCTGAAAATAATTGTAATTATGTTACTGTCCGCATTGAAGAATCACATTTCAATTAATTTAAATTAGATAGATGAAAATCAAATATGCACAGGAATCGATGTTGGGACCTTTATCTTAGTATGCAAATGCTAAATCATTTATTCAACCTGAATTCGTCTCGTGTTCGGAGTCATTTTTAAACTGATAACTTAAAACTGAGTCTACAGTCCTGAGTTTGTAATGTGCAAGGATATTCATTAGAATTTCACGTTAAAATTTAAAACTTATATCTCATACTTAGCTGAATAACATTCCTCCCAGGTGTCAAATGACACAAGTATGATCGCTTGCATATTATTGGTCATCATGTGTAGCAAAGGCTCCTCCCCATCCATCCAGACTACACTTTCAACTATGAGTGAGGAATGAACTGAAACATGGATGAATCCTAGATAGCTCAGTAATAGAGCATCTATTCACAAAAGCCAAATGTCTCAAAGCTCAATTCCCGTGCCCGGGTGACATTTTTAACTAAGTTAAACTAGATATAATGTATTAACATGGTTATTAGAGGATATTGAAAATCACTTTTACTAAAGTTCGAAATTTTACCGTAAATTTTTTATGTCAATTACTATTAATTTAGGAATATTTATATTTGATTCAGCAGATAAGGAATGGCATGCTGCTAACAACTCATGGGCAGACTCTCTACCGTTGGTGTTCAAGCCCGGTATTCAGCTACCTCAGATGTGCTCCACCCCACCCAAAGGGGATACCCCCAAAACCGTGATCCTTATGTGCCGTGCACACTCACTTCTTCTAGGACGAGAGGTCTATGTGTTATGATTTTTTAATTTAATGTTATTTATATAGTATTCTTATTTCGATTAAATAATGTATTTTCCCGCGATATTTTTCGTCCCTTCATAATTTCACAATCAACACAGTTATTACTACCAATGGGGTTATTGTTCACCCACTCAACTAAACATGTTTTACTATTAACCTCCATATTAATTGAAAATGAAATGAAATTATTGTGCTTACAAAATACCTTAAATATAAATTAGAATGTTGAATTATATTTATAAAAAACTAATATTGTACTCATGAAGTTTCTCAAAATACAAATAACTACTGTTTACTACGATATAATATTGTTTTACCATTTTCGATAAAATGGAGGTCGAAATCAGGTTACGTCAATATTTCTTTATACAAGAAAAAGTTTTTAAAAGAATAAACACAGTAGTATCAAAAAAATCCATGAAACAAAAAAAACATTGGCTGTCAAAAAAAAAAAAAATGGACGTAAAATTTCCTTTTTGTGAGAAAATAATTGAAGAATTTTTACTTTGTTACATTTTTTCCTTATTATATCCTTCAGGATGTGTGATATGTAGGAGCAAAAAACAATATGTTATTTATTTAAATTAGGTGAAAATGATTATACCTTAAAAATTAATTTTTTTAAAGATTCCGTCTATGATTTTTTTTTATTTTATGTATAAAAAATGACTGTATTTAATCAGGACAAGGGTCGATCCCCAATTCCTCTGAATTTCGACAAGCTGTTGTATTTTACAATTTTTTTTGAGATTACAACGAAGGTTCTTATACCATCGTAGGATAATAAGTGTAAAACTAAGACAATACACTATAAAACTAAATCCCTACACAATTTCCCTTTCCCGGGGAAAAGTAAAGCCGTCGGTTCCATGTTGATTGTGATATGTAAAAGAATACTGGACGGTGCAAAAAATACCATTCCGGTAAATTGGTAAAAATATGTCGCTCTTACTCTTAAAAATTCACATGTTTTGATATAATAAGTTGGTTCAGAAAATGAACTTTAATTACCTCAAATAAACCAAACTATTATTTCCAGAGATAATGTTAACAATATTGTATTAAATACTAAAATTGAAAATGTTGAGATTGGTTTTATAAGAAAGCCTTTATTTTGTTTTGTTCTTCGGAGTAGGATACTCGGTGATCACCTTCACCTTATCTGGTGTGGTCGGGTTTTCCGTTCGACCGTCAAGATGTGCCCGAGAATGGTACCTCCTCCCTAAAAAATAGAGATTGCCCAACTTGATTGTCATGTTGGCACTAATTATCTTTTTGAACACGGTTCTGAGGTGCCGATGTGTTCGTCAAACGTTGAAGTTCACCAAAATGTCGTCGGCATAGGCCCGAGCAAAACCACAAACCATTCCCTCAACAAGAACCAGATCCATACAACTAGTAATCGGCGACAGCGTTACTAATGCCGAAAAACAACGGGTTTGGAAACAAAACTGCCCTGTTTTTTGTACAAGAACGCATGTAACAACGGTGCTTTCTTATTCCAACGCTAGCTGATTAACCCCTTTGTGTCATTCACTAGTGGCCCTTGTGTATTATAAACTAGTTGCCCTTGTGTCATATCATTAAGTACCCTTGTGTCTTATAAACTAATACTCAGGTATTTAGCCCCTCGATATCATGGAGCGTAAAACTGTATGAGCTTTGAAGCCTCTCTTATTCTTAAACTATAATCTTGTTGGGCATCCGCGCATCCAAACAAAGGCGAACCGAGCGGTCCTTTTTAAAACACAAACTAATGGTTTGGCGTAAGGGCTGGAACATTGACTCACAATACCATGTCTAAGTAGCTCCCCCATGTGGGCGTCAAGCTCTTTTTAGTAGGCCTTGGGAAGGGGATAACTGCGCCTGAACACGCCTCCGTGTCACTTAGGGGGATATTGGCCCTATACTCTAGTTCAAACCCGGCCGGTCTAAAAATTTCCGGCACTCTTGGTGCAAGCTGTACACGATCTCCGTCCGTTCATGGTCCAGATTGATCATGTCACCTACAAAACTCTTAGTTCCACATCGGTAGGAAGGGGTTTCTCCTGGGGTAAAAAGGAATAATTTCTCTCAACCCAACAGGGACATTACCAAGTTCTGCCCCCATCTTTACGACAAGCAAACGATAGTGAGCTTCTCAGGATTAGCACCCAATGGATTGGTTTTCCTGGAAAAGCCGCCCCCAAACGACCGCCCCCAAACCGCAAATAACTGCCTACCAAAATCCAATGTGATAAATGACCCTCCAAGAAATCTACCCCCAGTATCATGGGCTTGAAAAGCCCCCTTACCACTACCAGTTTACGCTCTTCCCAAACCTAATCCTTCCACACTCAGCCGGAGTTGGGGGGTGATGGGGGGCTCTTCCTTCTCACACGCCGACTATCACCATGCGGGGAAGTGGTAGACTTAAACGCGGGGTTGTGTTCCAGGATAAAGCTAGCAAAGTCCCGGACACACACTCACCCCCACCCGGAATCCATAAACAGCTCACCGTCTGCCCCCAACCTTAAATTTCACTTCCGGACATTTCGAGAATCTTCCGATCTCCTCCTGTCCTTCCTGCAACAAGTTACTCCTACAATCGCGTCCAAAAACATTGTGGGTGCTCGCCCTTACACAGCATCACCTCCTAATGCGTCACTCCCACCCCCCCTCACTGGAGGAATATAAGAAAAGGTACGGAGTTAACGCTTCTCCCCAAACTACCATCACTCGAATATGTTGCGGAGGTATTTTCTTCCGCCTTCTTTCCTCCTTTCTTCTAGCTTAAAGGGCCCCATCTGTCCTTCTTCCCCCCCCGCTTGTTGTCGGAGAAATAGGCCTTCTCCCTCCTTGCTCCTTCCGCTTCTTCCGATTGTTATTGGAGCCGCCCCCAGGTGCATGGCCCATAAACTCCTTACTATCATGAGCGTCGTTACTGACGTACACACCTTCTTTGGTAAACTTGACCATAAGGTTCCCCTCCCCGTGTGATGCGGGAAAACCTGAGCGGGTAGCCAAAAAGGATACCACATTGGTCCGGGAGGGTAACCACCTGGGTCACAGATAATCGAGGCTTGGCTGGCTTGTCCCTCTGGTACGTTGGTGGTGGCCTCCCATGTAGAAACCCCGATGGGGAGGGTTGGGCTGAAACCCCGGATACCCATTTGTTGTGGGGGTGGAGCCACAACATCTGGCCCGCGACCCTTTAGTTGCCCAGGCTGCTGAAACCTGCTGTTGGGGTCTCTGCCCCTGAGGTATCTTCTCCCCGGTGGAAACCTTGGCCATCCTACGGAGCTGTTCTGTGTGTCAGTCGTCTTAATTCCCTTGGGAAAAATCCGCCCCGCCTCCATACCTTACCGCTCCCAACACTTCCTGAACTCGTGGTGGGAATTGTCCCAGGGCCACGTTAACCAGCTCTAAGTCAGTCATGGGCACTTTCCAGGTGTCTGCTCCTATCTAGCAGAGTGAGGAAATGCGCCTCCATGCTTTTATTCCGCATTCACGGTATTTCATGGGGGGGTAAAGGGGTCGGGTAATCCCCTGTATCCGGGTGACCAGAACTCCCTGTCGGAAAAAAGACTCGAACGGGGACCACGAGTCTACCTCCTCCTCTACGCTGGACCACACAACACAACGCCACCCCTTCCAGCGATGCCAATGAGACGTTTTTTCCCTTCTCCAAGGAACGTTCCTGACCGTCCCACACATACTCAATTTCTTAAGGTGGTTTGGGGTTCTCTCCCGGTGGTTTTTAAAAATGAGGGACTCGGTCAACCATCATTTTTTAAGCCTTGGCGCGCACCAAGAGTTCTACCAACCCCCAAACGGCCTGTGGTGATGAAGCTCCCTCGCTGAGCCTCCTGCTGCGCCACCTCCTGGATGTGAATTGACTCAACCCTCTCGGCTTCTCTCTTGGCCTCACCTCAGTGAGTAGGCGCTTAGCCTCCATCTCAGCCTCCTCCTTCAGTACCAATTGAGCAACGAAATTATTGCAACGTGCCTCCACCAAGCCACTATTCGAGGACCCTCTCTACATTAGGGCCCCTTTAAAACTAACCTCAGACACCTCCAGACAGGTCTAAAACTGCTCCTGGAACACGGGGTTTGGTTGTTGGAACATCTCAAGGCTCCATTTACCGGGGACCGCATTCATCCAGACGATTACCGAAAGTCTCACGTGTCCGTTATTGGAAAATGCGCAGCTTTTGGGAAAGGACGTCTGAACTTTTCCCAAGCTTGTCTCGAGCACCGCCTTCGCTCCTGTTGCTCCGCCCTCGCGATCCCCGACCCTGACTGTGCCGCTGTTCGAGCCCCCTCCGGGGCTGTGCGTAGAGCTGTCATCTACTCCCGCATACATTTAATATTACCGCAAAACCCCAGTAAGTAAACACTGCTGCTGCGGGCAACATTTGCGGCGGAACGGCGTCTCCCTCTAGTAGCATTACTAAGCCCTGATGGTTAATGACGCCACTCCCAGCAGTATCTCACCCGTGCCTTGGTTATTCCTGGTGGAGTGTCAATTACTACCCGTCTGCTCACTTCTGATAGTGACCTTGACCTTGTTTTGTACAATGGAGTGCCTCCTGCCGTTTCTCTCCATAATTCCCTTAGTCGGGGCAAGTTCAATAAGCCCTGATCGAACCACCCAAACTGAACAAACAACAATAATTATACGAGCCTTGGTGACCGAACGTCGATCCCCACATTGGTGTGCCACTCTGAAATGTTTCCCTTTCTTCCTCACTCTTCCCTCAAACCTTCAAATAATTCCACATCCCTGTTTTACACACTATTTATTATCCCTGCCCAACTAGCGCCAGCCGCAGAAACACCCCGGGACTTAGCCTCGGGCCTCTGGGTACCCGAACTCGAACTAATAATGAATAATAATAATAATACAATTTTTACAACCTATTGTTTTCACCAGCAACAATAACTCTAAGTTTTTTATTCTCACCATAAATATTTTCCACAGCAATACACACTCCAATAAAATATCTTATTTATACACTATAATCAGTTCTTGATAACAACAAAAAAGATACTTCTTATTCAAGAAAAAAAATCTTCCAATAATAAAACAACGTTTTTTACGTGTTACAAAAATAAAATAAATTAAATATTCACAGAGGTTTCAGTACTGCCAAAAAAATGTACTTGTTTTTTGTTAGTGTTTTTAGACCACCCCCAAAGCGCAGGCATCACTGATCTTTCAGTAAATGAATTATATTAACTAATACATAAAATAAAACTTAAAGGTCTTGAAGAACCTTTCCTCTGGTCTAAATCATATCGTCTTCTTTCTGGCTTTAAATTGCCCGGGTCTTTAAGAGAGTTAAAAAAAAACAATTCATATCGAAATTGTTTTAAAATGGTTATTTGATATTTACAATTCTTATATTTTTAAAATAAAGAAGGGAGCTTATATTGTAAAACTGTTGGAGACAGTTTTACTTGTTGGTGAATGGACACACAACATGAAGTTAAAATAATGATGCATATAATATGAAAATATGCTTGTACTCACAACAGAGCTTCATTTAAATTATTGACTATACGTATGAAAAAAATTTTTAATTATATAAAGTAAACACAATATAATTTATCAATAACCATATTATAATATTTTAATTCTTATGTTTCCTGGGAACAAATAATAATAAGGGTTTATTTTTTAAAAAAAAAAGAGTGGGATTTAGAAATGTTTAAAATTTTAAGGGAATTAAAAACAAATTTCACCGTACTGTATTATAATTTTTGTACCAAGATATCCAAAATTTCCCCTCAGGTAAAAGAAAAAAAAAGTATAAAAGGGTTTAATAAAACAATAAATTACCATTATTCAAGGGATTTTATGATAAAGCTGTATGTTCTTAGAAACTTACAATGGGGATCCAAATTTATTATTTGGTACTTTATAATGAAATTTATTATTATATATATTATTATTATTTTATTATGGTTTAAAAGGCCCATCGACACATTGAGGTCATTTTGGGCCTTGAAAATATATGAAAAACATAATAAAACCCCCTTGGGAAAGAATAAAACATTCACCATTGAGACACTCCATAGGAAGTGCAAATGGGCTCTTGGTATAAATTAAGTGATACACCCGCTAAAAAAAATCCACAAGTGTATCACTCCAATAAAAAGACAAAACAAACATATTAAAATTAACACGTTAAAATGACACATGTTAAAATTATAATACGTTAAAAAGACAAAAAACATGTTAAATTGTAATAAAACGTTTAAAAGATCTCAATATGAGATAATATCCAAAAGAAACCACTTTATAAAAGTGACTCAAATGGCATTAAAAGATCCGCCTGGCGTATTAAAAAAGGAGTAACAATAACTCCATCCGCACTATCGCGTAAAAAAAACGTTAAACACCTTTAAAATCAAGAGCCAGACGGATAGGGCTAGTTTGCGACACTCCACAAAATGTGGTGCCATAAGGGGAGCATCGCAAAATTTACACAACTGGAGGTGGATCCCCCCTCAGTAAAAAAACTATGGGTCAGTGAAGTAAAATCCGTGGGGTTGGAATGTTGCCGCGCGGAGTCTCGTCACGATGAACTCCCCCCTTTTCCTAGACTTTCGTTTTAGAAGAGGGCCATCGCACACACCGTCCCCCGATGGACCCAGCTTGTTCTGAGCAGGGGTCGAGACCCCTGCTCGTGCCCGGTGCGTAAGACTCCACGCCGAACATAACCCTTTAGATCTAAAAACATGACACCCAGACTCGCCTCCGGAGGCAGTCGTGCTGCCTCCTTGGCTGCCTGGTCCGCCATCATTTCCTGGAAGACCACGTGACCAGGAATCCCCAAAAGGCGAGCCGGGTGCTTAATGAATCAATTTTAAAAATTTGCTCATGTATCATCTGCCGAGGGATTTCCAGAGTAGAGAGTGAACAATGCCAACAAGCACTCATGGAATCCGTGCAGATGAGACAGAACGTGACTATTCGGTATAAAAAAACAAAGATTTAAAAATGGCATAAAAATTCAGCCGTAAAAACACCGGTTTCTTAGGTAAACCAAATTTAAAATTGGATCCTTCCACAACAAAAGCACATCCACGGAGCTACCAGATTTAGAGCCATCAGTGTAAAGCGCTCAAATCCGTGAAAGCGATGGAGAGAGGAGCTCATTAAAGATCCTCTCATATTCAAGGTTTGGGGTGGTCGCTTTAGGGAACTTGGCAAGATCAAAATGGCATTTCGGAGGGGTATATTCCGGGAGAAAACTCAACCTGGTGAAAGGGGATGCTTTGGCAGCACTATCCCACAAGTGTCGAAAACCGATAGCATCCGGATTCAACCGGCCTTGTACTACGCCATTTTATTTCATACAAGACACGGTTAGGGGGATGAAAAACAGGGTGGTAGGCAACATGCTCGGCATGCAGTGCAGTTTTTGACACGTAAGATGCCAGAAATAGACCACCGGTAAGAGAGAGGGGGCTCACGGCGTCGGCACATATGCTGACGATGGACTGGTACGAAAAGCACCGGGAGCCAGTCTTAATGCCTCATGGGGGACACTATCTAGCATCTTTAACGCCGAAGGTCTAGCGGAAAACCCTATTTCAAAACTGCCATAGTCTAGTTTTTGATCTTACCAAGCCCATACAGGCCCTTTTTTCTTGAATAAAACATGGGATAAGGTTTTTTTAAACCCCTCCCCAATTGTCTTTTCCGCAAAAAATTTAAATTATAAAAAAAGGCCCCGAAACCCCCAATTAAAAATTTTTTTAAAATGCCTACCCCCCTGGGCGTACGCTTTCCCAGATAAAAAAAACACCAAAGGGGCTTTTGGGGAAAAAGCGTCACAAACCACCGCTCTAAAGGGACAAATACCCAATTTAGATGGGTTTTCCGGCGAAAACCAAATTGAAAATTAATACAATTGCGGATTCAAATCCCCTATTTGTTTTTTAAATTTAATTTTTTCCATTATTTTACATACACAACTTTTAAAACAACGGTCGTAACTAGTTGGCCTAATTTATCTTTGCCATTTTATATAATTCAAATTGTTGGCCTCCTTTGATAAAAAGATAATCCCAGACCTAAAAAAAGGGGCCCAAAATATCTTCCCAGGGCACTCCCGAAACCCATTTCATAGGGGATATCATCGGGCCCGGGGAAACTGTGTTCCCCCCTGTGGCATAGGTCATTCATTTTCGTAAAAGGGATTATAATCCTCCCCCGACTTACCAAAATCAATAGTACGGCGCTCGATCTCCTCTTATGCCCCCCAACCCGTTAGATACTCCATGCTAAAAATTTACGGCGAACACGAGCCCAAAATTGGGACCTCCATAGGGGGGAACAAAACCCGGGTTAGACATGAGGCGGGAAATATTTTTTAAAGGTTTTTTTTCCCTACTACGAAATTACGAATTTTTCCCAATTTTTTGGGTTGGGAGGGGAAAAATTTAAGGGTAAAAAAAAACTGTCCCCCAAACTCTTTTCTCTTTCTCGAATAATACGGGGGAGCTCTACACGTGAACCTCCCAAAGGAAGTGAGCAGCAATCCCGGGCTACATAGGCTAGGTCGATGGCAGAGGATACACCATTAAAGGTGGAGAAGTGTGTCTGGTGCCCGGGGTTCATTAACACCAGTTTCCCGAGACAAGAATATCTCTACCATCCTCCCGCAGGTGTCTGTAAAATTAGACCCCACACAGATTATGCGCGTTAAAGTCCCCCAAGATGATATAGGGGGCGGGGAAATTGTACAAAGAGGGCCCCTAGAGTCCTCTTGAAAAAGCGTTCACCTGGTGGGAGGTAAATGCAGCATACGGTTACCTCCCTAGGAAGGGAGGCTCTGACAGCAATCACTTGGAGATCAGAGACAATATTTATAAACTTATGATATATGTTGCACGTGCAAATATAGCCAACCCCCCGCTTTGCCCAAACAAAGAGTGGGTTTTCGGTACGATATACATCGTACACACGAGCATGGGTTGTCAGTTGGGTGGAAGTGGGTTTCCTGCCAAAACAAGATGGGGGGATGCAGGGAAAAATTAGTTTGTTTAATTTCCTCTACAAAAGCATAGAAACCCCTACAATTTCATTGTAGTAGCGAACCCTTATGTATAAATATAGGTTTTTTCATCCACGCAAACCATGGCGCTATCTCTCAAAAGTAAAAATTGGTTATGGACCTTTTTAGGTCCTCTTGCGTTGCCGAGTCTCTCCTGGACCTCTTGTTTCAAGAGAGGTTTTTTTTCCTCCAGAAGAGATTTTTGGGGGTTGGTCGATGCGCGAAGGCTTTGTTATAGCCTTCGACGCTTTTTTTTTTTTAGACCCTTAATTTCGGTGAAACCTCGTTGGGCCCTTCTCGAGGCACTGGCAGACTCGCCTTAGCGCCTCACCTGTTTCGACACCCACCTAACCTCCGAAGACTCAGAGGCAAGAGTGGCGAACCAACAAGGCCACTAATACTTTTGTTCCCCGAGTTGGACTCGGGGGGTGGGGTTGCCCGAGGTGGACTCGGGGGGGGGGGGGTTCCCCGAGGTGGACTCGGGGGTGGGGTTCCCCGAGGTGGGGTCGGGGGGGTGTTCCCCGAAGTTTGGGGTCGGGGGGGTGTTCCCCGAGGTGGGCTCGGGGGGTGTTCCCCGAGGTGGGCTCGGGGGGTGTTCCCGAGGGGGGCTTCGGGGGGGGCTCCCCGTGGTGGATTCGGGGGGGTTACCGAGGTGGAATAGGGGATGTTCTCCGAGGAGGGCCACGGAGGACTCCTAGGTGGCAGGTGGGGAGACAACATCTCCGAATGTTGTCACCTTGGCACTTATTTTTTTCGCCACCGTTGCCGGCGTGCTATTACTATTTTTTTCTCGAGTAGAGGTCAGTGGCACGGGTCTCGAAGAAGGCTTTGAAATGTTAACTAGCAATGGCAGTTGGGCAATTGATATTTTTGGGAAATTTTTGACTGTAAGAGGTCGAAATCCGGAAATTGGCTAGATACGTATTCTTTGCGTGCTTGGTTTTATGGAATCTTCTTTTCGATTTGTATCTCCAGCACTTTTTTCTCCACCTTCCATTTCGGACAGGCCCGAGACCAAGCAAAGTGCGTACCCTTGCAGTTAACGCAGAATTTAGGAGACTCACACGGGTGTATCGTGAGCCTCCTGTCCGCAATACGCACAGGGTTTGGGTTTCCCTGGCATCGCAGTTTAGTATGTCCAAACTGCTGGCACTGAAAGCAGCGCCCAGGGTTAGGGACATACGGCCGGACCCTCACGTGGAAACCCGCTCGGACCCCCCTTTTGGAAGGGTTGGAGTCGCAAAGGTAAGGATATAAGTATCAGTCTTTTTTCACTGCCGTTCTTTTTCACTATTATGCGGGATACTTTCAGTGACACTCTGAGGGCTAGCTCTCACAGATTTTCTCAATGCTCACGCAGTCGAGGTCATAGCAAGTGACACTCCCTTGCAAACATTGAGGAACCTGTGGGGTTTTCACCTTCACCGTATATAGAAAGTATTGCTCAACGGTATTTCTTTAAGAGCCAGTATGTTGCCTGATTGGATTCGGATGTTGTCTGATGAGAAAAGGTGCCGTCACTAAGATTTCTTATAGAGACACTTGCCCTTTTCTGCACCATTTTTCCGCTCTTTTCGAGGATAAATGGGGTCACCCGTTTCATTTTTCTGACCTTTCGTCCACTCGAGACATTACCAGGAAGCGGAGCTGGGGGCCCCACCACCTCTGGATTTTTTATAATTGAGGGCTGGACGGGGCCCTTTCCCGTTTCCGCCTCTTATCTTATTCCGGCCTTTTGAAGGGCCGGGTATGATTGCCAGCAGGGTTTGGCAGTACGGTGCCAGCGGCGACAATATATCGGCCATGCCTTAATTGGAGACAACTACACAGTACTCGGATCGTAGACCCAGGGGATCCAAGTTGGGACTAACCACATATGGCCCTGTTAACTATCCCGACGAGAGGCCCTAAAACGACGCTAGACATGACAACCTTCGCATAGAGCATCGCCGAGGAGAGGTCTCGCAGCAAAATGGGTGTAGGAAAGTGCCAATTTTACGTCCGGGCCCTCATGAACGCAAAACCCATCTTTTCCCAAAGTAGGGTACCGGTTATTGTATCCTAAGGCCCTTCTACAAGGTATTGCAACCGGCGCACTTTCATTCAGGAGCTAAAGCAGTGGTATCCAATAATAAACGGAGAATAGCCGGTTAGTACCAAGGTCGTCAACGGAAAAGCCAAAGGCCTCCGTGCAGGATGAACGGCAAGGTAAGGGGAAAAATAAGTATGATAAAAGCGAAGGGGGTAAAGTAAAAAAAATGTGTGAAAATGAAGGAAGAAGAAAATTAGTAAAAGGGAAAGATGTAGGATAGGATTGTCCTACACGAGGAAAGTCCTGCAAGAAGCCCCCCCTTTTAGTCACCTCTTACGACAAGCGGGGGTTACTGCGGGACTTTTCTAAGCCCCGTCCCGGGAGGGGGGCGAAAACTATTAAAATGCCAACTATTCACAAAAAAAAATACTTGAGCAGTAAATATCCTCACGTGTATCTCAAATGTGTAACATTGGAGGTGATATTGATAGGACAAAGAACTTATTTGAAAGAGGGGGGTTTTTCTGCATCAGCAGTCGCAGGGTTTTAAAAAGGAGTCAGCCTTATGATAAACTAATTGCCACTGGCTGCGAGGACAAGGCAAGAATTTTAGCCAGGTGGTTTTGATTATTTAAATTATGATTTATTAACATCTCCCCACTCCCTTTACACATAAATCACTCACACACTCTACGCTAATGTGGTGCATTTCCCTCAAAACGGCGTTTCCTTAATTTGAATATGAGGCCACGGGTATTTTCATGAAAACTATGGCGACCCAAATATTGGTTATGGGATATTCTTTACGACTAAAATTTGGTATTCAATGTTGGCATAGATCTCAGAATTTGTACTGTGATGGTGTATCACCGCATCCCACAGTATTTTAATATTTTTCAGAAAAGTATGGGGTCGCAAATAATAGTAGTTGGATGTATTTATAGTAAAACTAAGAAAGTTTTGCCATTAATTTATGATAATCCCTATGCGAATTTTAGCAGCCCCCAAACGTGTTTGGGAATATTTTTACCAACACTATTGCGGATAACGACACAAATTAGGGGACTTTTACAATATTTTGGGCACAAATTGAGCACTTCATATTGCATAGGTTTAATAATTTATCAGCCCCCAAAGCTTGAATGCGTTTAAACGAAAACTATGGCAGAAATAATTTGAGAATTGTAGCACAAACTCAGTACGTGACATTGCTATGTATTCACATTCGCAATTTAAACATAGTGTTCCATAATTTTACCAAGGGTAAAGAAATACATTAAAAAATATATATTTTTAGTGTATTAATGGTAAAAATAATGCTTCATTCCCAAAAACTATAACATCTGGGAAATTCAAACTAGTCTTCGTCTACCTTTGGTGTATACAATTATCAATTCTACAAATTTAAAAAATAAAAAGGGATCCTTTTTATAAATTATTTAAATATTTTGAAAAAAAAAAGAGCATTGATTCAAAGAAAAGAGTAATTTTAAAAATTATCTCATCAATGTATTGATCAAGCTCCTATTTTTTCATCTATTGTCATAAATAAACGCACTCAATATACATATATTATTTTATATATATGTCTGAGTTTTGGGTGCAACCTCATATAACTATCGTGGACTCCAGTTGGATACAACTATGACGTCACAGGGTGTACAGTTGGGAATAACTAGGTCGGCCTTAAAGTTAGGCTGGCCATATGAATACAAAATGGTGTTAACACAACTTATCGTTTTGAGGTGTTTTCATGGAAACTATGGGGTACAGATTATGAGAGTAAGATATTCTTATTGCACAAATTTATCACTAATATTGGGAAAGGTTTCAGAAATTTTTGCCGATACGGTTGCTGCTACGTGATGTTGGCATCACCCGAGTTTTTTTTTAGTTTTCACAAAATCTATGGCGGAACCCAAATTTTAGGGGTAGGATATACTTGTGGCACAAATTCACACTAAATATTGGCATAAAGGTTTCAGAATTCGTGCTGTTAAGGGTGTGCCAGCAGCACCCATGTTTTTTGGTTGTTTTCACGAAAACTTCAGACCACCGACTTTGTGGACAAACTGTGACAACTTCAGACCACCGACTTGTGACACTTCAGACCACCGACTTGACACTTCAGACCAACGACTTGTGAAAACTTCAGACCCCCGACCTGTGACACTTCAGACACCCACTTGTGACACTTCAGACCAACGACTTTTGACACTTCAGACCAACGACTTTTGACACTTCAACCAAACGACTTGTGGACACTTCAGACCAACGACTTGTGGGCACTTCAGACCCACCGACCTGTGACACTTCAGACCACCGACCTGTGACACTTCAGACCACCCACTTGACACTTCAGACCAACGACTTTGACACTTCAGACCAACGACCCTTTTACACTTCAGACCACCGACTTGTGACACTTCAGACCAACACTTGTGACACTTCAGACCCCCGACTTGTGACACTTAGACCCCCGACCTGTGACACTTCACACCCCGACCTGTGACACTTCAGACCACCGACTTGTGACACTTCAGACCCCTGACTTGTGACACCTGAAATTTTGATTACGTCCTAATGTTTGTTTGTTTAAGATTTTTAGATGGTAGAATGGGGATAAACCTGTTTTAGTTTTAGTTTTGATAAATGATTATCTTTTACTTATAAATAACATGTCCTTACTTTATTCATCATCGCCGAGCCCCAAACTATCAAGGCTACAAGCATGAAATTCGGACTGTATATTCATTTTGTTAGTAGGCACCCACTAAAAAAGGATTTAGAAAAATTCCCCCCAAAGGGGTCAAAATAGGGATGATAATATGTATGATAATATGTATGAAGTGGGGAATGCCAGGCCTCCACCGTGGTTCGGATTCCCACGTTAAACTGTAGGCCTTCATTTCATCTCATATCACCCTACCATTTTCACATTAGCGTAAGTGCGTATAACCCGATCGGGGAGTAAAAACGCGGGGCTAATAATAATAATAATAAAAAATAATATAAAAAATATGTATGAAGTCCGTCATTTTTAAAGTTACATAAACAAAATTTTGTATTTCGGTTTTGGGGTAAACAAATAAATACGTGTTTTCAGAATTTTGGAAATTTTATTTAATAAGGGATTTAAAAAGGGGTGAAAATTTGTATCGGACTTTTCATTATTTTTGAGATGAGGTCAAGTTATGGTCATCAACGTAACTAATATTTAAATTAATCTGTAAATACATATGTATATTTTCGTATTTGTAATTAATCAACTTCCAGCGGGGCAAAGCCGCGGGAAACAGCTATCTAGTATAGGATATTATTTTAAGTTAGATGTGTGTCGGGCTTGCATATTGCTATTGTGTTGATAAGTCAACAATTATATTTTATTATCAAAATCATTCTCGCCCTAATATAATTAATTTACACCTCATCGTGATTCAAGCTTTCTCTCTATACTTATTAAAAATAATTAATTAATGATCATATTTTCGTTTCAAAACTCTGAATTTCTCTACTAGATGGCAGTGTTTTTTTATGTTCACATTTAGTTTTGCTGCATGAAAGTTTGTTCGGTTTGGTTTTCACTACCTGTATATTACCCCTAATGCATTATTTTTAAAACTGAATACTTGTCGCTGTCAGAGAGTTCTCAATTTTGTGTGTTATTGTACTTGACTGTATTTTGGGTTTTGTCAGTGGGACATGCGGCAGTGGACCTAAATTATAAGACCTTAAGTCACAACTCTTTAAAATAAATTTCTTAACTTTATAAGATCTAACTTTATAACACCTAATTTTATAGCTCCTAACTTTTGTAGACCAAAGGACTGGGCCTAAAAGGGATGGACCTAAAATTAATTTTTCATATATTACTTTAAAATCCTTAACTGTTCAAGCAGGCAGTGACCTAAAGGGACAAAACCT
>JBCFYV010000966.1:0-60700 GCA_039000515.1 Timema cristinae | reverse complement strand
AAAAAACCGCATGGGCTAGAAATACGTACTAAGGCTATGAAATACCGTACATAAGGCTATGAAATACCGTACAGGAGCTATGAAATACCGTACTCGAGGCTATGAAATACCGTACATGATGCTATGAAATACCGTACTCGAGGCTATGAAATACCGTACATGATGCTATGAAATACCGTACTCGAGGCTATGAAATACCGTACATGATGCTATGAAATACCGTACTCGAGGCTATGAAATACCGTACAGGAGGCTATGAAATACCGTACTCGAGGCTATGAAATACCGTACATGAGGCTATGAAATACCGTACTCGGGGCTATGAAAGTGAATGGTGGTGTGATCTACGCAGTCTTGGCTGGAGATGTAGGAACTAAGAAGTCCGCATAAGGGTCTGAGTGATTCTATATATTTTCATTCTTCATTTAATTATCAAAAAAGCTATCTGTGCAAATCCTTTTCCATATTCTGCAATTCTAAATGTCATAATAGTTAACCTTGTTGTAACAAGTTCAATTAAGTTTGAGTGGATTCACAAGAGTAATTTATAACAAAATCGTAATAAGAATTTTTAGATATAATCAATTTACTGTAGCAAGAACTTATCCAAAACAAATTAGATTTCACAACCACAAAAAGGTAAAATGTAAATTGATAGCTAAATAAAAAACATTTATTAGTTATGATAATACGTACGATCACTTTTACCAAGACATGTTGTTAAATGTTAGGATTTACCTATGAGAGCTGGCAAGTGTTTGAAATTTCAATTTTATTTGAGATATTCCGGACTTTTACCAATCAATTTGGCAAATGCTAGGATTAACTGATGAGAGCCGGTAAAATCTAGAAATTTTAATATTGTTTTAGATATTTCGGACTTTTACCAACAAATATTGAGGATACTGATATAGATAAATGTTAGGATATATTCTTAATTTTAAGATTTACCGGTTTTTGGACTTTTACAATAACAATATAAAAAAAAACAGTGGATTTAACCGGTCTTGTCCCATGGTGTTCCTAAGAAACGTTTTGATCCTTTTTAACGTTCCTCATTTCATTGGTACCACAGTATTTCAAGGATGCTCTTACTCTGCCTAATATATGCCTATTTTTAAACCTGTTCATTGTGTTATGGCCTAAAATGTTGACCGCAAAATCTATCTGTGATACGATAATCACTGTTCCAAATGTTTTGAGACTATATACATTTGGCAACTGAATTGCATATTCATTTTTTAATTGTTTAAGATTCTTACAACCTACCCTTGTCCACAGCCCCTCACCACCAAATAATAAACAATAAAACAAAATAATCGCTGTCTTAGCTTTACTCACAGTTAATAACAATGTTTTACCAAACCAAGCATTAGAAAAAGTTTTTTTTTCTTTCCATTCACCTGCATAAATGTAGTCACTAAGCTGATGTGCTCCTGACCGTTTAATTTAAAGTTTTACTGGCAGTTTGAATGAAAAAACTTAGTTTTAAAATACAAAGAAGTGACTTCATTCATTTTAATTAATCACTTTCACTCATCACCTAACTAAAACCAAATATATACCATCTTTATCGAGTCGTGAGCCCACTTATCTACTATTGAGCTCGCAGTGGAATTATCTTGAACGATATCTACCACTGGATTACGGGGCTTTATCTGAGAGGGGTTGGCCCAAGTCAGATTCTCTATTTAGTCATTGGTGTTTATAACGCTGGTACAGTCGCGTGACGATTGAAGTGAAGAATGAATCCTCTTGGGACTGGAATACTGTGTAGTAAATTGAATAATTCTCTGTTTTAGAAAATGGTGCTCCACTTTATATTAACGTTAATTACAAAATATGTTATAAAATAAAAATAAATACAAAAATATGTTTTTGTGTTCAAAAAGTGTTGGTGGGTCAGGATCCCTGCTACCCTTGCATCTAGTGGTATTGATAAATGTTTATGAACGTGTTTCTTGATGATAGCATACTCTACAACTAACCCACACCGAGGTGCATGCTGGGAAATGTTTCTCCAATCAAGCAGTCGTCATTGTGAAAGTTCTTCGATTGTGTTTATTTCTGTCAGTGAACATCAGTAGGAGCAAACGGGTCGAAACAGTATGGCGTTTGTTTTCGTGTGGCGCTCACAGCGGGCAGACAGAGAAAACAGGTGAGTGCTGCTCCCACTTGATTACATCCAAAGCGAGAGAGCACTTCTCCCACCAACCGGAACAAACACAATCCCATTCCAGGCTTACAAACATTCGCGAAAACAACGCCGTCCAAATAAACATCTAAAATACATTTACAGCGATTTAAAAAAAAAAAAAAAAAGTTCATATGTTTGTAAAACACTCTAGTTAAACCTCTGTTTTGTTAAAATTAAGTTAGATAGTTTTAAAATATTTACCTTGGTTCATTCTGTAGATATCCTGCCTTTTGAATTAAGGTCCTGTATGGATTCCAGTAAAAGTGATCAATGGTGAATTGTGGTTTCCCCCTTTTATAGCGATGAATTATAAACGGCTGGAGGCCAGTGGTTGGGACTGTTCTAGATTCAAGGGGCCGGTAAAGACCGTCTCGTTTACCCATAAAACATGGTATTACAAAATAAAATATTGTGACAAAACCGTTCTATGGATTTAAAGTCTGTTTTCACCAATGAAAAGGAATTTATATTATCTAGAAATATATTCTGTATAACCTTTACTTATCATCAGTGGCGGCCCGTGTATAGGCACCGCGGAACTGCAGCACTCCCTATTTCCACTAGATATTATCGATAACATTTAATATAATGAATCCTTTTTTTCTTTAATTCCTTCTTTATTTTTGTAGTACAATATATATTCCTTAAGTTTAATGTCAGTACTTCAGAAGCCATCCCCCGTTTATGAAAAATATACAAAAATCTTTGTATGGAACTGTGTGTTTCACAATACCAGCGACGTGGTGTTTGACTGTTGTGCACATGCGTATATAGGAGCGGGGTGGGGAGGAAGGCGGGACTGCCAGGTAGAGAGAGCACTGTTATTCTAGCAGTGCCGGCTCTGGCGTGATGATGGAAGGAAGTGTTTTTTTTTACTCAGCGTGTGTTGTGCTAAAAACCGTGTACCATGTTCTTGAATGTGATAAAGTGTAGAAGAGTGTAGAATTAGATTATTATTCTGCTTAGAGTTATTCTATTTGATTCTTTTTTTTTCTGTTCTTTTATTTAACAGAAAACCTTAACCATGGCCTTGCATCCCCAAGAAATAAGTTCTGTGACTGTAAGTGAACTTCAACAGCTTAAGTTTTCACAGCTATCTCTCCATGAGAAAGTTACAGTTAATAAAATAGGCGTACTTGTGTAGATACATACATTAAACATCAACACTTGTTACAAGTAGGCATTAATTATTCAGTAAATAATAATATAGGTAACTGGTGACTTGGCGGTCTAGGAGTAAGATGTCGGGCTTCTGTGTTGGGGGTCCGGGGTTCAATTCTCGGTCCCGGCACATATGTATCTGATCGCCAAACCCTTCCTTCACCTCTGACAAGACGTGTATTAATCACAACTTGGGAATGTATGGAATGCCAGGCCTCCACCATGGTTCGGAACCCACGTTAAACTGTAGGTCCTTCATTTCATCTCACAATCACACAACCATCACACATTAGCGTAAGTGCGTATAACCTGAATGGGTAGTAAGGCGCGGTGCTAATAATAATATAGGCATTTCATTAGTGCCATTTGTGGTTTTGATTGTATTTGCATTATACTAATATTACCAATGTATAGTTATTATTTTTCATTATGTGTCGTAAGACCTAATATTTTAGTAATGACAAAATTAAAATATTTATAGTATTATAATTATTATTGATCCAATAAAATTTTGTTTTAGAATAAATCACCACTAGCCTACTAGTTCATTTTTTAATGTAAAAATCTATGTATACTAATAAAATCGTATTTCTATTAAATAGTTAATAAAATTTTGATGATTAATATTTATTAATAATTTAATTATTAATTTTGTAATTTAATGCATATTCCCAGTTCTGGCATGGTATAGTTTCAAGGAGACTTTAGGCTATCACTTCATTATATATTTATTCTTAGCACCACGTCTTAATATTATCATTTCTTCTTTTGTTTACCTATCTGATTTATACCCATTTAAATGCACTAATAGGGTATAGGAATAGTAGGGTAAAATTTAGAGACATTTTAACCACATTTGCGTGTAGGTAGAGTGGGAAACATAAAAACCACTCTTTGTAGACACACACCCGGGTAGTATTTGATGCCTGACCTCCCATCACTGGCAAACCAGACTATACACAATATGATTATGAATGAACATATCTGATATTTATAAAACTTCCAATTCATGTGTGCTTTGGCCAGGATGAATTTCTTTGAAAGACCAGAGAGGGGTAAAATGCATTGTCTTCTATTTGTGACAATCCTAGGTACTCTCCCCTAATATCTGTCTTCAAGGCTATGTACAAGTTTGGACTCTACCTTAACCACCCTTATCAACACAATGGTGATTGCTACCTGAGATAATGGTTTCAGAGGATTATAACTTTGTTTCTTTGCTTGATAACTCATTGGATGGATGAAGGGAAGGAGGGAGGGGGGGGGACTCTAAAGTGCTGATAGTTTTGTCAACACTGTAGGCTGACTGAGCCACCGAAGACAAAGTAGAGCTCAATTGGTTTCTTCTGATACCGTAAATTACGGGCTGGCGCTGATGCGACTCTTCACTTCCAACGACCATTGACCAGGCCCTTAAGTTAGTTTTTAAGTCACTTGAGGATAAAATCAGTCAGCTCAGAACGTTCACGTTAAATACCTACAATTTTTAAAAATCTTGACTCTAAGGTAAAATGAAGATATAGTTTGAATAAAAACTAGATTTATGAATAGGAGAAAAATTTGGTTTATTTTCTCACAGCCGTCTCTACAGGATCAATCAAAATTATTCATCCACTTTCAATGGAGCATATTAATCCGTACTATCTCTGCATACTACAAATGAAAGAGAAACTCAACGAGTTTTAGAATGTTACCGCAAGATTCTTCCATTGTCCACTCCACTCAATTCCAAAACAGATATCGAGAAAATGGCCTCGGCTGGTGATAAGTGACGAACAAAGCAACTTTCACTAAAGTGAAAAATGAATTGTCCATCGATGTAGATTAATGGAGATCCCGTACTGATGCATTGGCGGTGTGTCGAAATTGAAGCGTGCTGCGCTCTATGAAGTATTAGGTGGACTGAACGTGCACTGCTTGGTTAGCATTCAGTTAGTGAGGGAAAGTCATCTGTTAAAATTTATTTTGTGTACATGCATAAAAAATTGTATTGGCCTGCTGTGCAGTAAACTGTACTAACAAACATGGAGATGCAAAAATTAACTCTCCAACGTTTCAATTTCTGTTCACAGGTAAGTAAACATTTTGAGTGCAATGGTGAGAGCCACGCGTAGAAATTAATAATAAGTTACTAGTTTTCTAGTCAAGTGAGGTGTGGATTTTAAAACAATGTTCCATGTACGTTCAAGTGGCATGAGCTTATTAATAGCATTGATACATTCAACTGCAAGGCCTGTGTTTGTGTTCTGCGTGGGGTCTTGAATTTTATTTTCATTCTGAAGTGTAACTTATTGCGAGAATAAAATATCGACAAATTTACGTTATGTGACATGTTTGAATTAATTATACCTTTAATTGCAAATTATTTACTGTGTGAAATATATGGAATTGGCTATAATCGTTTAATCTATCTCTTTCAGTGGCGTGCGGTGACTTTTCTCAAAGAGGACTAGGTTTGAAGACATCTTTCATTATGGGGTTAAAGAGGACTACTCTCCATATAATGTACAATATGTTAACTTAGTAAATACACTTTTACAGGTCATAAGGTAGGCAATTTATCTCCCTCCAACCGATTCACAATATTTAGACATGGAAACATATAAATACATAAATAAATAAAACCAAAACATGGAAAAAATAAACACATAAATAACTAAACAATTAAATAAAAAATTAATAGTTGAATCTTACCTTTATTGGTATATTAGTGCAATCCTTATGTCACCTTTCTGAATGAATTTGATGATAACAGCGTCGTAGAATGATTTTTGACTCTGCAGTTCATCTAGCAAGCCTTTTTCAACTGACAACAGGGAAAGTGTGGAGAGCCTATTCTCACACTGAGTGTTACGCAAAGTCGTCTTTATACGTTTCAAACAAGAGAAGGTGCGCTCAACAGTGGATGTGCTTTCTGGTATTGTTGATATGAAACAACACAATGTATATGTTTCTTAGAATGCTCTTTTGCTAAGTCTGTTTCTTCCAGGAACTTCATAATGTCAGTCACAGTCTTATCTGAAAAGTCTGATAGTCTGTAAATTGACACTAATTCACTCCGAAAGTTGCCAAAATTGAAAAGACTATCATAGCTTGACTTAAGTGACAAAAATAAACTTTCAGGAAATCTAGATTTGAAGCTTTGAATTTTTTTTAATCTAGCAGCTCAATAAATTGCAGCTCATTAAGATCTTGAAACCTCAGATCCATTTTCCCAACCATGGTGTCAATAATTTCATTATAAAGACGCACATATTTATTTCTTAGATTCAATGAGCCATCTTATCTACGTCTCTTCTTAGGAGC
Organism: Timema cristinae; assembly: GCA_039000515.1. Classification (NCBI taxonomy): domain Eukaryota; kingdom Metazoa; phylum Arthropoda; class Insecta; order Phasmatodea; family Timematidae; genus Timema; species Timema cristinae. The sequence continues at coordinate 54,036 of JBCFYV010000966.1, read as the reverse complement.
TTCCACGTTGTCATCATCTTCTAATGTTCTATACGTCTCTTCAAAGTCGTTTCTAGCATCTTTGAGGTGAGAAATCGTCTCTTTTACTTTATCGATGCAGTATTTCACATCGAAAGTTTTGGTTTGAAGAATTTTGAATAATGTGTCAGTGAGAGAAAAAATATTGCTGAAAACCTTCAGTAGAAGGGCGAAATTGAAATCTCTCTTAGATGACGCATACACTTTAGCAGTCACGAAAGCATCAGTATCCCAACTATCTGGATTTTCAGCAATATTCTCAAAAACTATATGAGTTCTGTTTTATTTTCACTCACCGTGTTCACAATTCTGGAATTATAATTCCACCTTGTACTGACAACTGTGGAAACCGCTTCTTTACCTCAGATTGATTAAGAGCGTTTAATGCGTTTCGATGAATGTGAAAAGAAATTTGGAATGCTATTCAATGTCTTTAAAAATATCTTGCTTTCTGTTATATGATTCACAGACTGTGAAAGAACTAGATTGAGTTATGTGAGTATAACAGTGGATGAAGAGTGCACCTGGGCACCTTTTTCACAAGCGTTTGTATACCATTTAAATGTTCAGAAAATGTAGGGGCTCAATCATACGCTTGTGCTACAAGTTTTTGCTCACAATTGAAACTCGAAAGGATTCTAAAAACATGCTCACTTAAAATAATTGCAGTGCGATCACTGCTGACATCTAAAAACCAATAAATCTTTCATATATTTGGCCATCTTTCATATATTTGGCCATCTTTCACATATCGAAGGACTGTCTAAAGTTGAGAGAGCTTTGCAATGTCCGTAGTTTAATCCAACATTATTGCTAGAAAAATGCATCATTTATTTCCGACTTAATCTTATTCAAAATTACATCACCAGCACATTCAATGATGTCGTTTTGAATTTTGTTGGAGGCTCCTTTAAACGCTCCCCTACTCTGGAGATGAAAATCCTATTTAATATCGTATTTAGAAAGTAACTGCATTAGTTCAATGTAGTTTCCCCGGTTAAGGGAATCTTCCCGTTCATCGTGACCTCTGAATGGCAGCTCTTGCTTATCCAAAAAACAGCACACATCAATTAATCGTTTCATTAGTTCCCGGTTTGAATCAACCTTTGCATTATATTTTAAAACGTCAAACCTTTTTGCTCACTCAGTTGAAAATCTATTCTAGTTTTCCCGAAAGTTTTTAATTTAGTTATTGCGGATAGGTGTGAGTGAGTCTTTTCAAGGCACATCTTGGCTTTGTGAAAATTGCTGATATCACAAAATCCATTATTATTCCACACTCCCTGATTTGTTTCGAACAACACACAAGGCCAACAATAGAGCCTGTTTCTTGATTTGCACGCAGTTAACCATTTTGAAGAAGTATAATATTCTGTTTTGAAATGACGTGTATAGTCTTTCATTTCTGTTTTAGCAGAAATGTCTGGAGTTGGCCTACCTTTCATTATTACTTGCTGCTTTTCTTCAAAAGTGAGGGCTTCAAACAAAACTGCGAATAATCGGTCAAGAGCACAGCATTGAGAAAGATGATCGGCACTGCTACATCCCACTGAACTACCTTCACTAACCCTGCTACTTGTCTCAGGTCCCCTTCCTCAAGCTTTGTTGTGAGGGAACAATTTCCAAATCCGAGTCCCCTTCCATATTTCAGACTTTCAAACACTGTCATACTAAATTGACAATCGAACACTTTAACACTTCACAAGATCTCTTTCATCAATGGGAACAATTACATAAGCTTAAGATTCGGATGGACACCTACTATATAAGAACTATAAAGTTGTGCCGGCTATTGCTTAAAAAATATGCATAGTAACAACATAAGGTTTTTTGCATTGCATTAAACTTGTAAATTTAAAATGAACTATATTAATAAAAAAAAGTTACAAGTTAATATTTACATTTTTACAATAAGACGTAATTTCAATTACATTTAAATTAAATAAAACATGAAATACAAGAATATAGTTTTGAAGTTATCATATTATTATAGAGAATAAGATAATGTTAGATCATACACGACAAATATTTACAATACAATAACGGGCACAAAATTTGATATTTTCAAATTAAATCATGTCTGAACTGTTGAAAAAGTTCAGTAGCTGCCTGGTAGAATGCTCTGTCCTCGGAAGCGCCTCACCCTCTCCTCCCCAACCCTTCTCTGGCATCAACTATCTTTTCATCTTTTTTTTTTCTGTAAGCCATGCTACTCCCCCTTCCCTTCCAACATTTATTTCTCCTTCAGGTAAAACCCTGGTCTGGACATTAACTGTCTGTCACCTTGTTACTACTATTATCTCCAAACCTCAGTTTTTGAAAAGGTTCCTTTTGATGTATTTGTATGATCTATGTTAAAAGTTTATTTATAGAGTAGGCTTGATTCTGTTAACCTTATCAATAATTTGTGTAACAATCTACAGTGTTTCTTTGATTAGATACAAACTTTTTGTATAGAAATTATGTTTTTTAGCCAAGAAAATATTCTAGGCGATACTCCCGCAATGGAAACAGAAAATCTGTGTTACACAGCAGAAAACCAACTAAAAAAATACTAAAACACTTTGAGAAACACTACCAAAGCAAAAAGCGAGTTAAAAAACAATACCTATTTTGTTACTATTTTGTTTAGTGTTGGTGTTTGTAACATATATATTACCCGCACCAGTGGTTGAGTAGAATAATATGCTAGTATAGCATTGCACTCTATCGCTGTTGTCGGTGAGGTCGAGGTTCGAATCTCGTCCAGGTGAATTAGAGGGCTTATCACATGTGATTACCCGCCTCGGTGGGTAGTTGGCTACCGCGCTAGTCGTGTTGAGCCCGACTGCTGAGGACGGGGAGATCGAGGTTCGAATCTCGGTCGGGTGAACTGGGGGTGGGGGTGGGGGTTCCTAAATGGTTTGCCACTCTCCCTCCAAGCAAATGCGGGCTCACTTCCCTTAATTCAACCTTCCCAATTCCTAATCCATTAGCGTAATTAGTACTTAAAGCGTATAACCCGAACGGGTAGTAAGACGCGGTGCTAAATAATAATAATAATAACACATGTGATTTATCAGTGGTTTGCCATCCTCTCTATGCGCTAATGCAGGATCACTTCCTCTCAACTACCTTGGTAACCAAAACGGAAGATATAAATAATAGTTTGTGGGTCATTTATAAAGGATATTGTATTTTAATTATAAATGTTTGACAAAAAAAAAGACAACAAATCTAACAATATTATTTCCAATATGCCCAACACGTTCGGTTAATCGACTAAAATTATACAAACATTATTATATGGAATAGGTTAATTATATAAAATAGTATGTAATAAATTAGTTTTAGGGTTATTTTGTCATTAAATCTAAATACATCCCGAATATCATGTGAATTTCTTGGATGTGATTACGAATACAGATTGGGGGTGGAGGTGGATGTTATTTTCAACATTTGCGCCGGAGTTTACTGACATTACAGCAATAATGTTTTCTTGCATTTGCCAATTTATTTTAAAAACATAGTCCCAATAAGTATTTAGTAGCTCACATGATAACAAAAGTGTGTAGGTTACTTTTGTTAACATTTTAAGCTATTCCTATAATGACACTAAATTTGCACAAGTTATGTTTATTTAAGATTCGGATGGATATCTACTTTAATATGAGGTTGATTTTGTCTACTGTACCCCACGAAAAAAAAAAACCTAACAATAACATACGTTTTTTTTCATTCAATTTAACTTGTAAACGGAATATGAAAGATTGCACTAAAAAAATGCAATTTAATATCTACTTTAATACAAGATATATAATTTTATTTAAAAATAAATAAAACTTTAAATACAAAATGATAGTTCAAAATTAAGCATTTTGCTCTGACAAGTAAGAGGATTTTCTACATACAAGAGAGTCAAATTATAATGCATTAGACTAGTAACTTGACACTATGGGGATGGAGGGGGTGAAAAAGGAGAGACTAGACGAAGAGACAAAGAATTTTTTGTTGTTGTTAAAAGCTTTATTTATGATATGTCAAGATTTAATAAATTAAAATGTCCCACTGGTGGAAGCTGTGTACCAAATTCAACCTTCTAGATAGTGGGGAAGTGAGTTAAACAAGGACTCTGGTCCACGCAAACAAACGGCCATTTCCTGAATGCATAGACAATTTGGCCATAAAACAATTGCTATAACATTCTCTATCAGACATTATCCTTTGACTATGTCACTGAATTTTATATAATAGGCCTCTGTATAGGACAACTTGTTTAATGTATTAGTGTATAAATGTACATGGTCCCCAAAGGAGAACAAAACAAGTATGCCAGTGAGTGTACGTCCCCACCCCTTACTCTCCCTTAAGAACTTCATGACCTTCATCGCTGGTGTGGGTGGAGGGGGTCTACGTTCCTTCTTTGGAGGATATGACTTTCATGATTAATTTTTTCACACTTCATTTAATTTATCATCCATTATTTCTCCTTCACTCTCACCAAGCCATGCCCTCTCAATGAACTTGCATTTACTGTCTTTTTTTATTTTATTTCATTTCATATAATTAGTTTTGAGTTACTTTAATTATAGTGTTTTTACGTAAAAGGCCTATTATGGGTCTACACGTAGTTAAAACATAATAATAATAATAATAATAATAATAATAATAATAATAATAATAATAGTTATTTTAAACATTCTATGGTAAGTTTTCTAACAATAAAGTATAGTTGAAATATGTTACTATAATGCCAAATATTGCTTCATTATTTAAACAACTTTTGCCAGGGTCTTTGGTACCTTCTATTCTTTCCTCCATCATTGCTCATTTAATCACAGGTTGAGAATTTACCAGTTGAGGAGAGAAGTAACAAATTATGTTTTTACTATGGAATCTAAAGAAAAAATATGTTTGTTTAAAAGAGTAATTTTTTTTTAGTCTATAAACAATGTTTCAGTATGCTCATTTTAAACTTATCCAAGATGAATGCTATTTTAAAAAAAAGTTAGATTACTTAATCTAGTATTGAATAACAGTATACCCGCCTCGGTGGCGTAGTTGGCTAACGCGCTAGTCGTGTTGAGCTCGGCCGCCAAGGACGGGGAGATTGAGGTTCGAATCTCGGTCGGGTGAACTGAGGTTGGCTTTTCCTAAATGGTTTCCACTCTCCCTCCACGTAAATGTGGGTTTCCCTTCCTCTAATTCAACCTTCACAATTCCCAATCCATTAGCGTAATTAGTACTTAAAGCGTATAAACCGAACGGGTAATAAGACGCGGTGCTAAATAATAACCCTATTGTTTTGAACTGTCGGTTTTATTTCATGTCTTTGAAACAGTTTGAATGAAAAGTAGATAAAGTATTGTCAGATTATTGCTTATTCTTTTTACAAAATATATATTTGAAGTAGTCCATTTTACAATTTCAAAATTCCTCCCTTCCTCCCTCTTTTAAGATCTACAAATATTAAAAGTGATTATTTAACGTATAGTTTCAATTCTAAAATATGTTCGAGTATACGAACTTTAATTTGATACTGGCTAAACTAGGGATACACACGCAACTTCCTTTTTAAATTATTGTTATTACTATGATAATATCGTGACTTTAGCGTTAGTGCGTATAGCCCGAATGGGTAGTAAGACATGGTGCTAATAATGATAATGATATACAGTGGGTAATATATAAACTAAATAAAAATGTCACCATTTATTGTAAATAATGATTCCCTTGGGTAACTCAAAAAAATTGTACTTAGGAATTGGAGCCCTTGTCCTTTGACTTGGGACGACATTCTAATAAAACACCGAGTTGCGGCTCGAAACTCCACACTACTCCTTAGAGCAGAGGTGGGCAAATTTTCTCCCCGAGGACCACATGGACATCTGTGAGGTCTCTAGCTGGCCGCATGTAACAAACGTCTAAATTAACTAAATAATGAACTTTATTTTCACGGAAAATTGCATATATTAGTCATATAACCATATAGCTTCGATACAAAAAAAAAAGTAGCAAATAAAATCTAATGTCATAAACAATAAAACTAAATATGTTATGTACTCATGTTGATACTTAGCCTACCAAATGTTGATTAATAACTACTCAAATTGCTATCGTTAATGGAATTTATGCAACCGTCCAAAATCCTGCACGAGTTTGTCGAAGTCAGGATTCAGCTTGTTCGTCCTAAATCGCAAAACACTTTGTAGATTTGAGTATGTTAAGAGAGACCTGTTCTTTGCTTTGTTAATGTTCATGCATGAGAAAGTCTTTTCACAAATATAGGTAGAAGCAAATAACACAAACATCTTTCTGGAAAACGTTTTCAAATTACCAAACTTTTCTCTACAAGTGATGCATACAATTCAGTTAGTTTCATTTTCTTAAAAGTCTGCTTGAAGATTGATTAAATCAAACTGGAACTCATTTGATTTGCTCTTACACATGGAACATTATAATCGAGCTTGCTCACTTGTTCAAATGTCTAAAAACATGCATTGATTATCTATTTAATTTGACACTTTTGTTAGTAAAATCACAACAATTTTACAATTGCGTGCGGCCCTCAAGCGGCCCGTGGGCCGTAACTTATACACCGCTGCCTTAGAGAGCATCATCATGATAGCTTTTCTTTGGTTTTGTAGTAAGCAACAAAATTGAAAGGATTAGGGGTGGTGGTGGCGGCCTGGAGTAATGACACCCCGAAAGAGGACGGGTAAGTATTAGAGGGGCGAGAGGGGTTGGTGTTGTTACTGCCCTAGCTACAGCAGCGCAGCTCCGGTGAGGTGTTAGCACATGGTACTACTTGGAGTAGAGATTTGCCAAACCTCGAGATGTCCATCCGAATCTTAACAACCACAACACTACCACTTATAAGAAGCAAACCAAAATTACATTTTCCTGTGACAGAACGCCAAGCGTTAGCATATATCTTATTATAGGGACGAACTAGGCTGGCTTCAACTAGTCCTCTACCCGGTAAGAGCCGAGAAGACTCGAGCGCTTCCGATGTTAGTTGGGAGAGGGGAAGGGGTCCGCGCAAGCAGCGGGAATATCATTTGAGTATTGTGACAGCGCTTCTGATGTTAGTGTGTTGTCATTGTAGAGAGGGAAGGGGGTGTGGGGGCATCGCACAAATAGCTAGAATATCGTTGAGTATTGTGACGCAAATTTAGACTCAGATTTGATTTTATGCTTTTATTTCCCGTTAAAATTTAACTCAAAATAAATAAACTAAAAATGTCTGGGGACTAGCCTAGTCCTTCTAGTCCATTGATGGCACGCCACTGCAATATGAAAGTAGTCTATTATATTTTTTAAGATCCAATATTGAGCGTTTTTATGGGCCAATATTGACAAAAGAAGACTAAGAGAAATGTGTCGACATGAAGATGTGCAAATGATATAAATATTACAACCATTTTCACCGGAAGTGTAAAAGGTCATTCCTCCCACTCAGGGAACATTTATATTTGATCCTAAGTGAATATCCCTATTGATAATTGTATACGTCTTTGTAGCTTAAATAAGCTCCATCAAACCTAAACTTTAACAAAATGGATTACCTTCATAAGTGGCTCTACGAATTAACACACTATTCTCTCATTGGACTTGACCACTGTTTAAGGGGAGGTCAAGGTTCGAATATCGGCAGGACAGAGACAAGTAGCTACCAATCTCAAGCTTGAAGCAGGAAGTATGGTAACAATTTCTTCAGACCAAGGATTAAGAATGAGTTGGATTTATGTCTTATTTCCTTTGAATAAGTTAGTTAGAGGCTTTAATACAAAGCAAAAAACAAGAAACCACAAATAAAACAAACAATAATAGTTAGAAATATTATTTTAAAATTAATGAAAATTAAAATTCGACATTGAAAATAAGTATACTAAGATGTTTAAATTAATATTTACTAATAGATAGTAACATTAAAAACGTTAAATGGGAGTAAATGTAAATATTAATTAAAAGAATATTCATGATTCATGAGAGAGATAGGAATAGAAGAGGGGACTTGTTTTAATTATTGAGAGTAATCTTATTATTATTATTATTATTATTATTATTATTATTATTATTATCATCACCGCATCTTTCTACCCGTTCGGGTTATACGCACTTACGCTAATGTGTAATGGTAGGTTGATTGTGAGATGAAATGGAGGACCTACAGTTTAACGTGGGATCCGAACCACGGTGGAGGCTTGGCATTCCCTACATCCACAAGTTGTGATTAATACACGTTTTGTCAGAGGTGAAGGAAGGGTTTGGCAATCATATAAATCTGTGCCGTTATCGAGAATTGAACCCTGGACCCCTAGCACAGAAGTCTGACACCTTACCCCTAGACCGCCAGGTCAACCTATTATACTAATTGGCGTGCATAAAAACCACATGCAGGCCTATATTACAAAATACTACTTGAGTATAAATATTTGAAAAATTTAATGAAATGCTACTATTTAAATTGTTTTTAAATCTAAAAACTCTTTTTGAGACTGGCATAATGTATTAAAAGAAATTTAAAATAATCTAAAGCGACCTGACCTTGACAATCTGTACCCCAGCTCCTCGTCGTCAGGGCTGTTATACTTGAACTGACTTTGACAATCTGTACCGCTAGCTCCTCGTCGTCAGGGCTGTTATACTTGAACTGACCTTGACAATCTGTACCCCAGCTCCTCGTCGTCAGGGCTGTTATACTTGAACTGACTTTGACAATCTGTACCGCTAGCTCCTCGTCGTCAGGGCTGTTATACTTGAACTGACTTTGACAATCTGTACCGCTAGCTCCTCGTCGTCAGGGCTGTTATACTTGAACTGACCTTGACAATCTGTACCCCTAGCTCTTGGTCAGGGCTGTTATACTTGAACTGACCTTGACAATCTGTACCCCAGCTCCTCGTCGTCAGGGCTGTTATACTTGAACTGACCTTGGCAATCTGTACCCCAGCTCCTCGTCGTCAGGGCTGTTATACTTGAACTGACTTTGACAATCTGTACCCCTAGCTCCTCGTCGTCAGGGCTGTTATACTTGAACTGACCTTGACAATCTGTACCCCAGCTCCTCGTCGTCAGGGTTGTTATACTTGAACTGACCTTGACAATCTGTTCCCCAGCTCCTCGTCGTCAGGGCTGTTATACTTGAACTGACCTTGACAATCTGTACCCCTAGCTCCTCGTCGTAGGGTGTTATACTTGAACTGACCTTGACAATCTGTACCCCTAGCTCCTCGTCAGGGCTGTTATACTTGAACTGACTTTGACAATCTGTACCCCTAGCTCCTCGTCAGGGTGTGTTATACTTGAACTGACCTTGACAATCTGTACCCCTAGCTCCTCGTCGTCAGGGTGTATACTTGAACTGACCTGACAATATTACATCTGTACCCTAGCTCTCGTCGTCAGGGCTTGTTATACTTGAACTGACCTTGACAATCTGTACCCCTAGCTTTGTCCCGGGTTGTTATACTTGAACTGACCTTGACAATCTGTACCCCTAGCTCCTTCGTCAGGGCTGTTATACTTGAACTGACCTTGACAATCTGTTCCCCTAGCTCCTGGTCAGGGTTGTTATACTTGAACTGACCTTGACAATCTGTTCCCCTAGCTCCTCGTCTAGGGTGTGTTATACTTGAACTGACCTTGACAATCTGTAACCCTAGCTCTTGGTCAGGGTTGTTATACTTGAACTGACCTTGACATATGTACCCCTAGCTCTCGTGTCAGGTTGTATACTTGAACTGACCTTGACATATGTACCCCTAGCTTGGTCAGGGCTGTTATACTTGAACTGACCTTGACAATCTGTACCCCTAGCTCTGTGTCAGGTTGCTTATACTTGAACTGACCTTGACAATCTGTACCCCTAGCTCCTCGTCGTCAGGGCTGTTATACTTGAACTGACCTTGACAATCTGTCCCCTAGCTCCTGGTCAGGGTTGTTATACTTGAACTGACCTTGACAATTGTTCCCTAGCTCTCGTCGTCAGGGTTGCTATACTTGAACTGACCTTGACAATCTGTCCCCTAGCTTCTCGTCGTCATGGGTTGCTTATACTTGAACTGACCTTGACAATCTGTACCCCTAGCTTTGGTCAGGGTTGTTATACTTGAACTGACCTTGACAATCTGTTCCCCTAGCTCACGTTGTCAGGGTGCTTATACTTGAACTGACCTTGACAATCTGTTCCCCTAGCTCTTGGTCAGGGTTGTTATACTTGAACTGACCTTGACAATTTGTACCCCTAGCTCTCTCGTCAGGGTTGTTATACTTGAACTGACCTTGACAATCTGTACCCCTAGCTCCTCGTCAGGGTTGTTATACTTGAACTGACCTTGACAATCTGTTCCCCTAGCTCTTGGTCAGGGTGTTATACTTGAACTGACTTGACAATCTGTACCCCTAGCTCTCTGTCAGGTTGTTATACTTGAACTGACCTTGACAATCTGTTCCCCTAGCTCTCGTCAGGGTTGTTATACTTGAACTGACTTGACAATTGTACCCTAGCTCCTCGTCAGGGTTGTTATACTTGAACTGCCCTTTGACAATCTGTACCCCTAGCTCTTGGTCAGGGTTGTTATACTTGAACTGACCTTGACAATTGTACCCCTAGCTCTTGGTCAGGGGTTGTTATACTTGAACTGACTTTGACAATCTGTACCCTAGCTCTTGGTCATGGTGTTATACTTGAACTGACCTTGACAATCTTGTACCCTAGCTCTTGGTCATGGTTGTTATACTTGAACTGACCTTGACAATCTGTATCCCCTAGCTCTTGGTCAGGGTGTTATACTTGAACTGACCTTGACAATTGTCCCCTAGCTCTCGTGGTCAGGGTGTTATACTTGAACTGACCTTGACAATCTGTACCCCTAGCTCCTCGTCGTCAGGGTTGCTATACTTGAACTGACCTTGACAATATGTACCCCTAGCTCTTGGTCATGGTTGTTATACTTGAACTGACCTTGACAATCTGTACCCCTAGCTTTTGGTCATGGTTGTTATACTTGAACTGACCTTGACAATATGTACCCCTAGCTCTTGGTCATGGTTGTTATACTTGAACTGACCTTGACAATCTGTACCCAGCTCCTCGTTGTCAGGGCTGTTATACTTGAACTGACCTTGACAATCTGTACCCCTAGCTCCTCGTCGTCAGGGTTGCTATACTTGAACTGACCTTGACAAATATGTACCCCTAGCTCTTGGTCATGGTTGTTATACTTGAACTGACCTTGACAATCTGTACCCCTAGCTTTTGGTCATGGTTGTTTATACTTGAACTGACCTTGACAATTTGTACCCCTAGCTCCTCGTCATGGTTGTTATACTTGAACTGACTTTGACAATCTGTACCCCTAGCTCTTGGTCAGGGCTGTTATACTTGAACTGACCTTGACAATCTGTACCCCTAGCTCTTGGTCAGGGTTGTTATACTTGAACTGACTTTGACAATCTGTACCCCTAGCTCTTGGTCAGGGCTGTTATACTTGAACTGACCTTGACAATCTGTTCCCCTAGCTCCTCGTCGTCAGGGTTGCTATACTTGAACTGACCTTGACAATCTGTTCCCCTAGCTCTTGGTCAGGGTTGTTATACTTGAACTGACCTTGACAATTTGTACCCCTAGCTCCTCGTCGTCAGGGTTGTTATACTTGAACTGACCTTGACAATCTGTACCCCTAGCTCCTCGTCAGGGTTGTTATACTTGAACTGACCTTGACAATCTGTTCCCCTAGCTCTTGGTCATGGTTGTTATACTTGAACTGACCTTGACAATCTGTACCCCTAGCTCCTCGTCGTCAGGGCTGTTATACTTGAACTGACTTTGACAATCTGTACCCCTAGCTCTTGGTCATGGTTGTTATACTTGAACTGACTTTGACAATCTGTTCCCCTAGCTCCTGGTCAGGGTTTTTATACTTGAACTGACCTTGACAATCTGTTCCCCTAGCTCCTCGTCGTCAGGGTTGCTATACTTGAACTGACCTTGACAATCTGTACCCCTAGCTCCTGGTCAGGGTTGTTATACTTGAACTGACTTTGACAATCTGTACCCCTAGCTCCTCGTCAGGGTTGTTATACTTGTACTGACCTTGACAATCTGTTCCCCTAGCTCCTCGTCAGGGTTGTTATACTTGAACTGACCTTGACAATCTGTACCCCTAGCTCCTGGTCAGGGTTGTTATACTTGAACTGACCTTGACAATCTGTTCCCCTAGCTCCTCGTCGTCAGGGTTGCTATACTTGAACTGACCTTGACAATATGTACCCCTAGCTCCTGGTCAGGGCTGTTATACTTGAACTGACCTTGACAATCTGTACCCCTAGCTCCTCGTCGTCAGGGTTGCTATACTTGAACTGACCTTGACAATCTGTTCCCCTAGCTCCTGGTCAGGGTTGTTATACTTGAACTGACCTTGACAATCTGTTCCCCTAGCTCCTGGTCAGGGCTGTTATACTTGAACTGACCTTGACAATCTGTTCCCCTAGCTCCTGGTCAGGGTTGTTATACTTGAACTGACCTTGACAATCTGTTCCCCTAGCTCCTCGTCAGGGCTGTTATACTTGAACTGACCTTGACAATCTGTTCCCCTAGCTCCTGGTCAGGGTTGTTATACTTGAACTGACCTTGACAATCTGTTCCCCTAGCTCCTCGTCAGGGTTGTTATACTTGAACTGACCTTGACAATCTGTACCCCTAGCTCCTCGTCAGGGTTGTTATACTTGAACTGACCTTGACAATCTGTACCCCTAGCTCCTGGTCAGGGTTGTTATACTTGAACTGACCTTGACAATCTGTACCCCTAGCTCCTCGTCGTCAGGGTTGCTCCACTCGTTGAAACAAAATCGCGCCATCTTGTTCCAGTCCACACCCCTGTCTTGAAGGTGCTTTCCGCTAAGGTCAGCCATAACTGTAATTAGCATAATAATATAAATTACATTAGATAAATTTAAAGCATATTCATGGAACATAATGTTCTCTACTTCAACCCTAGATATGATATACCAACAAGAACTGCACGTTTCATAAAAGTAACTCACACCATATTCATAATAAGTAACTAGTACCTAAGAACAAACATGTTTTATATAACCATGACATGAAAGATAAACAACTTATTGATTCAATCTTACTGCATGTTCAATGCATTTCACAATAAAGATACATGACTCACTCACTGACATTAATATTTACCCACTTACAGATGACATAGAAACTTGAAATTTGGCAAACTTATAGCTTCTAGTCTGTAACCGACGGGAGAATTCAAAAAAGTTTAAAAAAAATATTTTAACACCCGGAACAAATTCAAAATAGCGGAGCAACTTTAAAGTCGGTGTGGAACTTTCTTTGGAGGCCTCTTGTGGTTAAACAGTAAGACCTAACAAAACACGGATTGCACCAGAGCTAGATTTTTTGATTTTAGGTAAATTTTGCACATTTTTTTTTCTGACACACTTATGGAACATCTAGAATTATAAAATTGTAGAAATAAATTAACGTTCAAAGCCACGCTGGAATTACGTTAGTTTCCACTCGGGTGTGAAAGAACAACTATTATTGTTAATAAAACGCGTATCGTATACCAACCCTTTCCTTATATCACAGAATGCATCAATGTTGCATAAATGTTTGTCGTCTCAATACAGTTGCGAGCAGTTTGTCTGCATTGTAGTTCCGTTCACTACTCTGTTTTCTAGACGTCCCCTTTACCAAGGAATTTCAAAACATTACACGGTGTTCGTGTATTTAATAATGGTGTTAGTTCATGCTTGCCTCTAGTAAGTAATTGATTTATTGAATTTGTTACTAAAACCCCAAAATCTCGAAAAGTTATTATTAATGCCGATATAAATAAATTTTTACTTTTATAGAACAAGCTTCTAAATTTAAAAAAAACATTCAATAAGTTGTATTATTATTATTATTATTACCGATAGGTTGATAAATAAAAAACATAACCTACTAATTTAAGATATATACCTAGTATTAAACATGTTATGTTTGTGTGTGTAACATATATATATATGTATATATATATATATATATATTAATGATAGTTAATATTTAACAAAAAGAAGAGACGGAGGCTTCATATGTTGTTATCCACTTTTTTTTTTAAGAAAAATGTGCCTGTATAGAATTGTACAACTATCACAAGAACGTTCAACTTACTTTGAAATATAGAAAACGTATTTAGGCCCTAAAGGATATAAAACGGTCTTAGGATAGTTTCTCAATTTGAAATAGCCGCCCGCTATAGTTAGCATATATGATGGAAAGGCGGTGACGGGTCTGTATAAAATCTTTTCATTGTAAGTATGTATAAAAATCTTGTCGTTAATATCTATAGTTCGGTCATTGGTGTAGAATAAAATAACGCATTGAATTTAATTATAGTCCTATACATTTATGTATAAATGCAATTTAAAGAAATACGCAATTATTATAAATAATATTATGTGTTCTGTCTTACGAAAGGTCCATTCCTTTAATCAGTGAACTTAGACCGTCAATGTCTCCTTCTTTAGCTCCCAGATTTTTTCTTTCCTTCAAGTTATCCAATATTTGAATTCTCCTTGCTAAGTTCCACTTTCCCTCAACCTTTCCTTCTATCACGTCATGCAGATTCCTCCTAAGGATATACCCGATCTAGTTTGCTTTGTACCGAAGAATCACATCCAAAATGTTTCTCTTCTCAACCACTCTTCTTAGGACTTCTTCATTTGTCTGCCCATCTGATCTTCTCAAGTCTTCTCTAGCACCATATTTCAAAACTCTCCTAGTATTATCTTTCCATCTTCTTAGGAGTTCAAGTTTCTGCTCCATATAGCGCGGTGCTCCAAATGTAGCATTTGATCAGTTTCTTATTCAGTTCCAAACTCAACTTGCTGGTCAGCAGTAACCTCTTCTTGTTGAAAGCTTCCTTGGCCAATACAATTTTAAAATTAAATTAGCTTCAATGTGAATGTCTTATATCTGGTAATTTAAAGAAAATAAGAAAAATAATCTTAAGTTGGACCCGGAACAATTCACATACAATTAATATCACAGGTCTGCAATGACAATTTTTTTTATATCCAAACACTGATTTTTATAGATTTTGGGTGCTGATTTCAGTAAAAATAGTTAAAAAATTCCATCACGTAACAGTTTTTGACAAACTAGAATTTTAGATTTTAATATACAACCCTTATTGTGTATTAAGCTTCTAAGCAAAAAAGTCATATCTTAAAAAAAAAAATTAGCCTTCATCTGGTCAAGGTGTATTATAATAAAGAGGTTTCAAATAGAGAGGGGATGGAGGGATGGAAGGGGGGTTATTTGGGAACAATGAGTGGCAGTGCCATGAGTCATAAAGAGTATTTTAGAAACATGTTTAACAGTGATAAAGATAACGTGATGATTCACTTCATTTGGTTTTCCCCTCTTCATATTAAGACTTAAGGGATAAAAGTGATGATTCACTTCCTTTTTGTTTTCCCCTCCCCACATTCTCTCATTTCATTTCTTTGAATGTTTGCTCAGTTTCAACTCAATCTTTGAGAGACTAGGTTGTCATATAGAGTATAAAATCACTGCTCAAGTTTTTTTCCATCAGCTGTTGAGTTTTATTTGTGGTTTTAATCTGATTTTAAGTGTGCCAAATGGATTCAAGGGGTTGTATTAATTCAGCTAACAGTTTTTGTTACATTTTTGGGGACTTTGTAGTAAAGAAACAACAAAGAAACATTACAGATTATGTTGAAAAAGTGTACTATGCATATTTCGGTGTGAAACTTTGTGACCAGGATAAGTCGTGGGCCCCACATAAAGTGTGCTCTATATGTGTAGAAGAACTCAGACAGTGGTAATAAGGTAAGAAACAATCTTTTCGTTTTGGGGTCCCAATGATCTGGAGGAGCCCCAAAATCACAGTGATGAGTGCTACTTTTGTTCGTGTAACGTTAAGGGGTTTAATTTTAAAAATAAGAAAGACATTTTATATCCAAACCTTCCGTCGGCTATGTGTCCTGTACCTGATGGCCCAGGAATACCCATACCTACCTCTATAGATAAACTAGAGGAGATTCCCGATGACTCTGATAAGGAAGCCCATGATTTTGATGAAGAATTTCAAGATGTTTCAGAGAGCAGCGAGCCCAAACTTTTTTCACAGATTGAATGGAACGATTTAGTCAGATACTTGGGTCTTCCTAAAGATTCTTCAGAACTGTTAGTATCAAGGCTAAAGGAAAATAACTTATTGGCTCCAGGTACCTCTTTCTCATGCTTCATAAACAGAGAAAAATATTTTATTCCATATTTTTCTCAAGATGGTGACCTGGTTTATTGTAGCAATGTCCCTGGATTGATGGTGAGGTTTAACATACAGTATGACGTAAACGAGTGGAGGCTCTTTATTGACTCGTCAAAAAGAAGCCTCAAAGCAGTGCTTCTCCACAATGGTAGTAAATATGCTTCCGTACCAGTAGGGCATTCTGTGTATTTGAAAGAATGCTACGAGAATTTAGCCTTAATTCTCACCAAACTGAATTACAGTGATCATGGATGGACTATATGTGGTGATCTTAAAGTACTTTCCATGCTTCTTGGGCAGCAGGGAGGTTACACTAAGTACCCCTGCTTCTTGTGTGAATGGGATAGCTGGGATAGAAGGCAGCACTGGGTTAAAAAGGACTGGCCATGTAGGACTACATTAGAACCTGGAAGCAAAAATGTAGTAAGGGAAACCTTGGTTGATCCAAGAAAAGTCCTCCTGCCTCCTCTTCATATCAAGCTTGGTTTAATGAAGCAGTTTGTAAAGGCTCTTTCAAAAGAAGAGATTGTTTTAAATACTTGTGTAACAAGTTATCTGGACTGTCAGAGGTGAAACTGAAAGAACGTGTTTTTGTCGGTCCAGATATCCGGAAACTTCTGAAAGACGAAGTCTTTGAAACAAAATTGAAGTTTTTGAAAAAGATGCCTGGAAAGATTTCAGAGAAGTTGTAACGAAATTTCTTGAAAAAAATAAGGACCCCAACTTCAAGTTCATAGTGGAAAACATTTTCATCAAATTCAAGGACTTGGGTTGTTCGTTGAGCTTGAAAGTGCACTTCCTGAATTCCCATTTTGACTACTTTCCCGAAAATCTTGGTGCTTTGAGTGAAGAGCAAGGGGAACGATTACATCAAGACATCGAGGAGATGGAACGCAGATATCAAGGCAGATGGAACATCAACATGATGGCAGACTACTGTAGGATGCTGTACAGAGAAGAGCCGAAAGCTGTCTACAAGAGAAAAAGCTCAAAAAGGAGCTTTGAGGATAAAAGTAAAAGGCAGTATAAGGACTTGTAAGTCTTGGTAAGTGTTGAGAATGGCTTAGCTTAATTTTTTTGTAAATAAAGCTATTATTTAATATTTTTAAATAAATAAGTTTTAACCATTATACATAAACTGAGCCCTTTTTCTATATTTTTGATATCCAATTTGTGAAAAATCCTTACGTGATAGGTAAAATCGGAGATCACTTTTGAAATCAGCACGACAAAAAACATAAGAATTGCCCATTACATTAAAAACAATTTTCAACAACCCAAATTTTGCAGGCCTGTGTATTTGGTGGTATTTTCACAGATAAAACTGTTTATAAGTCGACAATCTTGTAGAGTTTAGCGTAGAATAATGCATATAAACAATATATTAAAAGCTATAGACACACAATGATGTAAATAAGATATATTGTGGAACGAAGCCTTTTGCTCTAAGTTACTATGTACAGCTAATTAGTAGGAGTCACTGTGCCATAAAAACGCGCAGCGTGTTAAGTATTTCACTGCTAGAGAAAATGGCAGCACACATGTCAGTAAACGTAGATATAGTAAGTTAACAAATGTATGTAAAGATTTGACTTTGTGTACAATATAGAAAAAATCTAAAAATAAATAATATGATAAACAAAACAATTTTGGAATGGACAAATGCAAGACATTAACTCTACCCATTGCCTGAATCCCTCCTAGCCCTCCAACGTACACCACTGGCTATATATATTCTTTCATTACCTGAAACCCTCATAGCACATGAACGTACACCACTGGCTATATATGCTCTCATTACCTGCCAAGATATTATTTATGGAACTAGGTCTTGTTCAGGGTTGTGCCATCTTTCTTTTAAATACAGTACTATACAAGACTATTCAGATATCCAGGTAAATAACGATAGACGTTGTAGGGGTGACCAGCTAAGTAGACCCTACTTCCCCTTGGGGTGTAGGCAGCTCATCAATCCTCAGTAACAGGCATTGAATTGCCAGAAAACAAGTACCCATATATTGCTGGTTATTTCAAAGATACAGTGGCAGCTTGGACTAACGCGCCACTCTCGCAGTAGACTAGATTGCCGATGACTGGGAGGTCAGGGTTCGAATCTCAATTGTGTATACTAAGGGGTTTTCCAAAATAGTTTGGCACTCTCCCTCAATGCAAATGATGGTACACTTCCTTCAAATTAGGCCTTTCTAATCCCTGAAGCCAGTAGCGTAGGCCTAAATAATACATAAGGGTATAAACTAAATGGGTAGTAAGTAGCTAGCAGGACCCATGGGAACCCCGCTTCCGCCAACGGGTCAAAACACCCACATCCTGTTTGAGTGACCTGCTTTCCACATCTTTACCGTTATTCCCCCCACCCCTGACACACTTTCATCTGATTGGTTGCTATAAATATCCTCCTTCCCCCACCAATTTCGCCCTGCTTTCCGCCTCCCCCCTCGACTACCAACCCTGGACATGTTGGTTCTTGATGATTGTTAATAGATATTGAGGTCATTGCCCCGGGAAACGGGGTTTTTCCCTGGCGCCAGTATGTCGGGCAGACAAGACAAGAATAGATATTGAGGTCATTGCCCCGGGCAACGGGGTTTTTACCTGGCGTCAGTTTGACGGAGGGCTCGGCACGAAGCTTGCGCTATGGCTGACAAGCCTAGAATGAACATCGGCTCTTCTGTCACAAGGCTCTGTCCCGGAACAAGCAGCATGAACCTTGCGCTATGGTGCTTTGTGGTAATTTGTTCCAAAGACCCCCTCCTCCTTCGCCACCCTGACGCCATGTTTGAGTGACCTACTTTCCTCTGATTGGTTGCTATAAATATCCTCCTTCCCCCACCAATTTTGCCCTGCTTTCCACATCCGCCTCCCCCCTCCCCCTCGACTACCAACCCTGGACATGTTGGTTCTTGATGATTGTTAATAGATATTGAGGTCATTGCCCGGGAAACAGGGTTTTTCCCTGGCGCCAGTATGTCGGCCCGACAAGACAAGAATAGATATTGAGGTCATTGCCTCGGCATCTGGTTTTCCCTGGTGCCAATATGTCGGCCCGACAAGACAAGAATAGATATCGAGGTCATTGCCCGGGGCAACAGGGTTTTTCCCTGGCGCCAGTAAGTCGGGCAGACAAGACAAGAATAGATATTGAGGTCATTGCCCCGGGCAGCGGGGTTTTTCCCTGGCGTCAGCTTGACGGCTCACGAGACAAGAATAGATCTTGACCTCAACAACCTTGGGGTTTTCCCAATGACGTAATCATTGCGTGTTATGTCGCAACCCTGGCGCCAGGCTGGCGGGCAGACAAGACAAGTTGGGACAAGTCTAGATCGTTTGACTGGGGTATAAATAGAACCCCGATCATTACATTCGGTCATTTCAATTTGTAATTGGATAACATAAAGATCGAGATGAGTTTTAACGCTTTGGAAAACGGGATAAATTTGAGTAAGTTTAATTCGTTTTGTATATTTTAATGGTTTCTAATTTGATTATCATGTAAGTCTGTACAGTGGTATTCTCTTCTTCTTTGTTAGATGAGGAGCCCATGACGCTTGGCGTGGCGGCGCAACCTGTGGATCCCACTAACCTGGACCAGTTGATGCAATTTACAGATGAGGGGATTTGTAGAGCGGATGGTGACTGGTCCATGGGTAAAACTCTGCCTGTTCCCTGAGCAGGACCAGCTTACGTGAGGAGCCGTAAGGCGAATCGCGGAGGTCTGTCGGGTAAGGAAGAACAGCCGGTCGTAAGCCCAGGTAAAAGAGGAACGTTGGGAGGGTCTGGTCAACCCAACCGTAAAAGAGAACGCACGGACATGGTCCTAAAAATCTAAGGGGCACCCCTCGATAGGGGAAGGCTAACGGAGTCTGGTCAGCTCCGAGGCCAAACACGGGACCTGCTGATGAACATGGCAACACTAGCCCATCAGTATACCAGGGTTGGGAGGATGTGGTCGGTCCTCCTGTCAAAACGAGACCTGCTGGTGAATAAGGCAACCCTAGCCCACCAGTACACCAGGGTTAGGAGGACCTGGTCAGTCCTCCCGGAAAAATCGGACTCCGGCAGTTGGAAGAAGGAAGGGGGATGGGACGAGCACGGGCATTGCTGAAGTTGGCACGCGGGAAGCTGTGGCGGGGGCTCAATAGAGCGCCCGTCGTGGCTGATCGCGTGATCGGCACAACCCTCCTGGGGGTAACTCTGGGTGGGCGAGGCTAACGTGGTCCAGACCGCTGAAACTCTGTGAGGACGGGCCCATTACCTGAATAAGTGTGGGTCCTCTGCGTAACTGTGTCCTCACGGGGAAGTAGGGGGCGAAGGGCGGGAGGTGCATCCGCCTTCTCCGAAAGTCGGCGACGGCATTCTCGGAGGAGACCCTGAAACCGGACGACGACCAGCTGCTGAAGGGGACATCCTGGGTATAAGACTAGGTTAGGGCCACGGCTCTAACCAGGGCGAAAGCTCGGGGAAACCCAGACCGGTAGACAAACCCCTTGGCTAAGTGTGTTACGCTGGTGGGGACCGGTCAAACTTAGCACACCATCCATGCCAGAGGGGGCGGTCCGATGCAAGAGACGGCCCCCAAACCCAATTGCTTTTAATACTGTAACATGGATACAACTAGTGTGATATCGATTTGCAGTGACATTAGCGAGAAAGCCGATAAGACGAGAGACGAGAGAAGTGTGTAAGGGGCCATGGAACTTGGCAAGGAGTGGAAAGTGGCGAAAGTCCGGATGCGGAGGACTGACAGAATCGAGGAAAGGTCAAATGACCGAGTAAGGAGCCCTAGCGGGTGTAGAGCAGACTCCACCGAAAGTGAGACGGGGAGTGAAAGGTTTGAGACGGGGAAGCGGAAGAGTAAGTGCGATGGCAAAGGAAAGAGAGGTGGAGCCGGGGTGAAGCGGAGGAAAGAGCCGGGTAGTAGTGAGGGAGATATGGAGGTGGAGGAGTCGGAAAGTGAAAGGAGGCGGAGGCTCGATGGATACCTGAGAGAGGTGGAGCGCTTCATGTCCAACATGAAGGGTAGGCCACTCTCAGGCTCTGGAATGCAGAGGATTGCCACCGCAATGAGAGAGATGAGAGAGATAGCCCTAGAGGCTATGGAGGAAGCAGTCAAGCTCAGGGGCAAGCTTGAGGAGAGAGACGAGGTGGTGAAGGGCGTTGAGGAGAGAATATGTTGGAGGCTGGCTATGAGCAACGGGGCACAGGCAGAACGGCCCCTGGTTGCAAAAGCATGGGGAAGAAAAGGGAGGACTTCCCGCCCCTCTCGACAGGTGTCAAGTGGAGGCCACAGGAGAACGTGGTGTATGTGAGGGCGGAAGGCACGGCCAAAGAGGGCAAGGAGATACGGAAGGTAATGAAGGACGCGGTGACCCCAGAGGCGATGGGGCTGAAGGTAAGAAACGTGAGGAACACCAGGGAGGGTGTCGTTGTCGTGGTAAGCGACAAAGATCAGGCAGAGAGCCTGATCAACAGTCAGAAGTTGAAGGAGAAGGGCCTGGTGGCCGAGAGGTTTGGGAAGAAAAGGCCCAAAGTAATGGTGTACGATGTACCCATGGAAGGCACGAAGAAGCGGTGATCGGGGAGATTCACCACCTGAACATGGAAGGTTCGGGGGTGACGGTGGAGGAATTCCGTGAGGAGTTCAAGCTGGTCCGAGAGGTGCGGAGCAGGAGAGGTGAGGACAGGTGCCACTGGGTACTGGAGGTGAGCCCGAGGGTGAGAAATCACCTCATGAAAACCGGACGGGCGTACATTGGATGGCTGTGCTGCAGAGTGAAGGACTACTCAGAGGTCGTTAGGTGCTTTAAGTGCCAGGGCTATGGCCATATGGGTAGGAGCTGTGGCAGGGACATCGCATGTAGGCGGTGTGGAGGAAAGCACGATGTCTCTAGGTGCAAGGAGACAAAGATAAGGTGCGTGAACTGCATGAGGGCAGGAAGGAAGGACGGGCATGGAGTGGAGGATAGGAAATGTCCTACTTATGAGAACGCGCTACATATAGCGATGAGAAAGGTCGACTATGGCCTATAAGATAGGACAGGTGAATGTGGGTCGGTCAAAGGTGGCAATGGCTGAGCTAGGGGGTGTGGCGAGAAGGAGGGATCTGGATATCCTACTGATACAGGAGCCGTACAGTATAGGCGGTGTGGTGAGATTTCCCGGTGGTAGAGCATTCTACGAAAGGAAAGAGGGCGAGGAGACGTGGGCCGCAGTAGTAATACTGAAGGCGGATCTGCCGGCTATAAAGTTGAATAACTGGTCGGACAACAAGAGGGCGGTGGTTAAAGTGGGAGCCCAAGGGGACCTGGTATTGGCGTCCTGCTACTTTAAGTTCAACGAGGTAATCGGAGACCATATAGGGAGACTGGAAATGGCTGTAAGAGGTCTGGCAGGGGAGAGGCTGGTGATCGGAGCAGACGCAAATGCCAGGTCGATGTTGTGGTACGATCGGGTGCTTGACGAGGCCGGAGAGGCAGTGGAGGATTTCATTCTCGCCAATGATCTAACCGTGGTTAATACGGGTGGCGAAGAACCAACTTTCGAGAGTGTTAGAGGCGCAAGGGCGAACCTTGACGTAACGCTGGCCTCTAGAAATGTAAATACGGCAGAGTGGAGGGTGATCGGCGGCGAGGTGGAATCCGACCACAAATTGATAGTATTCGGAGTTGAAACGGAAGTGGTGAGAGGTGAGAGGAGAGGGGCGGCTCCCGAACCGAGATTTGACATAAAGAATGCTGACTGGGAAAGATACCGTGCGGCTCTTGTAGCGGAGGATATGGGAAGGATCAGAGAGATGGACGGAGCGGAGGCTAAGGCGAGGGAGTTGGAAAGGAGCATGATGAGGGCATGCGGGGTGAGTATCCCGAGAATTGACGGACAGAGGCTGAGGAGCTGGTGGACGAGGGAGCTCACCAGGCTCAAAAGAGAGAAGAACCGTAAGATGGTGCAGTGGAAACGGTTGAGAAACGAGGGAGGGGGCCCTCAGGAGGTCGAAGGGAGGAGAAGGGCCTATATAGAGGCCAGGAATGAGTATACGAGAAAGGTGAGGAAGGAAAAGTGGCTGGCATGGGAACGACTGGTAGAGGCCGAGACGGATGACCCATGGGGGAAGGTGTACAGGATCGTTCTGGGTAAGAACAGGCCGAACCTGATGTTTATTTGCCTAGAGAGGAGGGTGGAGGGTTCACCACCAGTGTGGCGGAGACCGTGGAGCTCATGCTCGACGGATTACTCCCAGATGATAATAGAAACGGGGAGGTACAGGCACACGAAGACGTCAGGAACGGCTCAGTTATACCCAGTAACGGGAACGACATGCAGCCCTTTACGGAGTTGGAGGTCATGAGAGCGGTGAGGAAGATGAGGAATCGGAGAGCACCCGGGATAGATGGGGTGAAGGCTGAGATGGCCAAGAATGGGCTTGGCATCTGCAATGAAGTGATTACGGATACCATGAATGAGATGCTAAGGACGGGAAAGTTTCCGGACAGGTGGAAACGAGGGTGCTAAAGGTATTCCTAAAGAGTGACGATAAGAACCCAAGCAAACTGAAGTCGTACAGGCCGGTAACTTTGCTTCCGGTGTTCGGAAAGGTGGCGGAGCGGTTGATGGCGGAGAGGCTGAATGGCTTTCTCAGCGGTGTGGCTTCTTTAGCGAGAGGCAATACGGCTTCAGGAAGGGACTAGGCACGGTAGATGCCATAAGGAGAATGCGGAGAGAAGTGAGCGAGAGCGAGGAGAAGTATGTCCTCGGGGTGTTTCTGGACATCTCGGGGGCATTCGATAATGCGTGGTGGCCCAAGATACTTGATGTATTGAGGGAGGTGGATTGCCCTAGGAACCTGTGGAGGCTCGTGGGGGACTACTTCACCAACAGGAAAGTGAGTCTAGAAATAGACGGGGTAGTGGAGGAGAAGACACCCACGAAGGGCTGTCCGCAAGGCTCGGTGTTGGGACCGCTGTTGTGGAATGTGGTCTTCAACGAGTTTCTAACGGGGGACTACGGGGATGGAGTAAGCATGACGGCGTACGCAGCTGACGCGTTAATGCATAGTGAGGGCTAGAAATCGAGTTGAACTTGAGGCTAGAGCGGAAAGAGCGGTGAGCAGAGTCCTGGAATGGGGAAGGAGTGTTAAGCTGGTCTTCTCGAGAGAGAAGACGGTGATGATGCTATTGAAGGGCAGACTGCTGAGGAAGCCTGGCCTACGGATGGGTGGTAGAGCGGTGAGCTATGTGGTGAGAGTGAAGTACCTAGGAGTGTGGATTGATGAGTATATGGGGTTCCGGAGTCACGTGACGGAGACATGTGACAAGGTAAAGAAGGTCTTCATGAAGCTGGCGAGGGTGGTGAAGGCGAACAAAGGATTCAGCAGTGATACCCTAAAGACAATCTATAAG
This sequence comes from Timema cristinae, assembly GCA_039000515.1. NCBI lineage: Eukaryota > Metazoa > Arthropoda > Insecta > Phasmatodea > Timematidae > Timema > Timema cristinae. The sequence goes on along the minus strand of JBCFYV010000966.1, from coordinate 29,315 downwards.
GGTATAGTGGAGGCAGTGGTGACGTACGGATGTGAGTGCTGGGGTGATGGAGCGAGCAGAGGAGTGAGTAGAACACTGCTGATGAGGACCCAGAGGAAGCTCCTACTGGTGGTAGCCAGGGCATACAGGACGGTATCGCAGAATGCGATGCCTGTCCTGGTAGTGTGCTACCAGTAGATCTTTTGATTAAAGAAAGGATGAAGCTAAGGGAGGACAAAGAGGCAGGTGTGAGAAAGAGCGTAAGCAAAGCAAACCGGAGGGTGGAGGTGATGATGGAATGGCAAAGGAGATGGGAAACATCCGGAAAGGGCAGAGAGACGTACGGGTACTTCCCCGACGTAAAGGAAAGGATGAGACGGAAGTGGCTGAGGCTGGATCACTACACCACCCAGGCGCTAAGCGGTCATGGAGACTTCAATGAGAAGCTCAGGTACTTCGCTCTGAGAGAGAATGAAAACTGCCTGACGTGTAACGTGAGGGAAGATGCATGGCATTCGACTTCGGAATGCGCAAGGTTCGGAGACGTAAGGAGAGAAACGTTTGGGGTCCTAGCAACTCATGAAATGGTATGGGAGAGAAGAAACATGGTCGCGAGGCGAGATGTTTTCGAGGCATTCAAAAGAATGGTGATGGAGATTGGTAAGAGAAAGGAGATTGAGAGAAGAAGGTAGCGGCCCGACACAGATCCCTCGCCGGGGATCAAGGTGCTTGGGCCTCATAGGACGGAGAAAGAGAATGGGAAATCGGAAGGAAGGCGAGAGGCCCGGTGCTGGAACCTTCGGGCGACTGGTATCTGGGCCGAAAAGAATGGGAGGCGGTTCGAACACCGGGGTGGGTACCTCCTCGTGGTCCCGCTGGCAACGGAGGGAGGGCGAAGCACCGGGCTTGCTCGGTACGAGTCGTCTCTACGGCTAAACCCCACCTCCCCCTCGTGGTGACACCCATTGCATGGGGGACCTCCAACTCCCGTACACAGGTGGATAGTGTACGGGGGGGTTTTCCCGGACCTATGTTCCCTCGGGGTGGCTTACGTCGCGAAAAGCGCGAAGCTTATGTGCGATGGAAGCTAGTGAGGTCCCCCAGATCGGGGGGTAGTACAGGATTATCATTGGTCCATGGGTAATTAGCTGCCTATGATAGACTTGCCAGTGTGTTTTTTATTTTCTGTAATTGGTAATTAATATGTATTTATTTAATTTCAGACTACTGGGATCCATATGGGCTGGATGAGGGCCTTCTGGGCAGCGTAGCGACAGGCGTGCCGACATCTACCCAGCCGGAGGCACCCCCAACGGTCTTTGCCAGGCACGACGTCGCTGACGTACTCAGGCCCGTTCCAGGCATCCTCTCTCCTGCGCCCCTATCGCCAGCGTCCCCCTCTGTTTGGACAGATTTGGACACCATCGACAGGCTGATATGTAAGTATCCACTAGTTTGAAAATATACTATATGTGTAGCTCATGCTCTCTCTCGCTCACGCAAACATAGTTATATCGGTACTAGTTCGAAACATCTTGTCAGCTGCTCATTTCAAGTCAATTGTACTAGTTCGTTTAGTGGACAAGAGAACGCAGGAAAATTATATATTGTTTAGGTGGTCTAGGACTTTATGTGGGATGTTTTTTCTAATAGATTTTCCACTCTCCCTCTATGCAAAATGCGGGTGCACTTCCTCTAATTCAGGGTTACAGTATTTATTATTGTCAACAAAATATATTCTCTAACATTAAACAATATTTAAAGTTGTATTTAATATTACATAGGAATTTATGTTGAAAGTTTTTTCTAATAGATTTTCCATTCTCCCTCCTTGCAAAATGCTGGTCCACTTCCTCACGCAGGAAAATTATATATTGTTTATGTGGTCTAGGAATTTATGTGGGAGGTTTTGTCTAATAGATTTTCCATTCTACCTCCTTGAAAAATGCGAGTGCACTTCCTCTAATTCAGGGTTACAGTAATTATTATGTCAACAAAATATGTTCTCTAAAATTAAACGATATTTAAAGTTGTATTTAATATTACATAGTAATTTATGTTGGAAGTTTTTTCTAATAGATTTTCCATACTCCCTCCTTGAAAAATGTGGGTACACTTCCTCTAATTTCGGCTTACAGTTTAAGTGACTAATTTTCTTTGTGTAAATGTTATTTATTATGTCAACAAAATATATAGTTTCACGCACTAAAATTTACCCTGCGCTGTGTTGGCTATAGCGTTTGTTTCGTGTAGAGCCAGACGGCCGCGGCCAAAAGAGTTTAAGGTTCGAATCTTGCCTTATTAAACTAGCGGCGTTTTTTTCACTCATTTGGCGGAATGTTGGTTTCAGTTAAAGCAATTTGTAGCAATTATTGCTCCAAGTCAACAAAATGGGGACAGTCAAGCATAATATTTCACTTACCCAATACCACTAAGCTGGCCGAGCACCGTGCGCAAACAAACACCCGACTACACGAACCACAAGTGAACATCTGCCAAGACTGAGCCGAGTTCTGCCTCTCGCCACCAGAGCCCGGCACCACCGCTAACATAATCAGTCCGCCCAACTTCAAGAAACGAGAACAAGATGGTAACTGCCAGGCGTTGCCAGAATAATATGGAATGTTCTTCTGCCCGCGCGCCCCCTTCCTTTGTGCCTATCCTGTTCGATGAGTGAGCCATATAAAAGACCATCCGTCGAGGAAGACGCCACTCTTGGACTTGGCTGCGACCATGTAGGGATAAGCGTCGGCGTAAAGGACATATTATATTAATGTAAGAATAAAATCCAATTTCGGTTAAATGTAAATTTGGGAACTAGTCAAAATTCTTTTTAGATCTTTTATCAAATTTAATTATAATGTATTTGGGTTAATCTTCATCTTTTGATATATTTTATAATGAGCGTATTGTAAAGTCAGGGATCTTCTGTATTATGAATATTAGGCATTATGCGCGAACTTTATTCTCAACCAAGTAACTTTTTTTGTCTCTATTGTAAATATGGCACTTTGGGTTTGGTAAACATTAAGGCGGGAAAGTTTTTGGAATATGGTGCTGAGAATTTCAATGTTAGCAGAATGGAGTATTGCACTAGATTATTATATAGATCAACTTAACTTTATATATTATTTTTTACTAGTTTCTCGATTGTTGTTTTTAGGATAGTTTTGTCATTATCTTTTTGTGCCAAAATAGTAAACAAATAAACAAACTTAATGGGGTAATGTTAGGAAATATCCTAGATACTTATAATTGTATTATAATCCTTGTTTAGGACATAGGCGAAAGCTTTTGCGAGTTACGCTAGTAGGTTGTTAGCGTTAAAGTTTAATGGTATTGGTATGAGGTATTTTGATGGAACTAAAACTTTTAGTAACAGGTGGCTTTGTGCAACAACATCAAAAATGTGTTAGTTTGGTAAGATTATTTACTATATGACGTATGATCATATTAAGTTAATGTTATGCATCTATAATTGTCTTTACGTAATATGTTTAGGGTACTTAATAAATAATGTAACGATTAGAAGAAAAAGGGTAAATATTTATGGAACTATATTTTTTTTTGGATAATATATATATAACTGAATTATTAAATGCTCTTCAAATAATATGCTTATTATTTAATAAAGTTTGGCATTAATTAAAGCTAAATGATTCTAAGACTTGAAGTTATTCTATTTCATAAATACGCCATATTATCCCTATGTCTTGAAAAGGTGCGAGGGATTAGTCTTCAACCTTTTTATATATTGATATGTCAGGTAACCAGTGAAGGTGGACCGTTTTTTCCCGCTACTCATAAGAGTGAGTGGCGTGCGCTGGGGACATGCTAAATGTCCAGCATTTTATAATTCACAACTTAGGATATTCACTCTGCGCGCTCCTCTATATTCTATTTTATTTCCCTTTAACTGTAGATTTTGTTTATATTTATGTTTTGTATCCCACTAGTTTGGAGCTTAGGGATTACAAGCTGCGCCACTCTGCTATATAGAGTGCGCGTAAGTGTTACTTCTCTATCCTAATTGTGTTTTTTGACCTGTTTCATGAACTCATCCTCAGACATGGCCACCCCACTGGGAAGCTTGATCAGCACCAGATCGGACGTCTATGGACTCAAAACTGGGGAGCTTCACCGGGAGCTCAAGGCGAGAAATATATCATTTCCCCCGAGGCTACTGTTGGTGTGTTGCGGTCCCTGCTGTCTGAAAGTATCAGTAAGTCCAGCGACACAGACAATATTAATATTAGCTATGACATTAGCCACCCCCTCTGGAACACTCCGATCCATGCAAGTCAGGTCCTTTAGAATTAGATGGGGCTCATAAGCAGATCACTCCCCCCGGGGATTCTGTTAGTTATCAGCCGGTTACTGCCGTCTCTAAAACTCAGAGTAAAGTTGCTAGTGAGCGTTTGAAGCTACTTCCAGTTTGTGACGGCCAGTCTTGTTCTGCTTTGTTTAATTTCCTGTTAGAAGCTAATAGAATTGCTAAACTTAGACTTATAGGCGATGTGGAGTTCCTTACGTTATGTTTAGGGAGAACTTCCGGTTTTTTAGCGCATTTAGTTTCGGAATGTTTACAATTAGGTCTTCCTTGGAATATGGTAAAAAGTCGCATCCTTGAGTCTTTATGCTCAAAGAGAGAGAAGGAGAGACTTTGTAACGAAAAGTTGCGACGGTTTCAGCGGCCTCAGGAACCATTTCGATTGTTTATATTGGCTATCTCTGAATCCGCGGAGATATTAAATCTCAACCTAGCGGAGGAAGAGGTAGTTGAAATTATTTTAGAAAATGTCTCCCCGTTGACGCGGAGACATTTATATTCTCACACAGACCAACCACCCTGGCAGAGTTATATTCATTGGCCAGTAATATTGAGGGTTCGTTACTAGCAGAAAAAGAGTATCTTGAAAACTATCCAACGCGAGTTCAGAATATCTCCCCTCAAAATAGGGTGGTTTCAGCCTCGGCAACTACGCCGCTTGATTCTAATATTTCTGCTACCCGCGGAGCAAGGCCTCTTGGTGTTATCAGATCAGGAAGACGATTAGATGTATCTCGTATCAAGTGTTTTCGATGTGGTCGTTTTGGGCATTACCAACGTGACTGTTTAGCGGGAAACGCGTAACGCGGGGTGGTGAAAAGGGGCCCACCACGCGTAAGGTTTCTAAGCATTATTATCCCCTCCCTCCTGTTGTTGGGGTTACGATTGGGTCAAAGACTGGCTCTGCCTTGCTGGATACTGGCTCCAGTGGATCATTTATCAACTCTACCTTTTTGGATAGTGTAATTGGGTCGAAGAAAATTCCTATTGAACATATCGATACTAGGCCATTCATTGTGGGAAATGGAAACTTGTTATTAGCTAGTAAGAAGATAAATTTGTCCATTAAAATAGCTGGTTTTTCTTGGAAAAGAAGTTTGTTTTGTGTTCCTGCCCTCCCCTATGATATCATTTTGGGTAATGATTTCTTATGGGAAAACCCGTGCTATAATTAATTCTAGTCGTGGAGAATTGTCTTTCGAATTCGCCCCAAGATATATTATTGCTTTGTGTCATTCTTCTATTAAGTCTTCTATGTATGTTATGAATAGTGACGAAGATATGGTTAATGGGATTATCTCAAGGTTTTCGGATGTTATTACTCCTAGACTTGGAAAATGTGACGTATTACCTTATGAAATTGTGGTGGAGGACAAGATTCCTGTGAGGTCAGGTCCCTACTCTTGCGCCCCCCAAAAATGAAGATATTTAGAGAGTTGATTGATGATCTAGAGTCCAAAGGAGTCATACGTCCATCTAATTCTCCATATGCCAGTCCCGCTTTCATTATACCTAAGAAGGGGGAAGGTTATAGATTGGTTGTGGACTATAGGAAAATCAACAAAAAAATCCAGTTCGATCCTTATCCGATGCCAAGTATTGACTCGGCCTTTCAGCACTTAGGTAGGGCGAAAGTGTTCAGTTTAATTGATCTTAATGCAAGTTTTCTACAATGCGCCCTGGTCGAGTCATCAAAAAAATATACGGCCTTTGTCACCCATGGAGACAGTATGAGTTTAATCGCGTTCCTCTCGGTTGTAGTATTGGTGGACAGGCGTTGAGTCGCGTTTTTGGATCACGTTCTTGCTGATATTAAATTTGATTATGTATTCAACTACTTAGACGATATATGTGTGTAAGCGACTCGATGAGTGATCATGTAAAGCATTTAGAGGAAGTATTATGTCGCTTGCGTAGAGTAGGCTTAACGGTTAATCCTGATAAGGTCACGTGGGCAAAGCCATCTATTAAATATCTTGGGTATGTTATCTGTTCGGGGAATCTTCTCATAGACCCAGAGCGCATCCGCCCCATTGTTGATTATCCCCCGCCCAGAAATCTTAAGGGTGTCATGCGTTTCATTGGGATGTGCGCATATTATGCTAGGTTCATTCCATCTTTCTCTGAAATAGCCGCGCCTCTTAACTCCTTAAAAAAGAAGGGCGTTGTCTTTTGTTGGGGTGAGGAGCAAGCTCGTGCCTTCGATTTGCTTAAAAGTAAACTCATCTCACCAGAGGTGTTGCGGATGCCCGACTTTTCTATGCCCTTTCTTCTTCACGTGGATGCTTCTGCAATTGCTCTGGGTGCTGTGCTTTCTCAACGGACTCCGGAGGGTGTCAGGCCGGTGGCGTTCGCTAGCCGGACACTCACCGAGGCCGAGAGAAGGTACAGTGCCTATGAAAAGGAATGCCTTGCTTGTGTTACTGGTATAGAACGGTTCGCGGATTATTTAGAGCAGAGAAAATTTGAATTATACACTGACAACATGGCGCTGGCATGGATGTGGAATCATCCAAAACAATTAGGCAAAGTAGGAGATGGGTCTGGAGGTTATCAAGATTCAAATTTTCGACCCATCACATCTCTGGGAAACTAAACGTTACTGCGGATGCTCTATCACGCATGGCAGAAGACTGTAATCCCATTGGTGCAGAGGAAATTACGCCCACTTCGCTGGTTATTAAATCGATACCCGAGTCCTTTGTTTCTATCAGGGATCATCAGGGCAGTGACCCATGGTTCGTGAGATTATGGAGAGGATCAGGAAAGGGGAACAGGTGGGTCAGTATTCTATTTTGAGAGATCTTCTTGTTATTACCATGGCTAGAGGAAAAGGTAGGAAGGTTGTTGTTCCGGCGTCTGTACGCCCCATGTTAATGAAATATTTTCACAATTCGATATTTGGAGGTCACCTTGGTGTGTTAAAGACGGTCAAGAAAATCTCGAGAGAATTCTTTTGGCCTGGGCAATATCAGGACGTGAAGGAATGGGTTAGTCGGTGTGAAGACTGTCAGATGGCCAAACCTGCCCATAATTCCAGGGTTGGGCTGCATTCGGCCGATGTAGCCCAACGCCCCTGGGAGAAGGTGTTCGTTGATTATGTGGGGCCTATCACCCGATCATCCCTAGGTAACTCTTGTATTCTTGTTTTGGTTGATGCATTTTCCAAATTCGTTATTTTGATTCCTTTACGGAACATGAAAGCAACTACTACTGTAAACGCCCTGTGTCGGCGTGTGTGGGCATTCTTTGGGGCCCCCAAGACCATAGTGAGTGATAAACGGACCCTGTTTCAGATCAGCTACTTTTCATGACATGTGCTTCGGGTGGGGCATCAGGCATATCACTACCAGTCCTTACCATCCGGGACCTAACCATATAGAAAGGTTTAACAGGAACCTGGGAATAGCCCTGACTATTTTTCATAATCAAGTACAACAGAAGTGGGATAGAGAGTTAGATTTCTTGAATAGGGCTTTTAACTCCGCCTATCACGAGTCGACTGGATGCTCGCCGGCTTCCGTGTTCCTTGGGAGGGAGCTGGTCCACCCATTATTTAATATTTGGGACATTCATCCCCTGTTAATGGATAGTGACGAGGTTTCCTTGGAGGATAGATGTAGGAGTGTCTTGGACCATCTTAGGAAGGCACAGAAAAGGGTGGCTAATGCATATAACAAAGGTAGGATTCCCGTTTCATTTAAAGTTGGAGACCTTGTTCTATGTAAAGATTTCCCCTTGAGCTCCGGGGTCGACAAAAGATCGGCTAAGCTGTGTCCCAAGTGGTGTGGCCCGTGGGAGGTGACTAAGTTCCTCACCCCCGTCACGGTCCTCCTTCTGAAAGTTGCAGACGACACCGAGACGAGACGCGCTCACGTCAGCCACATAAAAAGCGCGAGTCCAAGAGTCCATAGGGATAAATGAGCGTAAATTTGTGTAATTTAGGTTAAATATTTTGCATATATGTATAGTTATAAGTTAGTTTTAAATAGGAGTATCACCATGATGAAAGCCCGGGCCGTGGCAAAATGAACTTTAAATTATTTGTGAACTCCATCTTAATGGAATTGTTGAATTTACGAAAGATGTGATAGTGACCACTGCTTATTATATAAGCAGCAATTTGGGCCAGATAGTAGGACAAAGTGAGACCATTCATAGTGACGGAGTGCGTGATGTGCGTTATGTCCTCAAGCCTTCCTCTGAAGATTTACGCTATTTCCATCCTCGTATGAGAGCGAGGGTGTAAATAAAACGGCTCATTGAATATGGTCTTGCAAGAAAATGAACTCTAATACTTGTCTCTTATGTGCAGCTCGGAGAACTCCCTTTACCCCACGTCTTCCGTTCCCTAATTTTTTTTCCTGTTCTGTGCGCGGCGGAGGGGAACACTATGGAGAAACGACCTGGCAGAAGGCAATGGCGACTCCTAGAGAAGCTTTCCTGGGTGGCCGCGAGCAAGACAAGCGTGGGCGGATGGTATAACCATCCGGCATGAGACGGCCAACGGCTAGAGATGCGCCTTCTCAAAATATATGGGCCCAGATGTCTATGGGGAAGCGGTGCTGGACCGTGCTGAGGATGACGCAAGAAGGACGACGAGAGAGTAACCCCGAGCATCTCCGTCTTCCCGAGAAGCCAGGAACAATCAGCGGTGCCAACGACAACCCCCCCCCCCACGCAAGATCAAGGGAGGGAGATTTGTAGCAATTATTGCTCCAAGTCAACAAAATGGGACAGTCAAGCATAATATTTCACTTACCCAATACCACTAATCTGGCCGAGCACCGTGCGCAAACAAACACCCGACTACACGAACCACAAGTGAACAACTGCCAAGACTGAGCCGAGTTCTGCCTCTCGCCACCAGAGCCCGGCACCACCGCTAACATAATCAGTCCGCCCAACTTCAAGAAACGAGAACAAGATGGTAACTGCCAGGCGTTGCCAGAATAATATGGAATGTTCTTCTGCCCGCGCGCCCCCCTTCCTTTGTGCCTATCCTGTTCGATGAGTGAGCCATATAAAAGACCATCCGTCGAGGAAGACGCCACTCTTGGACTTGGCTGCGACCATGTAGGGATAAGCGTCGGGGTAAAGGACATATTATATTAATGTAAGAATAAAATCCAATTTCGGTTAAATGTAAATTTGGGAACTAGTCAAAATTCTTTTTAGATCTTTTATCAAATTTAATTATAATGTATTTGGGTTAATCTTCGTCTTTTGATATATTTTATAATGAGCGTATTGTAAAGTCAGGCATCTTCTGTATTATGAATATTAGGCATTATGCGCGAACTTTATTCTCAACCAAGTAACTTTTTTTGTCTCTATTGTAAATATGGCACTTTGGGTTTGGTAAACATTAAGGCGGGAAAGTTTTTGGAATATGGTGCTGAGAATTTCAATGTTAGCAGAATAGAGTATTGCACTAGATTATTATATAGATCAACTTAACTTTATATATTATTTTTTACTAGTTTCTCGATTGTTGTTTTTAGGATAGTTTTGTCATTATCTTTTTGTGCCAAAATAGTAACAAATAAACAAACTTAATGGGGTAATGTTAGGAAATATCCTAGATACTTATAATTGTATTATAATCCTTGTTTAGGACATAGGCGAAAGCTTTTGCGAGTTACGCTAGTAGGTTGTTAGCGTTAAAGTTTAATGGTATTGGTATGAGGTATTTTGATGGAACTAAAACTTTTAGTAACAGGTGGCTTTGTGCAACAACATCAAAAATGTGTTAGTTTGGTAAGATTATTTACTATATGACGTATGATCATATTAAGTTAATGTTATGCATCTATAATTGTCTTTACGTAATATGTTTAGGGTACTTAATAAATAATGTAACGATTAGAAGAAAAAGGGTAAATATTTATGGAACTATATTTATTTTGGATAATATATATATATAACTGAATTATTAAATGCTCTTCAAATAATATGCTTATTATTTAATAAAGTTTGGCATTAATTAAAGCTAAATGATTCTAAGACTTGAAGTTATTCTATTTCATAAATACGCCATATTATCCCTATGTCTTGAAAAGGTGCGAGGGATTAGCCTTCAACCTTTTTATATATTGATATGTCAGGTAACCAGTGAAGGTGGACCGTTTTTTCCCGCTACTCATAAGAGAGAGTGGCGTGCGCTGGGGATATGCTAAATGTCCAGCATTTTATAATTCACAACTTAGGATATTCACTCTGCGCGCTCCTCTATATTCTATTTTATTTCCCTTTAACTGTAGATTTTGTTTATATTTATGTTTTGTATCCCACTAGTTTGGAGCTTAGGGATTACAAATTATGTAACATATTTTATAAAAAATACGCGCATGTTTGTAACAGTGCTTACTTTGACATGTGTTATAGTTGAATTGGAGACCATAAATGGAGGGACAGTCTTCCCACCGCCACCGGCTACTAGTCCCTCTCACCACACTGCAGGAGTGCTGACTGTGAGCCAGGGAGACGGTGCGCGAGTCCCAGCTGCAGTGCGGGAGATGGGAATCGTGGAGCCGGCTACAGCTGGTACATCTTCGACCCCTCAACAGGGATTTAGTGGCCCGGTAAGTCAGATAGGCGGGGCATTGCAAAATGGCGTCCCTCTTCGTATCGTTGAAGAGAGGATTAAACAAATGAGGCGTTTCTTTTATACTGGTAGAGAAATTACCGTACAGCTTGGTGCTCCAGCAAGCGATCGTGACGCATTAAGCTGGCTTGAAGAACAAATTACTAATTTGCTCCATCGGCTGCAGGACCATGGCGTTAGCGCCGATGACCATGTCGGCTTACTTTTGAACAGCACTGACTCTACGTTGAGCCCTGTATACGTCTCATTTAGGCGAGCAGACCAGCTAGACGCTCGAGCAGTGCTTGATAACGTAAGTCGCGTGTTGCTAAGTAATACTTTGTTTTTGAGTACAGCACCACTGTACGTTAAACTCTGCCACTTTAAGGAGCCTCGCGGGCGGGGTAATCATAAATGTGATAAACTCGCTCCCGCTAGCACATATAGCCGTAAAAACCAAGGGATCATTACGATTCAAAATGACGACACTTTTTGCCTAGCCCGTGCATTGGTTGTCGCCAAAGCTATATGTGATAATAAAAGAAAACCAGGATGTATGGACGTGAACACCGTTAAACAGATCAAAATGGGTCGTTTCATTCAAAAACTCAAAGCAGAGGAACTATGCCGTGATGCCCGTGTGAATCTTTTGAAAGGTGGTGGCTCACTGAGCTGAAACAATTTCAAACATACCTCTCCGAATACAAAATCACAGTGTTCAGGGAGCGTCGGGGAGACAGGTCTTATATGAGGGGCCTACTCCCTCCGAACATTCCTTTAAGGGGCACCATGATTTGTATTTTCACGACGACAAGCAAAACCATTTTGATGTCATAACATCATTGACAGCCGCATTTAAGTGTGGGTACTTTTGCCGTGAGTGCCGTGTTCCGTTCAACACAAAGAACGAGCACAAATGTGCATCCGTGTGCAAAAAGTGATACGCTAAAGCGGTTTGTAGCGGAGGCCTGTCTGTGGTCTGTAAAGACTGCGGGCGATGGTTCACAAACCATACGTGTTTTGATAACCATAAACGTCCCGGTTTTTGCAGAGGTCACAGATCGGTCTGTGATGTCAAAAAGGTTTGCAAGGTATGCGGGCAATTTTTCAGTTTGGAAAGATCAAATTATTCACATAGGTGTTATGAGACTTTTTGTAGAGTATGCGATTCATATCGTCCTTTTGGTCATTTCTATTATATATAGCAGGCCCCGTCAGAGCCGTCACTGGAAAAGAGCAATTTCATGTTTGTATTCTATGATTTTGAATGCAGACAAGAAACGCTTCTTCAAGGTGCGGCAGGCACGTACTTGCACGAACCTAACCTATTTGTCGTTCAACGTGTTGTAAGGCTTGTGTTCATATAGATGCAAATGACTATCATTGCACCGACTGTGGGGGCGATAGGACTCGCATATTCAAGGGTGATACCACTATGGCCCAATTTTTTAAATTTATAGAACAAATTAAAGCTTCAAAATTTAAGGATATCACCCTCCTAGGCCATAACGCTAAATCCTATGATGGTAATTTTATTTTAAGATACATGATGGAGGTAAAAAAATGGACTCCAGAACTTATAATGAACGGTGGGAAAATCATGTCCATGGGTTACGGCCCGCTCCACTTTATTGACTCACTGAACTTTCTCCCGATGTCGCCGTCCAAATTGCCCAAAACTTTCGGCTTGGACGAGTCTTTGGCCAAGGGACATTTCCCCATTTTTTCAATAAAACAGAAAACGCGGGGTATAGGGGTCCCTTGCCGCCAAAGGAGGACTACGGCATCGGCGAGATGTCAGTTGAGGGAAAGGAGCACTTTGAGAAGTGTTATGACGCGTTGGTAAAAGAAAATTATGTCTTTGATTTTAAACGCGAGTTGGAACTGTATTGTGTGAAAGATGTAGAGATCCTACGGAAGGCCTGCCTGAAGTTTAGAGAGATGCTCATGGAGAAAGCAAAGGTGGATCCTTTCAGAGAGGCGTGTACGATAGCTGGAGCGGCCATGTTGGTTTACCGCCGAAGTCATCTTAAGGAGAATACTATCGGTATTATCCCTAACGGTGGCTATCGGTGCGCAGACCAACAGTCGCACGTCGCTGTACAATGGCTCTGCTGGGAGGCCCATCAGCGCGGTGTTTCTATTCTTCATGCGGGTAACGGCCGTGAGGAATATGTGTTAAGGCGACGTGTAGACGGTGTTGTTAAAGCTGGAGATACCACCACCGTCTTCCAGTTTTGGGGCTGTTATTGGCACGGGTGCTCTCTCTGTTACCCTGACAGGACCACCCCCGTCAAAAATAGCCCCCACGAGACCATGGAGACGCGTTATGAAGCGACCATGGCTTGTTTGGAAAAGTTTAAGAATGCCGGCTACACGGTCGTAGAGATGTGGGAGTGCATGTTTAATGCGATGAAACGCAAAGACAAGGACTTGCAGCAATTTGTACTCCGGCACGAGGTGTATACCAAGGAACCTCTCAGTCCCAGGGATGCATTCTTTGGCGGGCGTACAAATTGTATCAAGCTCTTCCACGAAACAGACCTTTCTTGTGGAGAGAAGATCAAGTACTTGGATGTGTGTTCATTGTATCCATACATTTGCAAGTACAAAAAATACCCAGTCGGCCACCCCAAAATTCACTTGGAAACAAATTGTCCGTCTATAGATCAAGTAGAAGGCATAGCCAAAGTTACAGTGACGCCTCCGCGAGATTTATTCCTGCCCGTATTGCCTACCCGGATGCACGACAAGCTAATGTTCATCTTGTGCAGGAAATGCGGGGAGGAGAAAAACCAAGGCGCGTGTCAGCACGACGACAAAAAAGATCGATGGTTGACAGGCATCTGGGTGATTGACGAGATCCGGAAAGCCGTTGAGAATGGCTACACCGTTGAAGCAGTGCACGAAGTGTGGGAGTACAATGTATCTGTTTATGACCGTCAGACGCGTTCTGGCGGCCTGTTTCACGGGTACATTGATACTTTTTTTAAAATTAAACAAGAAGCCAGCGGATGGCCAGAGTGGTGTACCTCACAAGAGGAAGAGTTAGCTTACATTCAAAATTATGAGGAAAGGGAAGGGGTAAAACTAGATTTCGGCTCTGTCTGTAAAAACCCTGGTCTCCGCACTCTGGCTAAACTTTTTTTAAATTCACTATAGGGAAAGTTTGGGCAAAGACCCGATTTACCACACGTAGCCGTTGTCAACGACTATCAGGGCGTCCATAAGTACCTGACGGATCCGTACATCACCGTGGACAGCGTCATTGATGTAAATGAGGAGGTTATGTTCCTCAATTACATGGATGCGCGTGACGCGTTGCGCCCTAACTCTAACACGAGTGTGGCGGTGGCGTGCTACACGACTGCTATGGCTAGGTTGCACTTATACAGCATCCTTGAACAATTGGGGGACCGCGTTTTATATCATGATACAGATAGCGTTCTATTCACCGAACGCCCCGGTGATTGGAGTCTACCGACAGGAGACTTTTTAGGTGACCTCACTGATGAACTTCAGGATTACGGTCCGGGATGCTACATTAGCCCATTTGTATCTGGTGGTCCCAAAAATTACGCTTACCGAGTTTTGTGTTGGCGGCGATCCTGCCAAAACAAAAACGGTGTGCAAGGTTCGCGGGATCACCATAAACTATGGCAACCGGAACGATGTTAATTTTGAAGTTTTGAAAGCGATGGTCACCGAACAGGCTGCGGAAAGATACATACAGATACCGCACAAAATTGTAAGAAAAGGTCTTGCGACTGTATGTACCGTTTCGCAGACTAAAGTCTACCTGCCCGTGTACACCAAACACCGGATAACAGATGATTTTAATACGTTGCCGTTTGGGTATCAGAGTCCTTGTAAACGCGCTCGCCATGAATAAAAGGTGCTTATTTAGACGGGCTGAATAACCATCTTTTTTCTTTCACTCTAGACAGTTCCACTGACATACCATTTTTCAAAGATTTGAAATTTATTTTTCATATTTTTTTCTGTATGAAAACGAGCATATTTTTTATATTTTTTATGCAACCGGGATACTTTTTTTATATTTTTTATTTGCCAGCACAGTCCTCCGCCTACCTGATTTTTTCTAGTCAATTATTTATTTGTATATATATTTTAATTATAATAAATTGTTTGTATATATTTTTTTTATTTTAAATCTAATAAATTGTTTGTGTATATATTTATTTTCTTTCTAGTCAAGTATAATAAACCGATTGTATTAATCTTATTTTAAATCTATTCAAAAATATATAATAAACTGTATATATACGGGACAAGTCCCCATGTCATATTCTGTAAGGGTTTGCCGGAAATGGATGATGTATGTAATGACTCTCCACAGCTGATTATCTTGGACGACCTGATACGTGAAGCCAACGAAGTGGTCGTCGATCTTTTCACCAAAGGATGCCACCATCAAAATATTAGCGTCATGTACCTTACGCAAAATATATTCCATCAGGGCAAGGGTCAAAGAGACATTTCCTTAAACGCACATTATATCGTGCTTTTAAAAATCCCAGGGATAAAGCTCAGATTCAACACTTTGCACGACAAGTCTGTCCTGAAAATCCCTGTGTTTTACAATAGGCTTACACCGATGCTACAAGTACGTCTCACGGCTATATATTGCTAGATTTCAAACAAGGTACGCCGGAATGGTTCAGATATAGAACCCGCACAAATGTCGGCTGCTGCGTGTATCTACCGCGCAAAAGCTATAAAAACACCGACACTTCCCGCTTATAGATCATTTCATAACCATGAGTCCCAAAGTGCTTAAGCAGGCACCTCTGCTACGTGCGATGTATCGCATGAACCCGCAGCAACGTGTCGCCTTGATGAAAACGGCCGACAAGAAACTGGTTGACTTTGTTTGCGAGTGTGCCTACAACACTTTAAAAAGACGGGTACCACTGAAAATTGCGCAGAAGACAAAGTTAAATGCTCACAAGCAGGTGTTGCGCAAGCTGGTCAAACTAGGAGAGTGCTGGAAGAAGAAGAGACGACTACTCGTTCAGAAAGGAGGAGCGTTCTTGCCCTTACTTTTAGCCCCTCTAATCAGCGGGGTTCTCGGTTCCTTATTCAACAAGTAAATAATGGAACACACGAAAAAGATAATATTGGTGTCCCGGAAACATTACAACCGTTACGAGCAACACCACCAACAAACGGCTTCGGCAACAAATCTAGTTGTCTCCGAGTTGGACAAGGAAATGGAAAAAATCCTCGCTTCAAAACTTGACGACAAGTCTAAATGGACTTTATTACAACAAGTGCTACAGCGCTATCTACACTTTAGTCAACACCCACCGCCATCTGAAACCGCCAACACTACCACCCCTGAAGTGTCTGTACTTCCCATCCCAACTGTACTTAATACTGTACCAGCACAGGCACGTAAAAAAGCTGAACTTTTACTAGTACATATTAAGTCCCGAGGCGGCATCTCTTGGGACTCAAACGGAGAAGTGAGTATTCAAGATACGCCTCTTCGTGGATCCAATATTGTGGATTTAGTCAACGATCTGGTCAGAGCAAGAAGACACAGCGAACCGTCAGGGTGGCGAGAGTTTCTCACGGCGCTGCAAAATATAAACGTTCCGAAAGAATTTATTGTGAACCCGAAACGTTTGGCGCCCATTAGAGATCCGACGCCCGTACCACGACCAATTACACCGTCGCAACGCCCAAAGAAGAAGAAACTGAAGAGAGTGGACGAAAACCGGTGGCTGCCATTCAGAGCTTAATGGAACGTCTAGCCGACATCTACTACGACCCTTCTCATCCTGCAGGGTTTGCAGGGGCGGCGTCGCTCATAAAAGCGTCCAAGAAAGATCCCGAAAAAGTACGAGAATGGCTTCGTGCGCAGGACGCTTATACCTTACACAAACCTGTGCTAAAAAAATTTCCACGCAACAAGTACGTGGTGTCAAACATTGACGATCTCTGGCAAGCCGATCTCAACAATATGAGAAGTCTCAGAAAATACAACGACGGTGCAGTGTACTTGCTCACCGTCATCGACGTGTTTAGTAAGATGGCCTGGGCGAGGACGCTTCCATCCAAGACGGGGAGAGTAGTGAGAGACGCCTTTCGGGACATTTTTAAGCAAAGTGGTCGTAAACCTCTAAGTATACAGACGGACAAGGGGACAGAGTTCACGGCACGGCTAGTCCGGAAATTTCTCAAGCAAGAAGGCGTGCATTACTACACCACTCATAATCCAGACGTGAAGGCAAGCATCGTGGAACGGTTCAATAGAACTCTGAAAGGACGCATGTGGCGCTACTTTACCAAAAATAACACGTATCGGTATGTGGACGTCCTCCAAGCCCTAGTCGACGCTTACAATTGGTCCAAGCATTCCAGTATCAAGATGGCGCCCGCCGCCGTTTCAGAAACTAACGTGCTTCAAGTCAGATATAATATATACGGCAAAAGGCGTCCAAGCTCGAAGCCTAAAATAAAAGTCGGTGACACGGTGCGTATTAGCAAATTCAAAATGCTGTTTGAAAAGGGCTAAGAAAGCAATTGGAGCGAAGAGATTTTCAAAGTCAGTAGTGTCGTGTTGCGACAACCTGTTGTCTACAGACTCACCGATCTTGACGGCGAAGAAGTGGCGGGGACGTTTTACGAACCTGAATTGCAACGCGTACGTCTCCCTGAAACTTTTAAAGTTGATAAAATACTACGTGTCAAAGGTAAAGGCGCCAGAAAGAAAGTGTACGTGCAGTGGAAAGGTTACCCCGTCAAGTTTAATTCCTGGATTCCCGCCAGTTACGTCAGCGCACTACCATGAAGGACCAATTTTACATCACTTTGCCGAGCGACAGCTCTATGGGATATTTCCCGAAAAATACTCTCACGAATTTCACCACGCAACTTCCTTACCGTCTTACACTCGAAGGGCGGTGGGAAGTCGCTCTGGCTGAATTTCAATATCCCTGTTCTTTCACCACCGTACCCGAGGGTCAAAATATTGTATGGTACAACTGGGTGGACGCTAACGGCGTTGAAAAAATATTCAAGGATCATATCCCTGCTGAAAACTACAGCACTATCCACGAATTGATCAAAGCTCTAAACGAAGTAGAGGCTTTTAAAGGGGATTCCGGAGTTGTATTCAAGTACACAAACCCCAACAAAAAAGTGGAAGTTATCTCTTCTTCACCAAATATACAGCTGTTGACTCTATCAAGCCAACTAAGTCTACAGCTCGGTTTCGATCCTAAGACTAATCTGATAAAAGTACCAAAGTCTCCGTACGCCGCCAACATTCTACTAGGCCTGCCCTCACAAATGTACATCCACACGGATATCGTCGAGCCTCAGCCCGTGGGTGACATTGTGGCACCTCTGTTACGTATCGTCGGTATCAACAACGTAAACTATTTCTACGGCATACATAAGACAGTTAGCTACGACCCGTTGCACTACATGCCGGTGCTGAGAAGGGAAATTGAAAGCTTGGAAATCAATATAAGAACCGACACGGGTGAACCTGTACCATTCGAGTTTGGAAAAGTGTGCGTGAAACTTCATTTTCGACGCTGCTCAACATGAACTGTCCCTACCAAAGATACTACATCAACCAGGCTGGAACAGGAATATCTTCGAACTACCACGGTGTTCCCTATCAAAGAGGGCATGGGATAGGAAGTTTTTTCAGTGGTCTTTTCAAAAGCGTCGTACCGTTGATGAGAAGTGGCGCTAAAGCCATCGGAAAACAGGCGCTTCATACGGGTATCGACGTGCTCTCCGACGTTGCCAATCAAGGGCGTCCTTTCAAAGAGGCCTTACGGCAACGTGTCAGCGAGGCTGGAACAAACTTGAAACGCAAGGCTGAACAGAAGATCAACACGCTGATGACCGGCTCAGGCTATAAAGGGCATCGTAAGAAGCAACGACATCATTCTAAGGTCGTCACCCGACGTAAAAAGGTCAAGAAAGAAGCTAAAGATATTTTCAGTTAAAATGTCGTTTCTACACCCCCAGTCCTGCGAGTGTGCCAGCAGTGAACTCGATCTCTTTTCCGTGCCACCCACTCAAACCAGTCTTGAAAGTGGGCAATGGCTCCAGTACAAACCTGTCTCTTCCCTCACCGATGATTCACCCATCGAATTTACCGTTACCGGACAAGGCGAGTTCTATATCGATCTTTAACAGACTATGCTCTATCTCCGTGCGGCCATCATGAAACCCGATGGTGGCGCTTTCACAGAGGTGGATCAGATCGCTCTCGTCAACAATTGGCTGCATTCTCTATTCACGCAGGTGGACGTGTTTTTAAACCAAAAACTAGTATCACCGCCCAGCAACACGTATGTCTATAGAGACGCTGCTCAATTACAACAGCGAAGCCAAAAGAACGCATTTGACTTGCGGTCTGTGGTTCGCCGACACCCCCGGAACCTTTGAGGAGGCTAACGCCAACAACAAGGGATTTGAGGCCCGTCGCAGTCTCACCACAAAAAGTAAGACGGTGGATCTTTTGGGGTATCTACACGGTGACGTGTTTAACCAAGAGAAATACCTTTTGAACGGCACCAAACTCAGAGTCCGGTTGGTCCGTTCCAGAGACGGGTTTAGTCTTATGTCGGTCCCTGAACTCCCTCACTTTAAGGTTCACATCGTTGAAGCCGGCCTTCTAGTGAGGCGTGTCAAAGTAGCACCTTCTATACTGTTGGCACATGCCAAAGCATTAAATGTCAGTCCCGCAAAGTATCCCATCACCCGTGTGAAAGTAAAAACACTCACGATTCCTACGGGCGTGCAAGGGAAATCGCTGGACAACGTATTCACCGGCCAGTTACCCAAACGGTGCATCGTGGGATTTGTGTCAAACGCTGCGTTCAACGGAGACGCCACCAAGAACCCGTTCAACTTTCAAACCTACGGCATGAACCATTTCTCGCTGTACGTGGACGGGGAAAAAGTACCGTCGAAACCGTTACAGCCAGATTTTTCAAACGGACATTATGTAATGTCCTACCACACGCTTTTTTCTGGAACGGGTATCCATTTCATGAACGAGGGTAGCGACATCACACGAGAAGCCTTCCCCAAGGGATATCATCTCATGGCTTTCGATCTCACGCCTAATCTCTCCGCCCACATGACATCGCATTGGAATTTGACGAGGCACGGTTATCTGAGCATCGAAGTGAGCTTCACCCGAGCTCTCGTCGAAACCGTCAACTGTATCGTGTACGGGGAGTTTGCCAACATCATCACCATCGACAAGGACAGAAACGTCGTGACCGATTATGGAAGTTAATATAAACGGCTTCCCGCCCCTTACCCCCTTCATTTAAGCCATGGACGTCATTGTGGATTTCCAGAGCTTCATCGACGACGACAACGAGTTTATCGTCAAGGAACTGAGTTTTTTTTATCTGTATGCGACACATTACTTCAACATTGGGTGTTAAAACCTCCATACGCTATCGAAGAACTTTCCACCGATGCCAGAAAGAAAGCCGACTATATAGTAAACAATCTGCACGGTATTACCTGGGATTACGGTGATGTGGATTACAGCCTACTCGAATCCCTCATCTCACGTGCCACAGCGCGTGCAGAAACCGTCTACATCAAGGGGTCAGAAAAGAAAAAGTTTCTAGTCAAATACACGTCTACACCCATCGTAGATCTGTACGACAGAGGTTGTTCGTCACTGAAAACACTTAAATTGGGGCGCACCATGTGCATGGCACATAGTTCTGTATAGAATTTCTGCTCTGCCTCTATCGTCTGGGGACTTCGAGACTGGTTGATTGAAGATGGACACCCACACCATAAGACGTGCGCTGAAAACAAGTCAGTGGTTCCGTTCTGTACGGTCGGGTGTTTTCCCTGCTGATCAACTACCCGCAAGAATAGCTCGACCTGCCGCTCTAGTCATCAACACCGATCCACACACCAAACCTGGAACGCATTGGGTCGCCATCTTTATCGACAAGAACGGCGTGGGAGAATACTTTGACAGTTATGGTTTTCCACTGCGTATAAAGACACATCTGGCATTTATACGCAAAAACACTTTTCGCACGTCCCATAGTAAGCTACAACTTCAAAGCATCGCATCAGACGTTTGCGGCCATTACTGTCTCATGTACCTTCTCTATCGCGCCCATAACATTCCACTGAAAACTTTCCAAAACCTATTCTCACCCACCAATCATACAGCCAACGACGCTAAGGTGGTGAGATATTACAATAGATTTTTCAAGACTGTAGGGGCATGTCGCCCTTCAAGAGGCCGTGTCCAGGCAGCGTGCGCCTATAAAAAGGGCGTCCCGGTGGTGTGCCGGCCATAACCACCGAGCATCATGGAAGGTCAAGACGCTTGCGGTAGCAAAGCAAAGCCTGCGAAACCACTCGCCGTCACCAGTATTTTCAACACAATGTTCCCGCTGGATGGAGTCGACGCCAAGCGAGTCATCGTCGGCATGAGTGTCAAGAACAACTTTACGCCCTATGTCCAACTAGAAAAATGTGGAGGGAACTGCGCCGTGTTTAACCGTACAGAATGGCAAGAACTGAGCACCTACAAGTCGGTCATATCAAAGTTTTTCACCAACACGCAACCTTCTCAGAAGATTAGTCTGACTAATCACGAAATCTCTCTGAGACGTATGTGCGGTGACCGTATGGTCGTCATCAACGAGAAACACGACGCTGGAATCAAACGGGTCGCCTATCTAGCACCTAGCTGGGCGCGTCTTTGTGAGGTGTGGGACCTCATCGACGTCGCCGTCGACCGACGGGACATGTGGTCGACACCCGTCGCGCACTATTGCAACAATTTGATCGACACACTCGTTGTGGATGTATGCGACACGCTAACAGAATCGACGGATGTCATCGACCTAGAACAACCTACGGTGGAAACGCACATCAAAAACCTGGATCTTATCAGTGCTACTTACTATACACGTCAAGTCATCGGTTTGGACTATTACATGTTGGATTGTGAACTAAAAACAATTTTACTAACGCATCTAAGAGACACTGTAGAAAAACGTATGAACGAATATATGCGTCATTCCTGTAAAAATGTATAATTGTGATGTTTAATAAATAAATATATATCTGTAACATCTGTGTTTTATTTACGAGTCCCAACTTGCCTTGTCTGCCAGACAACCCGATGCCCCGGGTCAATATCTAATCTTGTCTCAACATGTCTTGTCTGCCCGCCAACCTGGCGCCAGGGTTGCGACATAACATGCAATGATTACGTCATTGGGAAAACCCCAAGGTTGTTGAGGTCAAGATCGATTCTTGTCTCGTGAGCCGTCAAGCTGACGCCAGGGAAAACCCTCGTTGCCCGGGGCAATGACCTCAATATCTATTCTTGTCTTGTCTGCCCGACATACTGGCGCCAGGGAAAAACCCTGTTGCCCCGGGCAATGACTTCGATATCTATTCTTGTCTTGTCGGGCCGACATATTGGCACCAGGGAAAACCAGATGCCCGAGGCAATGACCTCAATATCTATTCTTGTCTTGTCGGGCCAGGGTTGGGACATAGCACGCGATGATTACGTCATAGGAAAATAACTCAGGTTGTCCGGTCCGAGAGCTGCAGGTGGAGGAACATTTCCAGGCATTTCGACAGACGCTACCAAACAACCAATTTTAGTAGACTTGTGACGGGGATAGCGGCCCCTAACTGTGGATTCCGAGGCCCCTGATTGAGCATGTGTCAGCTAGAGTTGTGACATAACACGTCAGGGTTGGTAGTCGAGGGGGGAGGCGGATGTGGAAAGCAGGTCAAAATTGGTGGGGGAAGGAGGATATTTATAGCAACCAATCAGAGGAAAGTAGGTCACTCAAACATGGCGTCAGGGTGGCGAAGGAGGAGGGGTCTCTGGAACAAATTACCACACTCTACCACAAAGCACCATAGCGCAAGGTTCATGCTGCTTGTTCCAGGACAGAGCTTTGTGACAGAAGAGCCGATGTTCATTCTAGGTTTGTCAGCCATAGCGCAAGCTTCGTGCCGAGCCCTCCGTCAAACTGACGCCAGGGAAAACCCCCGTTGCCCGGGGCAATGACCTCAATATCTATTCTTGTCTTGTCTGCCCGACATACTGGCGCCAGGGAAAAACCCCGTTTCCCGGGGCAATGACCTCAATATCTATTAACAATCATCAAGAACCAACATGTCCAGGGTTGGTAGTCGAGGAGGGAGGCGGAAAGCAGGGCAAAATTGGTGGGGGAAGGAGGATATTTATAGCAACCAATCAGAGGAAAGTAGGTCAGGGGTTGGGGGAATAACGGTAAAGATGTGGAAAGCAGGTCACTCAAACAGGATGTGGGTGTTTTGACCCGTTGGCGGAAGCGGGGTTCCCATGGGTCCTGCTAGCTACTGTAGTAAGATGTGGTGCTAAAAATAAAGTTATGGATGTTGACCCTGAGAAGGGCTGACATTGAGAGCGTAGTGGGGGGGACGCTTGTGTTGGTTTCCGTGTGACGCTTGTTTTAGTTTCCGTGGGACGCTTGTGTTGGTTTCCGTGTCTCGTTGCATGTGTTTCCTAATCCCCAAGTGCCAACAGCTCTGTCTTTGACATCTCGTGGTGACGGCATTTGTTGTAGCGACCACAAGCTGTGCTGTCATCCCTTACAGCTTGTATATCTATCTTCCGGCACTTACTGACATTGAATCTATACGGTGTGAACTAAGTGCACATCTCTCTATCTTCCGGCACTTACTGACATTGAATGTATACGGTGTGAACTAATTGCACATCTCTCTATCTTCCGGCACTTACTGACATTGAATGTATATGGTGTGAACTAAGTGCACATCTCTCTATCTTCCAGCACTTACTGACATTGAATGTATATGGTGTGAACTAAGTGCACATCTCTCTATCTTCCGGCACTTACTGACATTGAATCTATACGGTGTGAACTAATTGCACATCTCTCTATCTTCCGGCACTTACTGACATTGAATGTATATGGTGTGAACTAAGTGCACATCTCTCTATCTTCCAGCACTTACTGACATTGAATGTATATGGTGTGAACTAAGTGCACATCTCTCTATCTTCCAGCACTTACTGACATTAATTGTATATGGTGTGAACTAAGTGCACATCTCTCTATCTTCCAGCACTTACTGACATTGAATGTATATGGTGTGAACTAAGTGCACATCTCTCTATCTTCCAGCACTTACTGACATTAAATGTATATGGTGTGAACTAAGTGCACATCTCTCTATCTTCCAGCACTTACTGACATTGAATGTATATGGTGTGAACTAAGTGCACATCTCTCTATCTTCCAGCACTTACTGACATTAAATGTATATGGTGTGAACTAAGTGCACATCTCTCTATCTTCCGGCACTTACTGACATTGAATGTATATGGTGTGAACTAAGTGCACATCTCTCTATCTTCCAGCACTTACTGACATTGAATGTATATGGTGTGAACTAAGTGCACATCTCTCTATCTTCCGGCACTTACTGACATTGAATGTATATGGTGTGAACTAAGTGCCACATCTCTCTATATTCCGGCACTTACTGACATTGAATGCATACGGTGTGAACTAAGTGCACATCTCTCTATCTTCCGGCACTTACTGACATTGAATGTATATGGTGTGAACTAAGTGCACATCTCTCTATCTTCCGGCACTTACTGACATTGAATGTATACGGTGTGAACTAAGTGCACATCTCTCTATCTTCCGGCACTTACTGACATTGAATGCGTACGGTGTGAACTAAGTGCACATCTCTCTATCTTCCGGCACTTACTGACATTGAATGTATACGGTGTGAACTAAGTGCACATCTCTCTATCTTCTGGCACTTACTGACATTGAATGTATATGGTGTGAACTAGGTGCACATCTCTCTATCTTCCGGCACTTACTGACATTGAATGCATACGGTGTGAACTAAGTGCACATCGTTCTATCTTCCGGCACTTACTGACATTGAATGTAAATGGTGTGAACTAAGTGCACATCTCTCTATCTTCCGGCACTTACTGACATTGAATGCATACGGTGTGAACTAATTACACATCTTTCTATCTTCCGGCACTTACTGACATTGAATGTATATGGTGTGAACTAAGTGCACATCTCTCTATCTTCCGGCACTTACTGACATTGAATGTAAATGGTGTGAACTAAGTGCACATCTCTCTATCTTCCGGCACTTACTGACATTGAATGCATACGGTGTGAACTAAGTGCACATCTCTCTATCTTCCAGCACTTACTGACATTGAATGTATACGGTGTGAACTAAGTGCACATCTCTCTATCTTACAGCACTTACTGACATTAAATGTATATGGTGTGAACTAATTGCACATCTCTCTATCTTCCGGCACTTACTGACATTGAATGTATATGGTGTGAACTAAGTGCACATCTCTCTATCTTCCAGCACTTACTGACATTGAATGTATATGGTGTGAACTAAGTGCACATCTCTCTATCTTCCAGCACTTACTGACATTGAATGTATATGGTGTGAATTAAGTGCACATCTCTCTATCTTCCGGCACTTACTGACATTGAATGTATATGGTGTGAACTAAGTGCACATCTCTCTATCTTCCGGCACTTACTGACATTGAATGATACGGTGTGAACTAAGTGCACATCTCTCTATCTTCCGGCACTTATGACATTAATGTATATGGTGTGAACTAAGTGCACATCTCTCTATCTTCCGCACTTACTGACATTGAATGTATATGGTGTGAACTAAGTGCACATCTCTCTATCTTCCGGCACTTACTGACATTGAATGTATATGGTGTGAACTAAGTGCACATCTTCTATCTTCCGGCACTTACTGACATTGAATTATACGGTGTGAACTTACACATCTCTCTATCTTCCGGCACTTACTGACATTGAATGTATACGGTGTGAATTACACATCTCTCTATCTTCCGGCACTTACTGACATTGAAATGTATATGGTGTGAACTAAGTGCACATCTCTCTATCTTCCGGCACTTACTGACATTGAATGTATACGGTGTGAACTAAGTGCACATCTCTCTATCTTCCGGCACTTACTGACATTGAATGCATACGGTGTGAACTAAGTGCACATCTCTCTATCTTCCGGCACTTACTGACATTGAATGCATACGGTGTGAACTAAGTGCACATCTCTCTATCTTCCGGCACTTACTGACATTGAATGCATACGGTGTGAATAAGTGCACATCTCTCTATCTTCCGGCACTTACTGACATTAAATGTATATGGTGTGAATTAATGCACATCTCTCTATCTTCCAGCACTTACTGACATTGAATGTATATGGTGTGAACTAAGTGCACATCTCTCTATCTTCCGGCACTTACTGACATTGAATGCATACGGTGTGAACTATTACACATTCTCTATCTTCCGGCACTTACTGACATTGAATATAGGTGTGAACTAAGTGCACATCTCTCTATCTTCCGGCACTTACTGACATTGAATGATACTGGTGTGAACTAATTTGCACATCTCTCTATCTTCTGGCACCAACTGACATTGAATGTATAGGTGTGAACTAAGTGCACATCTCTCTATCTTCCGCACTTACTGACATTGAATGTATTAGGTGTGAACTAAGTGCACATCTCTCTATCTTCCGGCACTTACTGACATTGAATGTATAGGTGTGAACTAAGTGACCATCTCTCTATCTTCCGGCACTTACTGACATTGAATGTATATAGGTGTGAACTAAGTGACACATCTCTCTATCTTCCAGCACTTACTGACATGAATGTAAATGGTGTGAACTAGTGCACATCTCTCTATCTTCCGGCACTTACTGACATTGAATGTAAATGGTGTGAACTAATGCACATCTCTCTATCTTCCGACACTTACTGACATTGAATGTATACGGTGTGAACTAATTACACATCTTTTATCTTCCGGCACTTACTGACATTGAATGATATGGTGTGAACTAATGCACATCTCTCTATCTTCCGGCACTTATGACATTGAATGTATATGGTGTGAACTAAGTGCACATCTCTCTATCTTCCGGCACTTACTGACATTGAATGTAAAGGTGTGAACAAAAGTGCACATCTCTCTATCTTTCTCTCGATCTCCCCGTCCTCGGCAGTCTAGCTCAACATGAAACTCGCGTATTAGCCAACTATTCCACCGGGGTAAGTCACATTTTAAATGAGTGTTTGGAAAGTATCCCTTGTGCCTGGTAGATAACACTAGACAATAACACATAGCTTCACAATTAAACATTGCTAACACGTACAAGATAAACAACTTGACAAAGCTAACAACCCCCAAGAATATGCTTGCTCTAATATTCGCTTGTCTAAAGTCTTGAAAATAATGAAAAAAGATAACAACACGGATATGTCAACCTTACTTCGGAACCGTTTGGAAAACTGCTCAATCGAAAAGCCTGTTTAGAAAATAATATTCAAATTAGTATTTACACTTTTTTTTTTAATATACCGTTAGATTATAGTAATTTTGATTATATTTTGTAAATGTAAAATGTTATCAAATAAAATTATATCCCAGTGTTCAAATTTTGGTGAACCTAAAACTAAAACTTATTTAAAAATCTAATAGAATAAAATGTAAAGTCTTATATTCCAATTACTTATGAAGTTTTTCAATAAATGGAATGGAAAACGACTTAAAGTAAAATATTATTACATACCATGATGTTTGGCTCCTAAGTTTACTTTATATTAAGGTCATATCTGATACGAACAATTTTAAAGTGTGTTCAGTCCACCACGCAAAGCACATTTGAGAGAAAATATAAAAATAAATAACAGCTAATATTAAATAAAAATAACTTAATTTATATTAAATCTATCAAAAGTGGCTGAAACTAATAACATTAATTGACACGTTAGTAGGCTACTTGAAACATGTTTTGAACCGTTTCTAACTGGCAGATGATTGTTCACCAACCATAGCTAGCAGTTACAATCAGCAAAGACTGATCAGACTCTTGCTCTGTATTATTATACTTTTGACAATTTGGAACATCCTCAATTCCCATTTCACTAACGCCTTACTTATAAAAATAAAATATTTAAACACTAATTTTGTTATTTGGAGTGTTTCCGGCAAAATCAGTTTTTACCTCCCTATAAGGTTTCTTCTGTGATCCTACTAATTGAGTGCCAGCTGATTTTAATCTAAAATAA
This sequence comes from Timema cristinae, assembly GCA_039000515.1. Lineage (NCBI taxonomy): Eukaryota > Metazoa > Arthropoda > Insecta > Phasmatodea > Timematidae > Timema > Timema cristinae. Next base: position 1,202 of record JBCFYV010000966.1, on the reverse strand, counting down.
ATGGTACGGAACTCCACACGGACTTTCTCGCTCTATTGTTTAAAAATGGAGGTATTTACCCAAAACTCTTAATATTTGTGAAACAAAATATTAAACATTAGCAAACCAAACAGAAATTGCACTATACTTATATAAAACTTTTTTTTAGTCTTGGTTTTAAATTTTATAATTTTGTTTTTAAAGAATTAATGTCCTCATTTGAATGTTTGGACCGATAATAAAGATCAATGTTGAGTCCACAAGGGTCAACACTTCGTATTAAAATTTCAACTTCGTGTTAAAATTTTCGACATTTTATTAGGTGTTGCAAATCTTCATGCCATTGCATTGCTATTAAATTCCTCATTTAAAATTTTGAACAATAAAAATGTAAATATTGACTAATGAGTCTAAAATAGAGATAGTTCATTGTTGTACAAACAATTCTGCTAAGAGGTTTAAGGAAAAACAACATAAACTTTTAGAGACTAACTTATATTTAACTACTTTATGGCATTAGAGAATTAGTACGTTAACTTAAGTAGTATTTCTTTACAAATAAAGCTCAGAAAATTGTATTAATATATTGCCAATATCTCAGAAACTGTTGATTTTATAAAAATGTATTTCATATAAAAGTTTTTTATTTTTAATAGTACTAAAATTTTGCAATGAAAAGTTATTTGATATATCAAATAGTTGCGGAGATACGGAAGATTCTACTTCTGTAAGGTATAATAAAAGTCATTTTCATGGGAAAATGAAAATAGCCAGTTTATTTATAATCTTACTCAACACCTAGATACAAATTGCAATCAAAATTGTTGGAGTCAAGTTTGAGAAAATCTATTTCTTTCTCTTTTCGCCCGTTCTTAAACTACTCTTAATTTTAAGTTTAAACAGACACAGGCAGATGGCGTTGCAAAAACCACTTTTTAGGGTTCGGAGGGTCATGAGACGTCGACATACATCAACATTTCAGGCTAGATTTTTTTTTACGCTCGCAATACATTACCTTTTTTGTTAGAAGTTAAAAAATTATTATATATATATATATATATATATATATATAATTATTGCGTGTAGCTTGAAAGTTATTGGTTTTATAAAAATAAGCTTCAATTAAATATCTGTATTATAAATATACCCACATATTTGTAATCGTAAGTGATTTCATATCTCATATAGTTTAAGAGATATTATTTTAAAAAAAAGATAATTTA
>JBCFYV010000965.1:0-99554 GCA_039000515.1 Timema cristinae | reverse complement strand
ATTTATATAAAAGGACTAGGATTTTAAAAAATAATTAACGAGACAATTGGGATTTAGAACTTGATAGCAACGCTTCTCGCCAAACCCAGAGACTCATACAGCAAAACTAAGTAACAAGCAACTGCTTGAGTTAGGAAAACCCAAAGAAACATAATAGAAACCCAAAACTGTTCTTACTGTATTTGAATTTTGTACCCTCCTATAGTAATAATCAATTTAAAAGTAAACATAACACTATAATTCTCAACAAGCAAAGTGACACACCAAAAAAATGCCACGCCCCTGAATGGGGTCGCGACTCCCAGATTATACACCATTAGTCTAGTTCACACTCAGGCCCTTTAGCTCACTTAGTTATCAGCACGGGAAATGTTTTACAGTCAACTCTCGATTCTACGACCTTTCACGGTTCCCTGGAAAAGGGTCATTATTTCGAAGGGGTCGTTATTGGGAAATTTTTAAACCCAGATTTTGTTCTTACCCTGACCTTCACACGAAAAAATTGCATTTTTTAGACAACAAATAGCGTGGGTCATCAAAAATCGTTCACAAAATCCAACCAAACACGAAACCAAAATAACAATGTTAAAAAATAGCATGGGTCGTAAAAAATTGTTCACAAAATCGAAACAAAATAGTAACCAAATCGAGAATCGAATAACAATGGCAAAAGCAAGCCTGGCGCGTGATGTAGCGGCAGTTGCGCGCGGGGAAAATATTGTCTTGCTTGTGGAGGGGGGGGACAGAGTCAAGTGCTATTGGCTGGCATTGATGATGGTGTGTCTATTTTTATTCCTGACCCACCCAGTTACAAGTAATACAGCGCTCACAAAGATAATTGCAACGCAGCGACCTAAATAATGCAACAAACACATTTTACAACCGATTTCCTTAACTTTTCAACCTCTTTTCCCACATTTTTCACGGTTCACCCAAAAAAGGGTCGTTACTTCGAGAGGGATGCTATTCCCCGGGTCGTAGAATCGAGAGTTGACTGTATTTGAAATCTCTATCACCTGAAAAGCTAACCTTTGGGTCTTCCCGAGTGGCGAGTAGAGTTTGTACCCTCCTGACACAGGTAGCAAAAGACGGGAAGGGTAGTCATGAGGGGTAAGAACTGTCAGATAGGCCACATTTTATGCTGAGTGCGTTGAGGTTAAGAATGCAACCCTCTTCATAAATCGTTTCGAATTCATCAAGTATGCAACGTCGTTAAATAAACTACCTTTACTTTTAGGTTTGGATGTCTAAATCCAAAAACCTCTCTGGGAGCCCTATAAAAACCTTAGATATCACGTTTCAGCCTGATCGATGAAATGTTTTAGGCTTTATGCATTGATACAAACACACAGACAGCGGCATCGCAAAAATCCCTTTTTCGGTTACAGAGGGTCATGAAACGTCGATATTTATCATAATTCAAGTTTTTTCAACCATAGCAATACTTTTTCTACCCGACCTGGTGCCAGAAAGAAAAAATCATTTCCACAAATTTCATAAAAAGTGTTTTTTTTAAGACATTTATAGAGGTCTTGATTGAAATGTCTACTGCTTTTTCAATTCTTCACGTCTCAATATCCTTATGAACTAACTTCGTGTTCACACATTAGGAATTGTATGAGAGGTAGAATTTAGAGAAAGTGTATCTACATTTGCGTGTAGATAAAGTGGAAAATAACTTAGGCAAAATGATCTCGAAACATCCGGTGAGTTTGAACACCGATAGTAGTTATGGTAAAATCTGGTTGTAGCAGGACGATAAAACTTCTTATGTGTGTTGTGTGTTGTTGTGTGTGTGTGTTACCATATTAGCTTAGCTGGTACAAACAGTTTGTTAGTATTTAAAAGTAAATGTTTTTTAAAAAGGTTTATAATTGATTATTCATTCTCTTATTAATATCAAATTAACTTAAACAAAACCACAAACTTATATTTTACTATTATTACTAAGTGGTTGTGAGTGGTTTGACTTTTTGATTCAGTTCAAGATAGAGAGCTCTATTATTTTGAGTGAGATTGGGAACGGGTAATTTTAAATCCATAATTTTGGGGTAGTTTCAAGAATTCTGTTATAACGAACACACCTCTCCCTCTCCTCCTCAACCCTTTTTTGGCATCATCTATCTTTCCATCTTTTTTTGTAAGCCCAGCTACTCCCCCTTTCCTCACCCTATTTATATCCTGATCAGGTAAAACCCTTCACTTGACACTAATTGTCTTTCACTTTATTACTATACTATTACCTCCAAACCTGAGTTATTGAAAATATTCCCGGTATTTATATTGAATAATATAAGGCCTAGGCCCTATATTAAAATGTTTTTTATAGAGTAGGCTTAATTCTGTTTAGCTTATAAATAATTTGCATAAATAGTGTTTGCTTTTGATTAGATAAAAACCTATTTGTATACTTTGGTTTTGTAAGAAGAAGTGAAAATGCTTACACCCGCCTTGGTGGCGTAGTTAGCTAACGTACTATTTCGTGTTGAGCTAGATTGCCTGAGACGGGGAAATCAAAGTTCAAATCTCGGTCGGGTAACTGGGGTAGTTTTTCAAAGATGGTTTTAGATTCCCCTTCACGTAAAGTGGGTTCACTTTCTCTAAATTAAACTTTCTCAATTTCCTCACCCCCATTAGCGTTATTAGTACTTAAGCGTATACCCAAACGGGTAGTAAAGACGTGATCCCTAAATAAATTTTAAAAAAATGCTTTCTCTAAATAGCTTTATTCGTGTTTTATAGACAAACAAGACCTTTTAGTATTTAAACAGCAGTTTTAATTTTTGAAGAATTTAACTTTCAGGGGTGCATCCAGGAATTTAATTTAGGGAGGGGGTCTGTGTGTAAAAGCTATTATTTCAGTCCCCTAAAAAATTGTCATAAAAATGATTTTAAATCTAAAACTTCTTTATTTTAAAATAAATACACTCACATGCACACACGTATAAACAGGTTTGTTAAAAAAGTTTAGAAATTAATGGATATTGTTGTGCATATAAAAATGAGTAAAAGAATCTTAATGATTTTCTTGTGTCGATACTTCGGTAAACTTCAATAGTAATAAATAATAAAAATTTTGGTAAACTCTAATAATAATTTCAATTTCTATTTCCTTTATTTATAGTGCTGGACAACAGTCGTAGAACCTGTAACAGGCCAGCACTGAAAGTACACAAGTACCATACAAATTTCATATATTTACCGCGAGAAAACCAATAATGTGTATTATATCTTAGGATGAAAAAAGGGAGCCAAATAAAAGAGAACACAGCCCAACTATTTTTACTTGAGTATTTCTGAAGAATCGAGGGACAGCCGATTACGATACACAAAAGGTGTAGTCGACTACGCAGCTGAAAGTAGTAGCATTTTCTGGTCGCTATGGTGTTCCTGGGATGGGAACTCTGGGCCGTTTTCCAGCGAGCCCCCCCCACAATAGCCTTGATTGGTTAATTTCTACACATGCCAAAGTTCGACGCTTACACTTTACCCGGGACATCCCCATATTCACCGCTAGCACAGGACAGGTTCCTGACTGGTAAACTTCTACTGGCACAGGGTGGTTCCTGGCTGGTACACTCCTACTGGAATTCCGCTGTTGACGCTGGATAGGGCTGGTTTCCTGGCTGGTACACTTCTACTGGTTACTCCCCGCCGTTCGCCGCTGGGACACTTCTACTGGCACACCACTGTTCGCTGGCTGGTACTCTGTGACTAGTTAACTACTGGTCCGTTGTTTTTGGGCGTGCCGCCTGGAGCTTCTCACCGCTCTTTGGGCCTATTCGATGCGCTGGGTAGAGATGCACCAGAGGGTAGTCCAATAGGGATTTACTCATTCACGAACTACGCTCTATAGTGACTGAAGGGACATCGGTTATCCATCCGCTATCATATATTTTACGTCCGGTGTCATCACTCAATTAGAATGGGTGTAATTATACAAACTTCGTTATCAGAGATACCTCCTCTGTGTATTCTTCGTTAACTTATTCATACCATCAGTATGAGAGGCCAGTGTTTATTTTTAAGTGTTTATGAAATTGTTAAGTTATGTGTTAATCATTAGTCCGGCGCTAGGCAAAATTAGGCTTTTGATTATGTTCAAGGACCCGAGAGGGTCACCCCACTAAATATTATGTTGGTATTGCTGTAGCCTTATGGGGCAATTTTAGGGCAATGTCAAAAGGGGCCGTTTGTGTGAACGACTCCCTACCATCGTAGGGGGCGTCATTGTTGGCACACTTGCCCCACCTAACTTGGGCTTGCCTTGTGTTGGTTTTTTTTTAGCCCCTTTTTTGGCATTGCGGGTTGCCCTCAGAGATATTCATGTAATCGGGGACGGGTGCCAAAGAGCATGACTCCCCAGGTTGATGGGGCGGGCGTTCTCCTCTGACATCCTCAGGCTGCTATGGGTGAGGGGTGCCAGCACGCGCTGGTTTAGTCAGAGTAATCCATTATATTACTGGGCTGTTGTGGCCACCTATCCCTCAAAGAACCAAAATCTCATATTTCCTTTTTTGTAAATGATATGTTTGCAACTTATGATAATAAATTATCTTTTTGATTGATTTATTTCTAATGTGTTAACATGCACCCCCCCCTTTATTCTTATAAAGAGGGGGGTGCAAAACCTGCACCACTCATAAATTTATATTTTGGTTCTCTATGTGCTTTTCAATTAATTAATAATTTTACTAATTTTGTTCCTTTTTCATTTGTTACATGCACGAGCCCATCACATAATGAAGACAGAGATCCTGTTGGGGGCCCCCAAATCAAAAACCCTTAATTTGAAGACGTGGTTAGAATTTCTCTTCTGTCAAAAAGCAGAACTTTTCCATGCTGTTAAAACAACATGGCTATATGGTCACGGATAAACACCTCGGTGCGTGACCTTCGTGTTTGCCCTAAAGCTTTTATGGGCACAACCAGTAATCGGTTGATCGGATGGCGAACAGTCAACCAACTAATAACCATATAACGTCAGTAATCAGCATCTCATCCAAACCCTCCAAAAGGATGTTACTATTCAAAAAGATGTAGATTCCCAAATTTAAATCTTTATTGCCTTCATTTTTAAAACCCGAGTATTACCTCTAACCACCCGTGCTGTCAATTGCCGGTTAGTCCTGTATCGGACAAAAATAAGTCTAAAGTTCTATTTTCTTATTAAATATAATCCCCTCTTGTGACGGACAGAAAATATGTTACCTTATTTAACTTTCTGTTGGAGATAACCAAAGTCTGTAATCTATGTCTAGGAAACGAAGTAGAATTTTTATCCTTTATCTTTCTAAACTAACGGATATTTTTCTTAGATCTTTGCTGAATGTTTAAATTTAGGCCTTGATTGGCGTGGTTTCAGAAATAAAGTACTTTCTTTTACTTGTAACCAAATAACCTAAAGGCACAATTTTGTAATATTCAACGCTCTACTTACCCCTATGTCACTTCCCAAAACGTATGGAAACTGGCGACAGTAATAACTCTTCCTTAAACAAGGAAAAGGGCCCAATGTTCCCTCAGAACAGAAGGCCGATTGTCTCCTCCCCACTATGAGCAAACATTTGAAAAACTAGTTCTAAAAAGGATAAAACAAATTTAGCGAAAAAAATAATCATCCCAAAATCCAAATTCGTTTCAGGAAAAATCACTCGACTATTCACCCCGTACTAAATTTAAAATTTAGGACAACACAAAAGCATTTAAAGAAAAAAACACACCGTAGAAATTTTTCTAGACGTTGAAAAAGCTTTCGACAGGTCTGGCCATAGGACAAATTTCAAAAACTAACAAAAATTCAACCCCAAAACAATGGATCATCCCATTTCGCCATTCCCATGCTCGAAGGAAGTTTCAGGATCTCAGCACTTTGATTTTAACAGGGGTACAAACAACTCCCAGCACCACTCCTTTATTTGACACAGAAATTTAACTTTTTTAAAAAGATACCAAATTTTTTGGCATACAATAGACTCAAACTGACCGGAGAATCAATAGAGGACACTGAAAAAAAATCCACTGGAATATGTATAATGTAAAACTCTCTTCAAAGGGGAAAGGGAAAAAACCTTCTACAAAAACTGTCTTTTAAAAATCCTATACAACCATATACTTACAAAATGCGCAGTATGGACAAAGGAGCCAAAAAAACCTCCAGATAAAATACAAAGCACACAAAACTGATACCAAACCATCACTGTAGGACCCTGGCGAAAAGAACAACACCCACATGAAATGACTAATTGCAGACAGCCCAAGACATATAAGGGGAAAGGAACAAAAAACCAAAGAACAGGGAGAACCACCACTAACACATAGTAGGGGAAATAGGACGTATGATCCTGCTGAGAAAAAACCTACAAGAACCACGGCTGGGGTAGGAAGCATTTTAATGACAAAAAGTCATTTAAATTTTAAAAAAATCAAAATAAAATTAAAACAAAAACAAAATCCCTAGTCCTAATTAGGGAAAACATAAAAAAGAAAAAAAACAACAGTAGGTTTTTAATAACCAAATTGACAAACGATCCCCAGTCAACGGGGTTTACGACACCCACCACCCCCCATCCCACCTTTCCCAAACCAGCCTTCCTTCACAATCGCTCATTTCATGCCCTTACAACCTTAGTCAGGCCAATCCACTGGGGTAACCACTAGGTTTTCTACTAGCCAGAAAAATAAACCGGGGCTGGGGGGGGGCCCCAATGGTAATGGAAATGTTCCACCCCACTCCTAATCCCAAAAAAAGAAAAACCCGCAAACAAAAAAAATCTTTTTTACCTTTGCCACCGGGGCTCCACGGGAAAACCGACTAGGTTTTCTACTAGTCGAGAATAAGCTGGCCCCATGTACCCAAGGGGGAATGGAAATGTAACCATCCCATCAAACTAACCCCAAAAAATCAATTAACCTTTCGATCCTTCCGGGAAATCACTCCAAAATCACTCACACTCACCATCTCCCTTAAACACACCTCCCCACTCCTAAGAAAAAAAAACCCCCCCAATTCCCACGACCCAAAAAATCATACAATCATTTCTACCTCACAGGGATATTAACTAATACACATGTTTCTTTTGCAGCTTGAATTTTTAAAATACTCGTAATTCCTTACAGCCTTTTCACTGTTCATTTCATAGTATTAATTTCATTAGCAAGGGTTTGAGTCAGACAATGACTCGTACTCAAAAAACAAATCAGGCCTTTCGCAGACAACCCCAGCTTTGGCGTAACTGTCAAGGGGGTTTTTGAGCGGGGAACAGCCGAATGGCCATCTCTGATCTTTTCCAAAGGGGGGCACGAGAGCAAGTTCCCCCAAAAGAGCCAATTGGTCCAAAAAGGGGGGTTCGCAAAAATTTAAAAACGGGTTTCCGTTTCGCGAGGGTTTTGGAAAAAAAAAAACAAAGATAACATATTATTCTAATTTTGGGGGGAAATGTTTTTGGGGGAAACCCAAAATTTATTTTTAAGATTGCGCTCGGAGACACTACTCTATGCGGGGCTGGGTGAGGCCTCCCCAAAACCCCTGTTTACACATCTCGCTTTTCCGAGCAGGGCTTTGGGGACGTCGATGGGACCCCCCAGGGGTGTTGACGTAAATTCCCAAGCCCCTGGGTAAGGGAAAATTTTGGCACCGGAATCTGGGGTAGAAGGGCTGGCCGTTTTGGAAATGGTCCTTGATGGTACATATCCAGGTCCGATGTAAGTCTCATTCCGGACATACCAAGGTGGGCCCACAAAGATCCTCAGATACACGCCCGGAACCCGATCCTCCTAAACGGCCGCCAGGTGGGCCCCCAAGTGGGGCAGATAGTCTAGGATTGGTCGAGCATGCTGTACAGCTCAACCCTTCCTTTTGGACAGGGCGCACTCCTGTTAAGCAAGGGCTTGGGTCCACCGTTGCGAGAATGTGGTTAATCCTTTCGGATACCCTCTTGGATATCTAACCCCGCGCAGTCGAATAGGCCCAAGAGCGGGTTTTGGGAAAAAAGCTAGGTGGCACGCCAAAACAAAAGGGCCATATAAATATCACAGAGTACCAGCCCTGAAAAGCGGCAACTGGTAGATACTACCCCCAGGAACCACCCTGTGCCACGGCGAACGTGGGTGCCAGAAAAGTGTCCGCCCGAACCACCCCGTCCAGTGGGCCAAACCGGAGTGCCCGTAAATGTACCAGCCATGAACCAACCCCGGGACCGGGAGTTGGACTAAAAGGGATTTGGCCTAAAAAAGAAACCCAAAATCATTTGCCTAAAAGGGGTTTGGGCCCAAAGGAAAATTGGCCAAACATTTTCCCCAAAAAGGCGTTTTTGGGCCCAAAAAACATTTCCCTAAAAGGCTTTGGGCCTAAAAGGCAGTTGGCCTAAAGTCTTTGGCCTAAAATGAAATTTAAAACCTTGGGTTACTTGGGAAAGTAAAAGTTACTTTTAGTTGTTCATCTAAATATAATAGCACCACTGATGCGGGGAGTTAAAACATTTCTAAAAACTTGAAAATATCCACATAAACAGATCAGTATTCACAAAACCCTATTTCCCTTTTTTTATATAGTTTTCCGAATTTTTTCCTTTTTAAATTACTCACGGTCATAAAGTTAACGAAAAACAAAAAGAAACCCCATTCTCAGCATCTTTTTACGTCGGTAAATTAAAAGCGTACTTCAAATTATGGGGAATTTTGACAACTTTTTTCCGAAGGCAAAAGAAGTAAAACCCAATATTAAAACCCCCCCCACTTTAAATTTTTCTAAAGTGACGCCCGATTTTCTTTAGCCTACTGAATATATAAAATATTTTTTTTTATCTATTGTATTAATAATTAAATATAAAAAAAATTAATTTTTTGCCAAAAAATTTTTAAAATTTTTATAAATATTAAAATTATATATATATTTTTAAAATATATAAAAAATATATATATATATATATATATAAATTTTTAAATTTTAGGGTTTTGACTAATCCTTAACTCATTATTATTGAAGAATTATTATAACTAAATTATATAAAATTATACTTTATTTTTTTAAAAACACGTAACTTTTTTTATTACGGTGATATTTTTAAACAACATCTATGTAACAAATGGGTCCTTTTTTTAAAAAACTATATACAATTTCCCTCCTTGTAATTTGAAAATCATTCTCAGAATTTATTTAAATTGTAAAAAAAATAAAAAAATTTTAGGGAATGTCGTTGGTCTTTTTTTAAGTCTTCATAAAACGTAAAAATACAAAATGGGGTACCCTTTTACAGGTGATAACTTCCCTGGGACAAGAAAAACGTAGATGTAAGAAAGGGACCCCGAAAGCCAATGGCTGCAGCAGGGGCCCAAAGGGGTTAAATGACATTTTGGGTTGGAAAAAAATACTCACCGCGGGATCGCTTGTGTTCTCCTTTCCAAAAAAAGTGACACTCTTATGCCCTAAGAAAAACGACGGACCAATTTGGCCCCGCACATTGCAGAAAAAAAATATTTTTTGTTAATCGTTTGTGCTCATTTTGCTTTTATTGCCCGAACATGAACATTTGTGTGTTAAACTGGCCCTTTTAGAAAATTTTAAAATGGTGGGGCCCAAATTGAGTCAAGCTAGCCCGCCACAAATTTAAAAACACAACATATCAAAATTTTTTTTAACAATCCATTGTGTTCCATTTTTTCCATATGTGCCCCAAAATGGGGCATTTGTGCTTTTAAAATTTTTAAAAAAAGAGAACATTTAATTGGCGGTAACTTGAAAATTCCCCATATCAAAAACTGTAGAAAAATCTAGATCAAGTTGGCCAGCCCATTTTTTAAAATCAATGTAAAAAAAATTTTGTTTCACCTTCGTTTTTTTTTAGTTTGTCTATTTGTGCACAAAAAAAACTTAGGGCTGGAATCTAGGGCCTTTTTTAAAAAACATTTTTTTGAAGGGGACCAACAGAGCTCAAGCAGCCCCCCAATTAAATTTTTTTCTAGATTTTAATTTTAGAGAAAATACTCATTTTTTGGGGACATTGAGCACAAAAGAAAAACAAACGAATGGTGAAAAAAGAATTTTTTTTACATTGTATTTAAAAAAGTGGCGGGCCAGCTTGAATTCAATTTTTTTTACAAGTAATGTTTTAAGGAAGACTCAAGTTAGCCCGCCACATTAATTGTTCTTTAATTTTTTAATTTTAAAGCACAAATATTCTTTTCGGGCACTATGAGCACAAAAGGAGCCAATGGATTGCTTAAATAAATTTTTTTTATGTGTGTTTTTCAATATGTGGTGGTATTGAGTCAAGTTACCCCCACATTAATATTTTCTAAAATTTGGATTTCACAGCCAAAAAAGTTCATGTTCGGGGACATATTCACAAAAGGCACAAACGATTTAAAAAAAAGGTTTTTTTTTAGCAATGTGGGGCCACAAGAGTTACTGGAAAAGGGGAAATCTTTTCCCTTTTTCCCCTTTTCCGTCGCACTCTACAGAGACTTTGAAGGTGGGTTTTGGAGTGCATAAACTTGGGGGCCCCGCCCCGAAAGCACTAACGACCGGACCAGTGCAATCGTTAGTGCTCGTTTGTGTGGTCATTTAACACAAAAAATTTTGTTGTGCTACATTTTGTGGAAGCTTTAAACCAAAATCATTGGGGGGGGCCAAGTTTTAGTAACCTGGCCCCCCCACCACTTATAGTGCAGCAGTAACGACGGCCCTAGTGCAATCGTTAGTGCACTTGTGCGGGTTTTGAAACAAAATTTTTCGTTAGTGCTACTTTTTGGGGGAACTAAAACAAAACATTGGGGGGGGCCAAGTTGACGAACTGGCCCCGCCCACCAATTTATATGCGCACTAACCCCGGATATCAATCGTTATGCTACTTTAGGCGGTCTTGAACAAAAAAATTTTCGTTAGTGCTACATTTTTTGGAAGCTTAACCCAAAATAATTGGGGGGGGGCCCAAGTTGACTCAACCTGGCCCCCCCCACAACTTATTGGCAGCAAACGACCGGCCCTAGTGAATTCTTGTGTACTTTAGTGCTGGTCATTGAAAAAAAAAAATCGTTAGTGTCTTTTTTTTGGAAAAAAGGGCCAAAAAAACATTGGGGGGGGCCAAGTTGAGAAACCTGGCCCCCCCCACCAACTTATAGGCAGCACAACGACCGATCAGTGCAATCGTTAGTGCAACTTTAGTGCTATCATTGAACAAAAAAATTTCGTTGTGCTACATTTTTGGGGAAAGCTATAAGCCAAAATCTCGGGGCGGGGCCAAGTTGCGTAAACCCTGCACCCGCCAACTTATAGTCAGACTAACCCCGGACCTAGTGGAATCTTTAGGGCTACGTTAGTGCTGGTCATTAAACCCAAAAATTTCGTTGTGCTACATTTTTGGGGAAGCTATAACCCCAAAAACTCTGGCGGGGCCCAAAGTTGACGCAACTTCCCCCGCCCACCAACTTATAGGCAGCACAAAACGCCGGACCTAGTGCAATCGTTAGTGCGGGTCATTAAAACAAAAAATTTTTCGTTGTGATACTTTTTTGGGGGAACTATAACCCAAAAAATCTTGGCGGGGCCAATTTGCGTAAAAAGCCCCCCCTACCAACTTTAGTGAGCACTAACGAAAAAATCCCGGCATTCTTAGTGCTACTTTTTTGCTGGCCATTTAACAAAAATTCGTTATGCTAATTTTTGTGAATTCTAAGCCAAAATCATTGGGGGGGGCCAATTTGCGTAACCGGCCCCCCCCACCTTCTTGGTGCAGACTAACGAAAAAACCCCAAGGGAAACGTTGGCTACTTATTGGGGTCATTGAAAAAAAAATTTTCTTTAGTGCACTTTTTTGTGGAATTTAAACCAAAATAAATTGGGGGGGGGCCAAGTTGAGAAACCCTGGCCCCCCCTCCCAAACTTAAGTGCAGCACTAACGACAAAATCCAAGGCATTCGTTGTGGGGTCATTAAACACAAAAATGTAACACTAACAAAATTTTTTGGTTCAATACCAACTAACGTAGCACTAACGATTGCACTAGGTCCGGTCTTTAGTGCGCACTATAATTTGGTGGGCGGGGGGGTTGACGTCAATTTGGGCCCCCGCCCAATATTTGGCTTATAGTTTCCCAAAAATGTGCACTAACACATTTTTTGTTTCAATGACCAGCATAAGTAGCACTAAAGATTGCACTATCCGGCTTTAGTCTGCCTTTAAAAGTTGGGGGGGGGGGGCCCAGGTTGACGTCAATTTGGCCCCCCCCAGGATTTTGGCTTATAGCTTCCACAAAAAATTAAAGCACTAACGAAATTTTTGTGTTCAATGCCACACTAACGTAGCACTAACGATTGCACAGGTCCGGTCTTTTAGTGTGCACTAAATTTGGGTGGGGGGGCCGGGTTGACGTCAATTCCCCCCGCCAGAGTTTTTTGGTTTAAAGTTCCACAAAAATGTGCACTAACGAAATTTTTGTTTTTAAATGACCACACAAAACGAATGCCTTGGGATTTTGTCGTTGTGCGCACTATAATTTGGGAAACGGGCCATTGCGTAACTGGCCCCCAATGATTTTGGGCTTATAGCTTACAAAAATGTAGCACAACGAAATTTTTGTGTTTAATCCCACACTAACGAATCCCTTGGTTTTGTCGTTGTGCTGCACTAAATTTGGTAGGGGGGCCGGTTGACGTCAACTTGGCCCCCCCCAATTTTTTGCTTATGCTTCCAAAAAAAATGTGCACAAACGAAATTTTTTGTGTTCAATCCCAAAATAACGTGCAAAGATTCCCTTTGGGGTTTTTGTCGTTGTGCTGCACATAAAAAGGTGGGGGGGGCCGGTTTACGTCAACTTGGCCCCCCCCAATGTTTTTGGTTTTAGAACTTCCACAAAAGTACACAAACAAAATTTTTGTTAAATGGCCAGCACAACGTAACTAACGAATCCTTTGGGATTTGTCGTTAGTGGCACAAAAGTTGGTGGCGGGGGCCGGGTTGACGTCAATTTGGCCCCCCCAAGATTTTGGCTTATTTCCACAAAAATTTAGCCTAACGAAATTTTTGTGTTCAATGACCACACTAACGATTGAAATAGGTAGGCTTTAGTGCTGCATTTTAAAGTTGGGGGCGGGCGAGGTTGACGTCAACTTCCCCCCCCCCAGAGATTTTGGTTTATTCCACAAAAATTAGCACTAACAAAATTTTTTTGTTCAATACCACAAACGTAGCACAAACCGATTGCACTAGACCCCGTCGTTGTGTGCACAAAAATTTGGTGGGCGGGCCAGTTGACGTCAACTTGGCCCCCCCCCAAATTTGTTTTTGGGCTTTAGCTTCAAAAAAAAGTATCACAACAAAATTTTGTGTTCAATGCCACACCAAACGAGCACTAACGTTTTGCACTAACCCCGGTCGTTATTGCGCACTAAATTTTGGTGGGGGGGGCCGGGTTGACGCAATTTGGGCCCCCCCCAAAGATTTTGGTTTGTTTCCAAAAAAAATGTAGCACAACGAAAATTTTTTGTTTTTCAATGACCCACAAAAGTAGCACTAACGATTGCACTGGTCCGGTCGTTAGGCTGCCTATAATTTGGGTGGGCGGGCCCGGTTTGACGTCAATTTGGCCCCCGCCCAATGATTTTGGCTATACTTCCACAAAAATGTCACTAACGAAATTTTTTTGTTCAAGACCCCACTCGACACAACGATTGCACTAGTCCGGTCTTATGCGCACTATAATTGGGGGGGCGGGGCCAGGTTGTTTTAAACTTGGCCCCCCCCAATGATTTTCGCTTATAGCTCCAAAAAAATGTAGCACAAACAAAAAATTTTTGTGTTAAATGACCAGCACTAACGTACACAAACTTTGCACTAGGTCCGGTTTTAGTGCTTTCATGGGCGGGGCCAAGTTTATCACCTGGTTTTGGCAGAGCCCTTTTTCCTCCCTCCATTCCAAAAATAAGGGCAAACGCCCTTAAATAAACCATAAAAAAAATTTCATTTTTCCCCCCGGCACTTTCCTTTGGTTCTTTTTAAAACCCCCTAATAAATTTTGTCTTGATTTTCACTAGTTTGGCTGGCCCCCTAGTCTTTTTAACCCCTTTGCTTTATAGTTTAAATAATGTATTTTTGTATATTTTTGTGAAAATTTTAGTGATTCTAATTTTTTTTTTAAATAGTTTCCATTTTCTTTTAAAAGAAAGATTTTTAATATAAATAATGAATCGAAGCAAAAATGTGCAAACCGCGCCTCTCAATTCCGTGTACTTAATAATTTTTTCCTAAAGGTTTCCCTTTTTTTTTCCACGAAAACGGGGACTTCTCAAAATTTCATCTTCCTAAACCCAACCTTTCTAATTGCTAAAAAAATGTGGAAATATTGATTTTGATGAAATAAAAGAAATAAAAACCATTAAAAATTTACTCTATTTACTTAAAAAATATATTTTGGGGAACAATGAAAATACATCATTTTCAAATATAAAAAATGTACATTTTTGTAAAATTATAATTACACTTAAACTTTATTTAACTTTTTTAAATAAATACTTATTTCTATATTGACTTAATAATAAAAAATGAGAGACTCCTTTAAACACTGGTCAAAAAGTATTTTTTATAACTTAAAAATATAATATAAAATTTTATAATCTAAAAACCCTTTTTTTTTAAGGGTTTTTTAAATAAAAGTTTAGTACCCTTTAATTAAATAAAAGAAAAGGGTATCTTTTGATTTTTTCACTTGACAGAAAAAAGGGGGGATTAAAATTCATAAAAACCCTTTTTTAAAAACTTCATATTTTATAAATTAATTATATTAATTTTAAAATGACCCCTCACCAAGCGTTTATTAGAAACCCGTGGGGCACCATGGGGGGGGATAAACGGGCACCTTTCCCCCCAAACCCCCAAAATTTCAAACAAACATAAATTATTTCTTTATAACTAAAAATATACACAAAGTGAGTCGATAAAGGGGGTCCTTTTTATGACTTGGCTAAGACTTTATATTCAAACACACCTACGATATTAAAAGTGCCACTTATTTCTCATTTAAAAAAAAGAAAACCATAGTACCCCTACATTGTATACAAAAATTATATAACAGTAGCCACCATTTGGAATTAGTTCTTTTTTAGTTTCTAAGTCTCTTAACAAAGATAGGGGTTTATTACCCCCGAGGACCTCGCTTAAGAGACTTCAAAACTCTCGCACCCCCCCCAATTTTGG
This sequence comes from Timema cristinae, assembly GCA_039000515.1. NCBI lineage: Eukaryota > Metazoa > Arthropoda > Insecta > Phasmatodea > Timematidae > Timema > Timema cristinae. The sequence goes on along the minus strand of JBCFYV010000965.1, from coordinate 84,364 downwards.
GGAAAAAATTTAATTTAAAATATTCAAACTGACAAAGCTACCAAGCGTGTTATTCAACAAAATTTTTTTGCTTAATTTTTTTGGCAAAAATCCATACAGATCGAAAAATACCCTTTGGGGGGGCATTCTGGCTTCGCTCGATTTTGCCAGTGGGAAGGACTGCACACTGGGTTTTTTTAAATTACCGTTAATAATCTTGAAACCCGAAGAAAACCCAAAATTTGCAATTCACAAGAGCAGGGGGTCGCGGCGCACTTACCAGCGTGCAAATTGATCGCTGGTAAGAGTGCATGTCGTCACACAAGGTGGTAGAAGCGTAAAACCGTAGCCTGCGGGAATCCGTAGCAACGAGACGCTGATGGGCTGAGTGGAAAGTTTTTACTCGCGGATGATTTCAGACAGACCCTAACCTGTTGTTGAGAGGGAAACTCCAGCAGATGAAATAAATGCGTGTCCCAAGGCATCATCACTGTGGACTAGAGTTGAAAAACTTCATCTTACGTGCAATATGAGGGCCCAGCTATATAAGGGCCAAGAATCTGGAGCATAATGCCAGTAAACTGCTGCAAATTGGAGAGGGTCGCTTACAAAACCAATGAAGAGGGATGAAAATTACCTTTACGACGGAGGAGCAGCTATTTCTAAAGTGTTTTTTAAATTTACAAACCAACATGTCTAGCGAAGAGGGGTTTGTGTGAGAGAGCAAAACTGTCCAAAAAAAGAATGACTTTGTAAATAAAATTAACAACAAAATAATTAGACGATGTAGTCGGTGAAACAAAGTTTATACGTCAATATTACCGTAATGGCAAGTGATGATAATACACCCACCCGTAGAGTTTTTAAACTCTTTGGAATTATAAGAGTGACGTCCTATTGTCTGAATTGAAGATCTCGCCCCCTTTTTGCTGATGCGTAATCTTGATGGACCAGGTTGTGCAATGGTCCCAAAGAATACGCAAAATTTGACTGGGAGAAACGTCATACGGGCTTCTATATTCACAGGGGAAATCTAAAGGAGATGGAGTTTTATTCCACGGATTCCAATTATTTCCAACAACCTGGTTTTCAATTTAAACTCTTACAGTTTTTAGTGAAGATGGCTTTTCTTGACTATCAACAATTCACAGGGCCAGAATTTAAAAATACAGGGAAACCCCTTAAGCACTCTGTGTTTCTCGCACGGGCAACTGTATCGCCTGTTCAAGAGTATCGAATGCTTGAAACTTACAGTACTTGCCGAAAACAACAAATCGTACAACGTCTCTACAGAAATAATTTGAGTAATATATAAGTGAAAATGTAAATCCCTTTTTAATATTATAAATATAAAAGTTTGTTTTTATGATTATAATATAATTGAAATTAAAGTTTTTTAAGAATTTGTGGTTTAATATTTTGTAATTAAAGTAAAAAAGTAATTATGTAACGTAGTTTCATACTAATAAATAAAAAATATGATGTAATTTTAGCTATGTAGATTGCAAAAAACATTATTTCATTTATTTATTTATTTATTTTACTAATCAAGAAGGTAAAAATTTAAAAATATTTAATTGATAATTGATAATTTTTATTAATAATTAATTTTTTTACTACAAAATTTTTAAAAAGGGAAAAATTAAAATGTTTAAGTAAAGTTAGCAACATACTGCGAAATTATTTACAGCTATAAGTGAGAAAAAACGCATAGATATTTGAAAAAAAATAAGTAGTTTTTTAATGAATTTATGTAAAATTAAAAAAATCCTATCAATTATTGGGGGCGAAGCCGCGACGGGTAAAAGCTAGTAAATTAATATAGGGCAGCATAGAATAAAATTTTGGACGTGTGTTTTCTACATAAATTTCTCTTTATTTAGGCACTTAACATTTAAACATTTAGTTACTAAGGGACTGTTATATGACAAAGTCCAAAACCTTATATGTGACTTCTGCTTCGAATTTGGTTTGTATGCTTCAAGCCTAGCATTGACTTCGCTTCTGTTTTTAAAAATTGACAGCCCTATAACATTTCTCAGAAAACAAGAAAATATATAAATACAATTTATAAAGTGCCATAAAGTAATAAAGATTATGTAGAATTTAAAAATACACATCTTCTACACATGAACATTCTAATTTCGGATATCCAAGTTGCCAAAAAACAAGACATAGCTACCACAACTTAAAGGCCATATACAATAATTAATATTACTTCCAAAATGACTGGGATTATGAAACCTACCAATAAAAGTTTATCATTATAGATCATGTGTTTATTTTTAAAGGGGGTCCATAAAAACTCACATTGGTATTCCTATTAATTTAGTTTTTTTATTATATAATGTTAGAAAAATACACGTTTTTGCATGAAATGTTTTATTGACATGAGCTACAACTGGCATAACCATACAGCCAAAATAGTGGGGGCCTTCAACAAATGGTGACATTAAAACAACCCCTGACCGGTTCGGGTTTCTATAATATTATTAAATTAAAGTAATTCTAATGCAATTCACTCAAATGGTTATATAAAGTACTGTTCTCAAATTCCAGAGTTGCATGATAGAACCCAAATTTAAATATAACCTTAACCGAGGTTTTACTTCATTACCCACTCGGTGGTTGAATCTCTATTGACCGTTTTAAATCTTAACTCGCAATGCAGGTTCTCAAGGCCACAATCTCTTTTCCGTCCCCATTCGTTTTTTTTGTCAGCGCTATCCTTTTTAAAACAAGTGAAGCTATTGTTTTGTATTTTAAAATGACCATCTTATTTATTGGGATAAGCAAGCTATATCATATAACAAATTACTGCTGGCTTATAGTGAAAAATAAAATAAACTACCAAAACAAATTTTAAACAACTTGTTTCTTTACAAAATATTAAATCTGACATTTTATCTCAGTTTCACTAGCTTACAAATATTTATGGTTGCTGCAATAAGAGTTATGAACAACGCTTGCAAAGTCTGAAATGGTTTTTCTTCTAAAACGAGGTTAAAAAAAAGTAGTATACCTCTAGAAATATTTCAAATAAAACATGAAAAATTTGTCTTGTTATAAGTTTTTACTTTTGAATTATCATATGAATATTTTGGGAAATAAATTATGACAATAACTCAAATTTTGTTTGAAAAGAAAACCGTGTCAAAGCACCTAACATTTATGTGTGTTAGTGGTTTTAGAATAGGAAAAAATACACTGTGCCTGGGCTTGACAAGTATAGTACATCACTTGGGAGTTGTGACGTGGAAAACTGAGAGGCCAGCTCAACATATTAGGCCTACATAAAATTGTAAATTGATAATATCGGTAAACTTAAAAAAGTTTAATAAATTTTTCATGTATATGAAAACAAATATACTTCTCAGGTTTATAGCTGTTATAGGCTGGCATTGTTTAATTGCCGAAACTATTTTAAATATTTGAAAATATATTTTTATGTGCAACTTAAATGTATTAAACCATAACATACCAAAAAATACTTTTGGGTAAAGAAACCAGTTACCCAGAGTGGGGTCGATGGGTATATGTCATTATACTCTCATTACCCCTTGTCACAGTTATTAATCGGGTCAGGGCTCGAATCCTTGCCAAATTCACTGGCAGGAAAATACCACCTTACCGAAGTTGGTAGTATGTGTGATAACTTTTGTTATGGTCTCAGTCTCCATTCCTGGCATGGTAGACGATTTATTATTGGTAAACTGTCAAATGAGTGATTGCATGTTGTGGTTTTCTTAGTAATAGGCTATTTTTGTAAGCGAATATTGATAAATCATGGTGTTCGACAAATAAAAGTAAAATACCACAATAAAAATAATTATATGGATTTGGGTTTAATCTATTGATTTGTTCACAATTTTTTTTCAAGCATTTTGTCTTACGCTCAGTTTGGTTTATACGCATATGTAATAAATTACACTAATTCCCTAGGGATTATAAAGGATTAATATAAAGGAAGTGCACCCACATTTCATAAAGGGAGAGGGGAAAACCATTTAGGAAAACCACCTTCAGTGGACCCAACCGGGATTGAACCCCGATTTCCCCGTCTTCCGCATCTAATCTATCACAAGAGTAATGCCTTAGATTATGGGGCCCAAACGAAGCGGTTCTAATCGTTCCAGGCAAATAACCCGGTTTACTTATTATAAGACACTTTTCTCATTTCTTAAGACATATCTTTTATTTAAATTAAATTTATAAGTTTCTTTTAGTCTAAACACAAGTGCCAGACGTGGCATTATGTAGAACTATAAATATAGCTCTGCTGATATAAGCACTAATGAATCCCCTACTGATCATAGTTTTGAATTTGAACTAGTGTCCTCTCGGAAATGTAATATACAAAGTTTGAAGCAAAAGTTTTTCTACAAGTTGTGGGATTAGTTTGAATTTTTGATTATATTTTTTGGGGGGCTAAATGCTTTTTGGTGATTTAATGTAATTGTTATCGAACCCCAAAGGGAAACACGTCCCTACAGTGGGGGGGGATGTTTAAAAACCAAGTAAATAAAAATAAGAAAATAATAACAAGCGCATCCCGAGGAGGCTTCCTCACCGTGATTCTCTGCACCAAAGTACTTACGGGACGTTTGGAAAAAAATTAACCTTCGAACTTTGACCCTGAGTTGTGTGACGAATCATTGCGTGTTTTCGCAACACTCCCCCTTTGGGTTTTTTCCCGAACTCAAAACCTGGCGCCATTTGCGGTTACAAGCAAGTAAGACAGGAAAAATCTGACCTTGAAACAGTGACTAGTAAAAACGAGGTCTTTTGCCCCCCGCACCTTTTTTCCCACTCCCTTTTTGGGGGAAATGTTTTTTCCCCGATGAGGCGCGTTGAAAGACAATCGAGACACGATCTTGTTTGTCGCAACCCCTTTTGCAATGGTTTTCCGATGAGTCAGATCGTTGCAACCCATGACTCATACCTGCCCATATGGTGGGTTGAAAGACAAGTGGGAAAAAAGAATAGACACGGCCTTGAATGATGTCGCAATCTTCACTTGCAATGGTTTTTTCCGATGACGTCATCATTCTTCGGCAACCCTGATGACCCTTTCCGGGCCAGTCTGGCGTATTGACAAGACAAGCGAGACAAGTCAAGAGAAGTCGAGAAAAGTCAAGACAAGTCGAACACGACCTTAAATGGTCGCAACCCTCTTTTGCAAGGGGTTTTACCGATGACGTCATCGCTCTTTTGCAACCTGATGACTAAACCCCTGGCGTCATTTGGGGTGGGTCGACAAAACAATCGAGACAAATAGATCACGGCCCTTGAATTATGTCGCAACCTTCATTTGCAAGGGGTTTTTTACCGATGACTCATCCTCTGGAAACCCGAGACTCATACCGGCGCCATTGTCGGTTGACAAGACAAGTCGAGAAATCAAGAAAAGCGAGACAGACCTTGAATAGTCGCAACCCGTTTGCAAGGGGGTTTCCGATGACGTCTTTGCAAGCCCAACCCTGATGACTCATCCGGGCCCCCGTTTGGCGGGTCGACAAACAAGTAGAGACAAAAATTGGGTACATTGACAATTCTTATAATACACATTTAGGGCTTTCTCTTCCGGGTGGAAACGTCCGTATTCAAAATTTCTCAGTTAGGGTGTATACAAAACCAAAAGTCTAATAAAATTGTCGTTTGGTATCTACCGGAAAATTTTGGTTTATAAGTTTTAGCCGTTGACCAAATCTAGACTCATACTGGTTACACTACGAAAAAGATAAAAGGGTTTGCGTAAAAAAACAAATATTATTTTTTATTAAAAATTAAATACACATCATACATAATATTTATCATAAAACTTTTACAGGAATGACCATATATTCTTTCATTCGTTTTCACAGTGTCATTGATGGTTAGTAAAATTGTTTTTATTCACAACCCAAACCCCGTAATACCCAAACCCGATGTTTCGTGTTAGTAGGTAGCCTGATAAATCCGGGTTTTTGATGTGCTTTCCACCATAGGTTGTTCAGTCGATGCATCCGTCGATTCGTTTTTGCGGTCGCTACACCCAAACAACTGTTCGATCAAATTGTTGCAATAGCGCCGACGGGTGTCGCCACATGCCCGCCCGTCGACGGTGACGTCGAGAGGTCCCATACCCACAAAACGCGCCAAGATGGGTGCTAATGGGCGACCCTTTTTGTTTCCCCAGCGTCTTTTTTTTCTTGATACGCCATAGGGGTCACCACGATGCGTCTCAGAGATTTCGTGATAGTCAACAAATCTTCTGAGGGGGTTGCGTGTTGGTAAAAAACTTTGATATGACCGACTTGTATTTCCCCAGTTCTTGCTATTTTTAGATTAAACAGGGCGCAGTTCCCCCCAAATTTTCAGAGGGACATAGGGCTAAATTGTACTAAACCCCTTTCCGACGAAACTCGCTTTTTGTCGCTCCACCCAGGGAACAATGTGTTGAAAATTTGTGGGGGCAATGGTTTCTCGGGTTTCTTTGCACCGCAAACGCTTGACCTTCCATGATTTCGGGGGTTAGGGGGCACACCTGTGGACGCCCCTTTTATAGGCGCGCCGACTGGACAGGGCCTCTTAAAGGGGGGCATCCCCCTACACTTAAAAAAATTCCATTGTAAATTCACCCCCTTTAGCGTCTTTGGCTGTATGATTGGTGGGTGAGAATATTTTTGGGAAAGTTTTCAGGGAATTTTTTCGGGTGCGAAGAGAAGGTACATAGACAGTAAGGCCGAAAACGCTGGGGGATGTTTAAAAGTTGTAGCTTGCTATGGGACGTGCAAAAAAAGTTTTTGCGTATAAATGCCGTGTTCTTTATACGCGGTGGAAAACCTTTAAATGTAAAAAAATTTCTACCACGGTTCTTTTTGATAAAGATGGCGACCCAATGCGTCCAGGTTTGGTGTGTAATGGGGTGTTGGTGACTAGAGCGTCAGGTCACTATTCTTGCGGTATTGATCACAGGAAAACACCCGACCGTACAAAAGGAAACCCCGGATTGTTTTCGGCCACGTCTTTGGGTGCGGGCCATTTTCAACATCCAGCTCGAATCCCCAACGATAGAGGCGAGAAAAAATTCCATACAGAACTATTGCCAGACAGGGTGCCCCAATTTAAGTTTTTTCAGTGCGAAAAACCCCTCTGTCGTACAGACTACGAGGGGTGAACCGGTATTTTGACTAATATATTTCTTTCTGCCCCCTTGGGTAGACGGTTTTGCAGCGCGTGGTACGGGAGATGGGGTTCGATAGGTGTAACCCCCTCCCCGTAATCCCAGGTGAACCGTGCAATTGTTGACTATATAGTCGGCTTTCTTTCTGGCATGGGTGGAAAGTTCTTCGATGCGCAGGGAGGTTTAAACCACATGTTGAAGAATGTGCCACATACAGAAAAAACACTCATTCCTTGCAAAAAACTCGTTTGTCATCGATGAACCTGGAAATTACAATGACTCCATTGTTTAAACGGGGGGGTAAGGGGGGGGAACCCGATTAATTAACTTCCATAATGGGTCACGACGTTTTTATCCTTGTCAAGGGATGTTTTGGGCCACTTCCCAACACATACAGTTGACGGTTTGGGTGAGAGCCCGGGTGAAGCTCATTCGAGTCAGAGAACCGTTTCGTCAAATTCCAATGCGATGTCATGTAGGGGCAGATTAGGGTGAGATCGAAACCATGAGATGAACCCTTTGGGGGAAAGGGTTTCTCGTGTATGTCCTACCCCGTTATGAAATGGAACCCGTTCCAGAAAACCGTGTGGTAGGGGCGGACAAATGTCCTTTGAAAAATCGGGCTGTGACGGTTTTCGACGGTACAGTTCCCCCCACTACGCGAAAATGGTTCATCCGAGTTTTAAAGTTAACGGGTTTTGGGGGCGTTTCCCCTTGAACGCCATGTTTTAACAAATTCCTGATCATGTTTGGTAAAGTCCGGTGAATACGTTGTCCAGTGTTTCCCTTTCACACAAGTAGGAAAAGTGAGTGTTTTTACTTTTCCCCACGGGGGAAAGGGGTATTTTTCGGGGCTGACGTTTAAGCTTTTGGGGTGTGCCAACATTAGAAAGGGGCTCTTTTCACGTCGCACTAGAAGACCCTTCGGCGATGGAACCTTAAAGTAGGGGTTCAGGGCCCCCATAATACAAAGTCCGGGGCGGGCCAATTGCATGAGTTCGGTGCCGTTCAAAAGGGATTTCTCTTTGGGTTAAAAATCACCGTGTAAAACCCCCCAAAAACCACCCTCTTTCTTTTTGTGGTAGACTGCGAGGGGGTCAAATCCTTTTGGTTGGGGTTACCCCCTCAAAAAGGGTTTCCCGGGGCTGTCTGCACCACAGACGGGGAAATCAAAGCGTTCTTTTTGGCTTTACGTTGTAAATTTAGCAGCGCTCAATGACCTCTATAGGGTACGGGTGCTGTGCGGGGAATTTTTTTTGGTTTAAAAACATGTCCACCTGCGTGAATACGAATGCACCCGTTGTTAACAGGTCAATCTGATCCACCTTGGTGAAAGCGCCATCTCGGATTTCTGACGGGAAACCCTGAGATAAGCATATCTGTGAAAGATCTAATAGAACTCGCCTTTCCTTAAAAGGGTTTAATTGATGGGTGAATCATCGGTGAGGGAAGAGACGGTTTGTACTGGGGCCATCCCCCCTTTCAAGACTGGTTTGAGTGGTGCACGAAAAAAGAAAGGTTCCTGTTTGGGACACTCGCAGGATGGGGGTGTGAAAAGAATTTTAACTAAAATATTTTTCTACTTTTTGATCTTTTTACGTCGAGTGACGACGTTAGAATGACGTCGTTGCTTCTTACGACGCCCTTTACATATACCGGCATCACGTGCTGATCTTTTTTCAGCCCTTTGGGTTTTAGGTTTGTTCCCCGCCTCACCGCACTTTCCGTAGGCCCCTTTTAAAAGGATCCTTGGTTGGCAACGTCGGAGAGCACGTCGATACCCGTATGAAAAGCCTTTTTCCCCATGGCTTTTCTCCGATTTTCAGCAACGTACCCTTTTTAAAATGCCGCTGAAAAACTTCCCATCCCCGCCCCTTGATAGGGGCACCGTGGTAGATAAGATTTTCCCGTTCCACCTGGTTTACGTAGTAACTTTGGTAGGGGCAGTTCATGTTTAGCACGCGAAAATGAATTTACGCACACTTTTTCCCAAAATAATGGTACAGGTTCACCCGTGCGGTTCTTTTAAAGATTTCCAAGCTTTCAAATTTCCCCTTTTACACCGGATTGTGCAAGGGCGTGCTAACGTCTTATGTATTTCCCTAGAGATATTTTCGTTGTTAATACTGACGAAAAGTAACAGTGGTGCCACAAATTTACCCCCGGGCCGGGGGTTTTGCGTATCCGTTAGATGACATTTTGGGGGGCAGGCCTAGTAAATGTTTGGGGCGTATGGGGATTTGATACTTTTAAAAGTTAGTTTGGATCGAAAACCCAGTGTAACTTACTGGGTTTTGACTCAGCCTGTTATCTTTGTAGAGAAAACTTCCCCTTTTTGTTTAAGCTTTTTTAGGAATACAACTTCGGGAACCCTTGAAAGTATTATGTCGTTTTGAGCTTTTTAAACAATTCTGGTTAGTGCTTAGTTTCCACAGGATTTTTCCTTAATATTTATTCCCCCCGTTAGCGACCCTGTTGTCCATACAATATTTTTTACCCTCGGGACGGGGGGAATGAAAAAGGATTTAAATTCCCAACGACTTCCCACCTGCCCTCGATGTAAAAGGTAAGGAATTCGTCGAAATTCGGAGCATATTTTTCGGGGAAAAACCCATAGAGCTGTCGCTCGGAAAGGATGTAAAATGGTCCTTATGGATGCCGACGTACTGGCAGGGCCCCGGGGTTAAATTGGCGGGGTAAATTTTTCACGCACGTACACCTTCCTCTGGCGCCTTTCCCCTTGACAGTAATTTTATTAAATTTAAAAGTTTTTGGGGGACGTACGCGCTGCAATTTAAAGGGTTGTAAAAAGTCCCCCCACTTCTTCGCCTCAAGATCGGGGATCTGGAAAAGGTTTCTCAACACACACTGCTGCTTTTAAAAATTTTTTCGCTCAAATTGCTTTTGTAGCCCCTTTTTAAACAGAATTTTTGGATTTGCCAAAAAGCCCGTGTCACCATTTTTAATTTGGGTTGGGTTGGGTGCCCCTTTTTCCGTCAGATTTCTCTGACTTTAAGCACATTATTTTTTGAATCGTGGAGGATTCCATTTTGATACTGGTATGTTTGGCCCCGTTGTAAGCGTGACTGATTGGAGGGGTCCCCCTACCGATACTGTTATTTTTGGGAAAAATAGTGCCACATGCGTCCTTTCAGAGTTCTATTGAACCTTCTACGTGTTTTCATCACGTCTGGTTATGATGGGAGTAAAGCACCTTTTTCTTTAAAATTTCCCGGGCTAGAGTGCCGTGAACTCTGTCCCCCTTTCCGCTGTATACTTAGAGGTTTAGACCGCTTTTCTTAAAAAAGTCCGAAAGGCGTCCTCAGGGCGCTCCCCGCTTGGGTGGAAGCTCCCCGCCCCTGCCTCTTGCTAAAAACTCGATGACGGGACAAGGGACACTGCACCCCGTTGATTTCTGAACTTCGCATGTATTTAGATCGGCTTCCAAGGGTCGTCATTTTTTGACACCACGTTTTTTTGGGGGAAAATTTTTTTAGACAGGGTTTTTGTAGGTATAACCGTCCGTGCACGAAGCCATTCTCGACTTTTTCGGGGTCTTTCTTGGATGCCTTTAGAGTACGCCGCCCCTGCAAACCCCGCAGGGTAAAAGGGGTAAATTTCGGCTAAACGTCTTTAAGCTCTGAACGGCAGCCACCTGTTTTCATCCCCCCTCTTCAGTTTTTTTCTTATAGTATTAATGCATGAGATTTAATATAGGAAGTTTTTTAGCTGTCAAATGTCCTTCCTTAGAAAACAGTGTTTAAAATACCACATGATAAATTTAAATTTAAAACGGGTTTACGAAAAAAAAACCTTTTTGAGTTGTTATAATTTTAACTTCGGGGTTTTCCCTTAAACTCGATGTGCTGCTACTGAATTAAATACAATTTAGATTAAAACCACACACAACACTAATTACGTTAAAAAGAACTGTGTGTTTCATTATCCTTTAAGTTTAAAGAATGTATTATCTTTCGCGTGGAAGGAGGGTTCAATTCCGAAAGGGTTTTAAAAATGTTGGTTTTGATAAAAAAACCCACTATTAACAAACCCAAAATTTCCCCAAAAAAGTTAATCTAAAAAAAAATTTTAAATTTTATATTAAATTTGTCACTAAACCTCAAAAAAAAAGAAATCCACTTTCATTTTTTTTGTAGGAGAACATTAAAAAAAAACAAATGCCGTGTTTTCACACTAGTGTCTGTATGTATGTATAGCAAGTGACAATAAGATCACAATTTTGCGTATTAATACATGATATTTAAATAGGAAGTTTTCTAGGACAAAATGTCCATTCCTTAAAAATAATGCATCTATAATACAACTGATGAAATTATTAAAAACGTTTACTAAAAAAACCAAATTGATGTGTTTAAATTTAATTCGGGGATTTTCTTACCTCGATTTTAAATCTCATACTAGGACGAAATACACCCCCCACACACACACACTAATTAACGTTTAAAAAAAAACTGTTTTTCATCCCCCTTGTAGATTAAAAGAACATGTATTATCATTCGCGGGAAGGAGATTCAAACCCCAATCTCCTCAACAAGGGCATCTGTATACGTGCGACCTTTAAAAGTAATACTTTTTTCATGATGTACAAAAATTTATACACACTATTTCCCTGCGGTAACCCCCCAAATGTCAATAAATAAAAATAATAGTAATAGTGAGGTAACATAGCTTGCTATTTTACATTATTTTATTCTGTGCCATCTTCGGGAAAATTGGTACTTGTTTAAAATTTTCATAAAAATACAAAAACAAAAATAGCTTTGCCCGCGGCTTTGCTCGCGTGGAAGTTGTTTAAACAAATACGAAAATATACATATGTATTTACAGATTAATTTAAAATATTACGTTACGTTATGACCATAACTTACCTCGATCAAAAATAATTCAACCCAATACAAACTTTCCCCCCTTTTTCATCCCTTTTTAAAAAAAATTTTCCCAAAAATTTCCCTGAAACCGTATTTATTTGTTTTACGTCAATAACCTAAATACAAAATTGTTTTTTATGTAACTTTCAAAATGACAATTTCATACAATTACCCCCCCCTATTTTGACCCCTTTTGGGGGGGAATTTTTCTAAAACCCTTTTAAAGGGTTCCTACATAACAAAATGAATATTATCCGAATTTCATCTTGTGCATTGATAGTTTGGCTCGGCGTGATGAATCTCAGTCAGCCCGTCAGTCGTCATCAGTCGGGAATTTTTTTTATAAGTATAGAGGTGGCTACAACACAAAGGGGGGTAGAAAAATAAAGGGGAAGTTAACCCACATTTGGGGAAGAAAAATGGGGTTGTGATCAAAAACGTTTTATACCATTTCACAAAAGTGAGATAATTTTATTCTACACCTTTGACAACGTAAAGGGTGTCCGGGAATTTTAAATGCCGAACAAAATTTTTTGTTGACAACTAAATTACCCATTAAACCCCAAGAAAAAATTAGGGGAAGTGTACAACTTTTTGCAGTTTGAGAATGGAAAAACTCCATGGTGATAAAGGACTATAATATCAACACATTTTTGCACTGCCTTTTAATTTAATTGGGAATTTGAACCCCGGGGAGACTGTAATTATAGAAATTTTTAAAAAATTTTATTGTAAATTTTCTTTAACAACCTATAATATTCTAAACATTAGTTGTTACATAGCCAAGTTATGTGATATGTAATTTAAAAATAAATTTTTGTGAGGCTTTCTTTAACAACCTGAGAATTTTTTAAACAGTTATTTTTACATCCCCAAAATTATGTAAAAAAAATAAATTTTTGAAAGGCTTTTTTTTAACAATCTGATAAATTCTAAACATTAGTTACATACGCCAAGTCATGAAATTAAAAATAAATTTTTGAAAGGCTTTTTTTAACACTGATAAAATATTCTAACAGTTTTTACATCGCCAAGTCTGTGATAGAAATTTAAAAAAAAATTTATTGCGGGGCTTTTCTTTAACAACCTGATAAATAATCTAAAATTAGTTACATACGCCAACCATGTGATATGTTTTTAAAAAATAAAAAATTTTGTAAGGCTTTCTTAACAACCTGAAAAATATTCAAACATTAGTTATTACTACCCAAGCCATGTGATAGAAATTTAAAATAAATTATTGTAAGGTTTTTTTAACAACCTGATAATTTTTAAAAATATTTAGTTAGTTACATACCCCAAGTCATGTAATTAAAAATAAATTATTGTAAGGCTTTCTTTAACAACCGATAAATATTCTAAAAAGTTTTCATACGCCAAGTAAAGTAATTAAAAAAAATTTTAATGTAAGGTTTTTCTTTAACAACCTATGAATATTCTAAAAAGTTGTTACATACGCCAAGTCGTAATAAAAAAAATTTTTGTAAGGCTTTCTTAAACCCCCATGAAATCTAAACGTTTTTTACAACGCCAAGTCATTTGATATAAAATTCAAAATAATTTTTAACTTTCTTTAACAATATAAAAATATTCAAAAACAGCCATCACATATTCTTAAAAATAATAAATTATTGTAAGCCCTAGGGTGTATTTATTACACACAAAATTTTCGGGGGGGGCCCCCCGTTTTTAAACTGATTTTGAAGGATCCCGGGTTCTTCCATTCATGTGTTTTTAATTTTGTATTTTGTACTGTTCAAATGTTTTATTAAAACGTGTGTTAAGTTAAAAAGGATGTTGAAAATCGGGGCACCTTCCTCAGTATGGCACCCCCCCAAATCCATCGTCCGCAAGCCTAGCAAAGGGAGACGGGTACGAGCCCCGGGGGAGGAGTCCCCCAACCCGTGGGGGGCCATCTTGGGCACAGAGTATGGCCTATTAACAGGTAGGAGGAGCGTTCCCACAAGGTGTCCCCTCCGAATCGTCGAGGAGAAATTAAGAAATTGAGGCGGTTTTTTTTGTCGGCGTAAATTGACCATAAAAATTGGGGACCCGGGGAGTGTCATGACGCTCAAACCCTGGCTCGGGGTGCAAAAATCTTTCTTGAACGTCTCCGGATCTCTAGGGGGGGGGGGGGGGAAAAAAAAAACCCCAAGACCCTGTTTTTCCCTTTTAGTGACAGACATTGACGCGCAGGCGTGCTCTCTAATGTAAACGATGTTACAAATCAATGATTCTTTCCTCCTTCACCCCCCCTGTATATCAAGTTACACCACTTTAAAACCCGCGGGGGAGGGTAATCTAAATTTATAAACCCCCCCGTACACGTATAGCCAAATAAAAAGGGGAATAATTACTTTTTCAAAATGGCAAAAACACTTTGCCTTCCCCGCTTGGGTTGTTCAAAGGCTATTGTATTTAAAGGAAGGGGATGCAGGGACGTAAAACCCCTTTAAGCAACAAAAATTGGTCGCCCTTTTCAAAAATACAAAGCAGGGGGAACTATACCGTCATCCCCGGTGATCTTTTGATAGGGGGTGGGCTCCCCGAACTGAAACAATTCAAACATACCTCACCGATACAAAATCCCGTTTCAGGAACGTCGGGGGGGAAGGCCCTATTTGGGGGGCAACTCCCCCCAAACATTCTTTAAGGACAAACCTTGTTTTGTACTTACGGCGAAAGCAAAACCATTTTGATGTCATAACATCTTGACAGCCGCTTTTAAATGTCGTACTTTTCCCGAAAGTGCCTTTTCCGTTTGATCATAAGAACAAACAAAAAATGCGAATCCGCGGGTATAAAGTCAACGCTAAACCGTTGTATGGAGGCCCGATTGTGTTAAGGGTTTGTGGGCTCGGTTTACAAACCATCATTTTTATAACCAAAACCCCCGGGTTTTTTTGCAAGGTCGCATGTCGGTCTGTGACGTCAAAAAGGGTTGGAGGTTGGGGGCAATTTTTCAGTTTGGAAAGGCAAAATTTTCACACGGGTGTTATGAGACTTTTTGTGAAATGCGAGCCCCATCCCCTTTTTGGGAATTTTTGTTAATGAAAAAACCCCCGGGCCCAAACCGCGCTGGAAAAGAGAATTTATGTTTGTATTTTACGTTTTTATCAACAAGAAAGCCTTTTAAGGGGGGTCAACACGTACCTGCCGAACCTAATTTTTTGTGTCGTTAGACTGTTGCAATATTGCCTTAATAGATAAAATGACAATCATTGCACCGATTGGGGGGGCAATAATCCATATTGAGGGTGATGCAAAAAGGGCCCAAATTTTTTTTTTTTTATAGGCAAATTAAAGCTTAAAAATTTAAAGACATCACCCTCATAGCCCAAAATCCCAAGGGGATGAGGGAAATTTCTTTTTAAAAAATATATGATGGAGGTGAAAAAATGGACTTCAGATCATCATGACGGGGGGAAAATCAACCCCCCCAACTTTAGGGCCGCTCCATTTTATTGACTCGTGAACTTTCTTCCCAGGCGTTGCCCAAAATTGCCCAAAATGTTGGGTTGGGGGCCCCTTTGGGCAAGGGACTTTTCCCCCCCATTTTTTCAACAAAAAAGAAAACGAGAAGGATAGGGACCCTTGCCGCCAAAAGGGGGGACTAGGGCGTTGGCGAGATGTCGGTCGAGGAAAGGGACGCTTTAAAAAGGGTATAACCATTTTAAAAAAAATTTTTCTTTTTTGATTGTAACCGCGAGGGGAAACGATTGCTGAAGGAGTAAGGTCCTACGGAAGGTCTCCTAATTTAGGGACATATCGGGAGAAAAAAAGGGGATCCTTTCAGAGGGGTACTACCGAGCGGCCATGTTTTTTTACCGCCGAAGCCATCTTAAGAAATACCGGGGTATTGTCCCAACGGGGGCTCCGTGCGGGGCCCAACGTCGACGTACCGTCAAGGGTCTGCGGGGGGGCCCATCAACGCGGTGTCTTACCCTTCTGTGGGTGACGGCCGCGGGGATCGTGATAGGGCGACATGTAGAGGGCTTTGTTAAAGCTGGGATACCACAACCTCTTTTTTTGGGGGTGTTTTTTGGCATGGGTGCCCCCCTTTTACCCGGGACAGGACCACCCCAAAAAAAACACCCCCACGAGACCATGGAGACGTGTTATAAGGGCTTGCCTGCGGGAAAATTTTAAGACGCGGGCTAGTGGCCTAGAGATGTGGAGTGTACGTTTAACCGATGAAAACACAACACAAGGATTGCAAGATTTTTACCCCGGGCACGGGTTTATCCCAAAGGAGCCCTTCAGCCCCGGGATGATTCTTTGGCGGGGTACAAATTGTATAAAATCTTCCACGAATGACCTTTCTTGGGGAGAAAAGATCAGGTACTTGGATTGTGTTCGTTTTACCCGTACTTTGCAATACAAAAAATACCCCCGGCCA
The DNA here is from genome assembly GCA_039000515.1 of Timema cristinae. Taxonomy (NCBI): domain Eukaryota; kingdom Metazoa; phylum Arthropoda; class Insecta; order Phasmatodea; family Timematidae; genus Timema; species Timema cristinae. The sequence goes on along the minus strand of JBCFYV010000965.1, from coordinate 67,932 downwards.
CCCCAAAATTCATTTGACCTTTGCCCCGCTATAGAGATAAAAGACATAGCCAAATTACGTGACCACTCCGGGGGATTTTTTCTTCCCCGTATTCCCTACCGGATGCACGACAATTATTTTCATCTTGTGTAGGAAATGCGGGGAGTAAAAAAACCCAAGAGCTGGGCACAACGACAAAAAAGATCGCTGGTTTACGGCGGGGGGTGATTGCAATCTGGAAAGCCTTTTGAAAAGGCTACACCTTGAAGCAGTGCACAAGTGGGGAGAACTGTATCTGTTTACGACCGTCCCCCAACGTTGGGGGGCTTTTTCACGGGTACATCGATACTTTTTTGAAAATTAAAAAAGAAGCATGGATGGCCAGAGGGGTTCCCTCCAAGGAAAAGTTATTACATTAAAAAATTATGGGGAAAGGGAAGGGGTAAACTTGTTTTAGTTTCGTGTGAAAAAACGCCGGCCCCGCACTCGGGCTAAATTCTTTTTAAATTGCTATGGGGAAATTTTGGCAAGCCCCGATTTACCGCACGTAGCCTTTGTAAACGATTAAGGGCCCCAACAAATCCCTCGGATCCGTACATCACCGTGGACAGCATCATAGTTTATTACGAGGTTTATTTCCCTCAATTAAAAGGGATTCGGGGTTTGACGCTTGCCCCCTTTCCCCAAACACAGTGTGGCGGGGGCGTTACACAATGCTGGCTATTTTTCACTTATAGGGCTTTCTTGAAAAATTTGGGGACCGCTTTTGTATCCGACCGGTAGGTTCTTTTCACGGAACGTCCCCTCAAGCCCCCCAAACCCGGACACTTTTGGGTGACCTCACGAGGGAACTTCAGGATTACGGGGGGGGAAGCTACATGGGCGCCTTTTACGGGCGGCCCAAAAATTAGCATACCAGGTCTGTGTCGGGGGATCCCCCCAAAAAAAAACGTGTGTGGGTTTCGGGGGACACAAAAAACTACGGCAACTGGAACACGTTAATTTTTGACTTTCTGAAGCTAGGCCCCGAACAGGCACGGAAAGGTACAACGTTTCCGCACAAAATTTATAAGAAAAGGTCTTGCGACGGGTTTACCTTTTCGCAAGTAAGGTTTTACCCCCTGTCACCAAACGGGTATAATTGAGACTTTAAACTTTGCCTTTTGGGGTACAGAGCCCCTTAACCGCTCCACGATTAAAGGTGATATTTAGACGGCCGAAAAATCATCTTTTTTTTTTTTTTTCACTCTAGCAGTTCCATGACATACCATTTTTCAAATTTTTTGGTTTTTTCATATTTTTTTTTGCATAAAAAAAGCATATTTTTTTTTAAATTTTTTTTAATGCACCCGGGGGACTTTTTTTATATTTTTTTATCCATCGTACAATCCTCCACCTACCTGATTTTTTTTCTATAAATTTGATATATTAGATTTTAGTACGGGCCACTTTTTCAATTTTTAAAATTAATTTAAAAACTGTTTTGATTTAAATAAATATTGTAAAAAAAAGTTATGATTTTGTTAAAAAAGTAAAAAACCCCTCCCTCCCCTCCTAAAAATACAAGTTTCATCTGGGTAATAAACTCATCCCCAAAATTTTGACAAGTTTAAACATCCATTTTCGGCCATCTCAGAGGCCCTTCCCGGGGCGGGGAAATCAATTTTTTTAGCCGTTTATCGCAAAATTGGATACAATAGGGCGTTAAATTTGATAAAATCACTAGTATTATGCTTAATGCAACCGGGGGTTCGAACAAAACGGGTCAGTCAATTTTAAGGGGTTTCCAAAATAGATGACACATAAAGTCCCGCAGCGATTTTCCCCGGACGCCTATGCGTGAAACCCAAAAAGTGGGCGTCGATTTTTCACCAAAGGATTCCACCATCAAAATATTACGTCTGTACCCAAACAAAATATATTCCACCAGGGAGGGGGCCCAAAAAGAATTTCTTTTTAAAAGACACTATATCGTGTTTTTTTAAAAAAACCCCCCAGATAGGGTCAGATTCCCACACTTTGCATGCCAGGGATTCCCGAAAACCTCCCTGTTTTACAAAGGCTTACACCGATCTACAAAATTTCCCCCCGCCTATCTTTTTAGTTTCAAAAAGTTCACCCCAAGGTTTTAGATATAAACCCCCCACCAAAACGGTGTTGCGTGTACCCACCACGCAAAAGTTATAAAAACACCGACATACCCATTACAAATCATTCATAACCATGATCCCAAAGTGTTGAAGCAGGGCCCCCCGCTACTGCGATCATGCATGAACCCCCCCAACGCTCGCCTTGCTAAAAAGGTGAAAGAAACGATTTTACGCCGTTTGCGAGGTGCCCACAAACAATTTTAAAAAGGGGGGGTGCCCCGAAATATCGCAGAAACAAAGTTTCGTGCACACAGCAGGTGTTGCGCAAACTGGTCAAACGAGGGGATGCGGAAAAAGAAAAGACACTACTCGTTCAAAACGAGGGGGTTCCTACCGTTACTTTTAGCCCCCTTAATCAGCGGTGCCCCGGTTTCTTGTTTAACAATGATTGAACACACAAAAAATGATAGGGGTCCCCCCAAGCATTACACCCTTACGAACAACACACCAACAAACGGCGTCGGCCAAAAATCTAGTGGTCCCGACGAAAAAGTAAAGGAAAAAAACCCCGCCTCAAAATTTGACGACAAGTCTAAAGGGCTCTTAAAACCCAAAAGTCTGCAGCGCTATCTGCATTTAGTTAACACCCTCCACCCCTGAAAATAACCCCACCCCCCCCCTAAGATCTGTACTTCCCGAATTTAAAACTGTGCGGCAAAGCACGTAAAAAAATGAATTTTTTAATAAAAATTAAAACTTTAGGCGGCTCTCTTGGGGCGATAAAGGGAAATGAGTATTCAAGATACCCTTTCCCCGGATCCAATATCTGGGTTTAATCAACGACTGGGCAACGAAAGAACAGTGAACCACGGGGGGGGGAGATTTCTCAGGCCTGCAAAAATAAACTTCCGAAAAAAATTATTTTGGGTCCCAAATGTTTGGCGCCCCTTGGTCCGACGCCTACCCCAAACCACTTACACCCTCGCAACCTCAAGAAAAGAAGAGGGTACGAAAAAAATGGCTCCCTTCCCAGTTAATGGGGACATCTACTACGACTTCTCATCCTGCAGGGGTTTTCAGGGGCGGCGTCCCTCTAAAGGGGTCAAAAAAGAACCCCCAAAGTAAAAATGGCTTCGTGGCGGGCGCTTATCCCTACACAACCCGTGCTAAAAAGTTTCCACGTAATCGGGGTGGGGACAAAATTGACATTCTGGGAACCGATCTAAAGATAGCAGTCTCGTCCAATACAACGACGTGCGTGTACTTGCTGACGTCACGACCTATTTTTCAAAGGCCGGGGGTCGACGCTTTCCGTCCAAGAGTGGGGTGTGGTAGAACGCCTTTTTAGGGCATTTTCGAGCAAAGTGGGCGTAAACCTTTAATATAAGACGGCAAGGGACGAGTTCACGGACGTCAGTCCGGAAATTTCCAAAGCAAGAAGGGGTGCATTACCACACCACTAATAATCCCGGGCGTGAAGGGGAGCGTCGTGGAAAGATTTTAAAAGACTCTGAAAGGGCGATGGGGCTAATACCCAAAAAACATGATGGTATGGACGTCCTCTAAGATCTCTCACGCTTACAAAGGCTCCAAAAAATTTCATTAAAATGGGACCCCCGACGTTTAAAAAACCAATGTGCTTCAAATCAGAGATAATTGTACGAAGGGCATCCAAACCCCCCTACAGGGAAAATCAAAGTGCGCACGGGACGTATTAGCAAATTAAAATCAGTTTGAAAAAAAGGGACGAGAGCAATTTGGGGTGAAGGATTTTCAAAGTCAGCAGTGTCGTATGCAAACCGTCGTCTACAGACTCACCGATCTTGACACGAAGAGGTGGGGGGGGAAATTACAAACCCAAAACAAAAGGTACGTCTCCACGAAATTTTCAAAATTGATAAAAAACTCTTCAAGGGGAAAGGTGCCAGAAAGAAATAAACGTGCAGTGGAAATGTTTCCCCCAAGTTTTTAATTTCCCGGATTCCCTTCCCGCCGTCCCGCGCGCTACCAAAAAGACCGATTTTACATCACTTTGCCCAGCGAAGCCAGGGGTATTTCCCGAAAAAAAAAGTCCGAATTTTACCACGCAACTTCCTTAACGCTTAAACTCGGGGGTGGGAAGTCGCTCTCACCGAATTTCAATATCCCTGTTCTTTCACCACCCCCAAGGGGCAAAATATTTTGGACAACTGGGGGGACCCAACAATTTGGGAAAAAAATTTAAGGATCATACCCCGCTGGAAACACAGCACATCCCTAATTGATCAAAGCTTAAAAGAAGTAGAGGGTTTTAAAGGGGATTTCGGAGTTTTATTCAAGTACACAAACCCAACAAAAAAGTTAAGTTTTCTTTCTTCAAAAAATATAACTGTTGACTTATCAAACCATATAAGTCCAAACTCGGTTTTGATCCTAAGAAAAATCTGACAAGTACCAAATCTCCGTCGCCGCCCAAAATTTTTCTAGGCCTCCCTCACAAAATTACATCTACACGGATATCGTCAGCCTACCCCCCTGGGGACTTGTACACCCCTGTTACATCGTCGGTATCAAAAAACTTAAACTATTTTTATGGCATACATAAGACTTAGATACGAACGTTGCCCTACATGCCCGTGTTAGAAGGGGGTTGAAAGCTTGGAAAACAAAATAAGAAAAACACTGGTGAACCTTTACCTTTTAGTTTGGAAAAGTGTGCGTGAACTTATTACCGTTTTTAACATAATGCCCCACCAAAAAACTCATCAACCAGGCTGGAACGGAATATCTTCATCTACCACGGGGTTCCCTATCAAATGGGATGGTAAAATTTTTTCAGTGGTTTTTTTTAAAAGTTTCGTACCGGCTGAAAAGCGGCGATAAAGCCATCGGGAAAAAAGGGGCTTATACGGGGATCGACGTCTCCCGCTTGCCCACAAGGGGTCCTTTCAAAGGGCCCTACGACAACGTGTCGGGGGGCTGGAACAAACCGAAAGCAAAGGTGAACAAAAATCAAACCGATGACCGGGGAGGGTAAAGGGGTCGTAAGAAGCAACGACGTATTCTAAGGTCGTCACCCACTAAAAAATAAGAAAGAACTAAAGAATTTTTTAGTTTAGATGTGTATCTACACCCCCGCCCCGCAAAAGTGCCAGCAGTGAACTCGTTCTCTTTTCCGTCCCCCCATCAAAACCCTCTTTAAACGGGCAATGGCTCCGACAAACTGTATCTTCCCTCACCATGATTCCCCATCGAATTTTCCGTAACCGGACAAGGGGGTTTTAAACGTCTTTCCCAATATGCTCTATTCGTGCGGTCATCATGTAACCCATGGTGGCGCTTCCCAAGGTGAATCAGACGCTCCCCCTCAAAAATTGGCTGCATTCTCTCTTCACACGGGGACGTGTTTTTAAAACCAAAAAATATTTACCACCCCGAATACGATCCCATAAACGTACATTGAACGCTGCTCAATTTAACCAAACCAAAAAACGCATTTTACTTGGGTCGTGGTTCGCGACACCACCGAACCCTTTAGGAGCTAAAAGCTGTCAACAAAGGGGTTGAGCCCCTCGCAGTCCACCACAAAAAAAGACGGTGGAACTTTTGAGGTATCTAAAAAGGGGACTGTTTAACCCAAAAGAAAAACCTTTTGAACGGCGCCGAAAATGAGTCAGGGGGTCCGTTCCAAAAGGGGTTTAGTCTTTTGGGGTCCCTGAACTCCCTCACTTAAGGGTTTACTCGTTGAACCGGGCCCTTTAGTGAGGCGTGTCAAACTAGCACCTTTTAACGTTTCCACACGCCAAATCATTAAATTTCGTTCCCAAAAAACCCATCACCCCTGTGGAAGTAAAATCCCCCACTATTTCCCACGGGGTTTAAGGAAAAACGCTGGACAAGTATTCACCGGGCCGTTACCCAAATGGTGCATGTGGATTTGTGTCGAACGCGCGTTCAACGGAACGCCACCAAGAACCCGTTCAACTTTCAAACCTACGCATGAACCATTTCTCGCTGTACGTGGACGGGGGGAAAAAGTACGCGAAACCCTTACAGCCGATTTTTAAAGGACACTATGTCATTCCACCAACCCCCGTTTTCCGGGAACGGGGGTCCATTTTTAAAGAGGGTAGCGACATACCCGAAAGACTTCCCTAAAGGGGTATCATCCAGGCTTTTGATCTCACGCCTAATCTGTCGGCCCACATGACATCACATTGGAATTTGACGAGACACGGTTCTTTTTAGCATCGAAGTGAGCTTTACCCCGGGCCCCTTGAAACCGTCAACTGTATCGGACGGGGGGTTTTTCCAAAATCATCACCATCGACAAGACAGAAACGCGTGACGTATTAGGAAGTTAATAAAAACGGGCCCCCCCCCCTTACCCCCCTTTATTTAAGCTATGGGCTCATTGGGAAACCGAGCTTCATCGACGACACAACGATTATCGTCAAGGAACGAGGTTTTATCTGTATGGGCACATTTCTTCAACATTGGGGGTTAAAAACCTCCATACGCATCGAAAACTTTCCACCCATGAGAAAGAAAAACCACTATATAGTCAACAATCGCTGGTAACATATGGGAAGCTGATGGGATTAAAGCCTGCTCGATCCCTCATCTCCCCCGCCACAGCGCGTGCAGAACCGTCTATCCCCAAGGGGGGGAAAAAAAAAAGTTTCTGCAAATACAAATCTCACCCATCGAGATCTGTACACAGAGGGTTTTTCGTCACTGAAAAAAAATTAAAATTTGGGGCGCCCATTCATACTAGTTTTTTTATGGGGTTTTCTGCTCTGCTCTATCGTCTGGGGGCTTCGAGACCTGATGAAAAAGAAAATGGACACGCACCCCTAAGACGTGCGCTGAAAACAAGCCGTGGTCCGTTCTGTACGGTCGGGGGTTTTCCCTGCATCACTCCCCCCAAAAAATAGCTTTCCTGCCGTTGTCATCAAAACCCGATCCACACACCAAAAAATTGGAGCATTAGTCGCCATCTTTATCGACAAGAACGGCGTGGAAATACTTTGCATTTGGTTTTCCACCCCCATAAAGCACATCTGGGATTTATCTCCAAAAAAAACTTTTCGACGTGTATAACACGATAAATTCAAAACTCGCTTTAGACGTTTTTCGGCCAATACTTTCTTTACCTTCTATATCGCGCCCAGAACATTCCGAAAAACTTTCCTCTTCCTTTCTCGCCCCCCCATCGTGAACAAAGACCTAAAGTGGGGAGATATTACAAACATTTTTCAAGACCTAGGGTCCCGACGCCCATGAGGGGGTTCTCCAATGGGTGCCCTAAAAAGGGGCATCCAGACGGCGTGCCACCATAACCCCCGAACATCAGGGGGGGGTAAGACTTTTTGCGTAGAAAGCAAAGCCTGAAACCACTCGCCTTCACTAGTTTTTCAACACATTTTTTCCCGCTGGATGGAGTCGACGCCAAGTGAGTCATCGTCGGTATGAGTGTCAAAAAAAATTTTACGCCCTATGTCCAGCTGGGAAAAATGCGGGGGAAACTGTTCCGTGTTAAACCGTACAGAGTGGCAAGAACTGGGCAGCTACAAGTCGGCCCATATCAAAGTTTTTCCACAACCGCAACCTCCTCAAAAATTTTAGTCTGACTAATCACAAAATCTCTCTGAGACGCATGTGCGGTAAACCGTATGGTCGTCATCAGTGAGAACAAGACGCCGGACTAAAACGGGTCGCCTATCTAGCACCTAGCTGGGCGCGTCTTTGTGACGTGTGGGACCTCATCGACGTCACCGTCGACCGACGGGCCCGTGTGGTCGACACCCGTCGCACGCTATTGCAACGATCTGATCGACACACTCGTCGTAGATGTGTGCAACGAATCGGCGGATGTCGTCGATCTCGAGCACCTCGGGGGAAAAACGCACATCAGAAACCGGGATATCCTCAGTGCTACCTACTATACGCGCCAAGTCATCGGTTTGGTTTATTACATGCTGGATTGTGAACTGAAAACAATTTTACTAACACATCTAAGAGACACTGTAGAAAAACGTAAAAACGAATATAGCGTCATTCCTGTAAAAATGTATAATAAATAAATATATACTTTTTATTATCTGTGTTTTATTATACGCTACACCAGGTTACAAAGTTAAGTTACATGAACTAACCTGAGCGCACGACGCCGCGGACTGCATGTTTCCCCGTAGTGACGTGTGCTAGCCCCCTCGCAAGATATCGTGTTCGTGCCTCACTCTCGCAAATGTGGTGTGCATGGTCTAAAGCGTCACGGAACTTATTCTTCGTTCTGGAGGTCTGAGTCCAAATCTCGCTTGTCCATCCCCCACAATCAATTAGCATACATCAATAATCAATAATCAATTAGCACAATCAATTATCACACATCAAAAATCAAGAAGGTGCAACTAACGTGTCAAGTTAAGCTACTATAGAGTATAGATTTTTTTTTGCTGCCGGCTACTTGACAATAACAAGGTTGTTTACGAATTCCTCACACATCTCGTCATCATCTCCAAGGTTAGGCTGTACCGAGGGGGCGACCACAGTAGTAATATATTATGGAGAGTAGAGCCATTAAGAGATGAAATAATTCTGCATTGACGGATTTTTAAACATAAAGACCTAAATAATAATGTTATAACAATACAAGAGCTTAATATTTTTGAACTCATAAATACGTTAACAAGAGCGCACTTAATTATTTCTCAATATAGTTGAACATTATTATTGTAGTGTACATGGTAATCGAATCTAGACCCTTGTGCTTGGTGCACTAGTGAGCTAGTTATCTACTCAGTATTTGTTTAATGCTAAGAAGTACTTATCAGTGATACTTTAAAGCAGAGTTGGTGAAAGACGTGTGGCAAATCATGGCTCCTTTATTTGCTAAAAATTATATTCAAGAAACCATTTAAAATTAATAATAATTATTCAAACGGCAGCATAAAGCTATCATAGAGCAAAGATGGAGTGTGTTTCAGAATGTTATTAAATGGCCGATGATTTTACACATCTATTACCGAATAACCCTTAAAATATGTGTGTTAATTACCCTAACACAGGATTAGCCATAGATAGCTCAGTGATAAGATATAGGCGTGCTAAGTTGGAGGGTCCAGATTTGGTTCCAAATTTCTAAAGAATTTTCAAAAAATTTATTTATTTAAATTCAATAACATAATATAGGTTTAAAGTCATTTCACCAACTTATTAGTGGTTTGGGCTTTCTCGATTTTTTCGTAAAAGCATTTCATTGCCTTGGAATGTTTATTTTTTTTTGCCCTTTACATATCTTTTGTCATCTTTAAGATTTTGTGGGGCAAATTTCTTAAAATAATAACATTTTTCTCTCCACTACTATTACATTTCACACATTCCTAAGAACATTAAATGCCATACTGAAAAAATATCCTTTCATCAATGTCGCACTTGCTACACCGACTTGAAAACGGTGGAGAGCCAGGTGACAATCCCTAAAGAGAGATGGTGATGTGTCATGGCGATAAGCTTCACAAACATGCCAAAACCACGGGCGTTAGATTTATGGTTTCAAGGACAAACAGCTTGTAACTTGGGGGGAAAAGGGGTGAGTTAGTTGTCTGCTCTACTTTGACCAAGCCGTTCTGTTTCGGCTATTGCGGAGTTGTATAAATATATTTTCAAAACCCAAAGCTAAAAATATTAAGCTAATCAGCTCTCATCAGTTTTCACGAGTTTCAGATTGAATATTGATGTAAATTGAAAATGATATGTAATTATACATATCAATATGTTATTATTTAAATCTATATTCAAAATTACAAATATTTAATATTCGAGCGGTAGTAAGATTTATTTGTGTAGAACTGTTGAGTTGTAAGGTGGGGTTTGAAATCCTTCTACGTCTCTATTTAAAAAGACAACGCACTTTCCGGGGAAAGAGACGCACCTGGATGACCTCACCCTTTTCTTCTAGGAAGCTTCGAAAAGGAAATGTCGCTTGATATCCCCCTTGAAATGCGCACATTCCTAAACTGCGGGTGATCCTTCCTTCTTGACAAGAAGACGAATAGCTAAGATCCATTTAACGCAATAGTCGACTTTTATCAAAATAAAAAATGCGTGTGATATCTAGCTAAAAGTAAACAGTTTATTCATTTAAAATTAAATAAAAGACTATAAAAAAGACACCAGAACTTTTAATTTATAAAATAATATAATTAATTATTAAAAATAATATCACCTTACGAGGGCCCTTTAAAGACATTTCTTATCAGGCTAGCGTTTTAAACCATTACAATAATGGCTTCCCAACGTGGAGGGCCTGATAATCTGAGTTAAAAAAAAAAAAAATATATATATATATACATAAATTCAGTTCACAACCCTATAAAGTGAAAGTGAGTGCTCAAAGAACAGGAAAGTGCCACAAACAGCTTAAGTACTTAAAAAAAAAACAACAACAACAAACCGGGTGACTTAAGAAGAAGAAGTTCCAAAGCAGGCGACGTGGGAAGAAGAATTTTCCAAACCAGGTGACTTCAAAGGGAGAACTTCCAAATCAGGTAGCTTCACAAGAAGTCAGAGCTTCTAGACTTCAGGTGAAGTACGCAGGGAGAATCTTATGTAAGTCATCAACAACAACCAAAATTGCATTAAATATGGAAAAAAACAGACAGTAGTAGCAGTGATGATAACCTTCCCCTAGCACAATATTCCCACAAATAGTAAAAGAACATTCTTGTTTAGAACTATCTGATCAGGAAACAAAGTGAACAACAAATTAGAAGGTAATTGAACCAATAGCTCATAAAGAAGAAGCCCTAAAGGGGGTGGAGAATGTTTCAAAGGTAGAAGTATAAGCTCAACAAACCACCTCAGCAAATGACCTTAATGCAGTATTAATGCAGTTAGTGCAGCAAATGAAAGAGAGTAGTGAAAGTTTAGTCAGAAAATAGATCAAAATAGTCAGAAAATAGATAAAAGGTTGACAAAAATGTCAGGAGCTACAAAAAAACTAGCCAGGAGTTTACGAGAAAATAATTAGAAACAAAACATTAAGTTTGATGAAAAATTTAAGGACGAAAAATGGACAATTAAAACGGGTTTAGAACAAGAATTACAGAGTAAATTCAAGAAGTACAAAATGACTTTGACACAAAATTTACAGAAAGTACAACAACAGACTAAAGGTGACCAAATGCAGGTAAGGGACGAACTACAGACAATTATGGAAGACTGTAGTAAGTCAGAAAAGCAGACGAATGAGCAGATAAAAGAACTTAAAAATGCAAAAAAAAAAATTGAAGTTTTAGACAGGATTCTTTAAATTCTAAGGTAAAAAATACTCAGGAAAGTTCCGAAAAAAATAAAAATGAAATTCTAGAACGTGCAAAATTTAAAAGAACGGTTTGCGACTGTTGAAAAAGAGCAACAAAATATAAGTGAAATTCCAAATGACCTCTTTGATGGACACACTGTACCAGATATGTACAAAAAAAAAATTTGTTGACCCCCAATTGGACAAATTTAAGGACAACCTGACTGAGACGTGGACAAGACGTCACAAATAGTCAAACAAATGCGACAACAATTAAAACAGGCTAGTCAAAATATGACGAGGGTAGTAGAAAAAGGGACACTAATTACCACTGGTGCCTTAGTATTACCCAGTACGGGCATACAGAATCAATTAAGGGAATCTGTACCCAACTTCAGGGGAAATTAATGATAGGGTGCATGCTGTACAATTTTTTGAAAAAGATGGATAGACTTTTTGAAAATAGTAAGCTCACCGAAGCACAAAAAATAGCAGTTTTTAATTCAAAGTTAGTAGGTGCGCTGAAGTGTGGCTGAATAATCACGAGGCTGAATTATACATCATATAGAAGCAATAAAATACCTTTTCGTAAAAATTTGGTCGTGTATAAGCAGGACAAATTAGTAAATGTATTTTTACGGGCCGGTAATGATCCACATCGAGGCCTATGTGTGACTATTACAATAGAATATGCCATGCAGGCGGGAATTTGGACATCCCTATTGACAGGAAAGTTTTATTTAAATCAGTTATTAATCACTTCCCACGTGAAATACAAATCTCTTATAGCTGCTAGAGTAAAACGGGTTTTGGGAAATTTAGAAAATTCTAGAAATTTTGAGAGCGCCTAGGAGAAAAAGGTAAAACCCCATCCAAGATAGCTCTTTTAAAAAATGGGGGAAACCCAATTTAAATAGGGAAGTAGAATAAACCAGGCACGCCCTACCCAGGGGACCAAACCCAGAAGCCGAAAATCAAACTTGGGAAAAATTCCAAAAATGGGGGGAAAAATTTTAAATCCAAATTACCTAACCCTTTTAATAAAAAAAAATTTTATTTTTTCCCTTTTAATTACAAGGGGGGTTTTTCTAGACCCCCAGGGGATAGAAAAAACTTAAAAAAAGGAAAAGAAACGGGGAAAAAGGTTGTCAACAAAAAAACACTGAGGGGCACAGCCCCTTTTGAAAAAATTAAAAAAACCCCCCCCCATAAAAACCCCTTTGTCATTTTTCATGAAGAACCGGGACAAAACTTAAAAAAAATTTGGTCAGAAATTTTGGTTCCCCGCCCAATTTACACCACTAAAAATTAAAAAAAGGGGCCGTACTTTAAAAACTGTCAAAAAAAAAATTTGTGGGATTTGAAAAAAAAAGTTTTTTTAAAGGGGGTTTGACCCAAAAGAAGATTTACTTTTTGAAGGCTGAATAAAAAAAAAAAGCAAACCCGTTTAAACCGGAAAAAAAAGGGGTAAAATTAAGGGAAAAAAACAAAAAGTTTTTAGTTTAACGGATCTAAAATAAAAGCCATTTCAGGGGGAATATTTAGAAAAAATTGGGGAAAAAAATTTTCCCAAAGGTTTTTTCCCACACCCCCTTTTAAGAATGAAACCATTATGTGCCAACGGGAACAAAAATTTTAAAAGGTAAAAAACCCGTTTTTTATTGGTTTGTGGATGGGGGGAAAAGGGAAAAAACTTTATATTTTTGGGTTAAAGGGGAAGGTTTAACTTTTCCCAGCAATTTTAGGTGCAATTGGATGGCCAGCCAAAAATGCAGTAGTTAATTTTCAAAGTAAAAAATTTATCAATTAATAAAGCCCCCTTTTTTTTGAACAAATTTTTCCATTTTTTTGGGAGAGTCAGAATCAATTTGAAAATGTTGCATATAAAGGGGGGGGGTTTTAAAAAAATTAAATTGCCTCTTTGAAAATTGAAAGAATGAAAAAGTTAGACAAAAACCCTTAAATGACCCAAAAATTTGGGGGAAAATAAAAGAAAAAATGGGCCCGGGAGGGTTAGAAACCCTTTTATTAAACCCCAAACCCAGAAATTTTGAAAAAAATGTGGAAGTTTAAAGATTTTTTTCAAAAAAAACCGGGGTAAAAAAAATTTTTAAAAAATGTCAATTACGGTTTCAAACCAAAAACCCCTTTTAAAAATGAAAATTTGTATCCTGTCCCATACAGTCAAGGGCCCCCCGTAGAAGAAATTTTAAAATCACAGGGATAAAGGGGGGAAAATTATTGAGGGGTGTAGCTCAGAGATAAAAAAATTTAAAAATGGTTGTAAACAAAAAAAAAGGGGGGGGGTTTGGCTATGTTTAGACTTTAAAAAGGACCCGGAGTTAAATTCAAACCCGGGGTAAATGATAAAAAAACCCCCCCCTGCCGGGAAAATTTAAATTACAAAATTTGAGGATGTAAATCCTTAACCTCATAGATTTTTGATCATCTTTCTGGCAAAGGGAATTTTGAACCAAAAATTACGAAAAATAAAACTTTTCAAAATTTTTTTTGGTTAAATTTTGATTGGGGGAAAGGGTACTTAATTTTTTTAAAAAAATTTTTTCCCCCTTTGGAAAAAAGGGAAAAAAGGGGGGAAAGACTTTTAAAATTTAATAAGTCATAAATTTTATGCAAAAAAAGCCCAATTTTCCTAGGTCACGAAATCTCCGCAGGGGGATTTCTGCAAAACCCAAAAAAAAAAAAAAGGGCAATTAGAAAATTTCCTCCCCCAAAAGGAATAAGAAACAAACCCCCCGGCATTTTTAAGGGAATAAATTACTTTAGAAAATTTATTTAAACACACTCTGATCTTGTATCCCCCCCTTTGTTACGTTTAAAATTAGAAAGAAGGAAGAAGGGTTTTTGGGAAGAGGTAGAGGAGCTGCAATGCCTAAGGTAAAACAAAAAATTCATTAATACCGTGATGTTAAAACACCCTGATTTAAGTAAACCAATGTGCGTTGCAACAGTTTGAAATCAGGAAAGCAAAGGGCTGAGCTCTTTAAACTAGACAAACGGGGTAAACACAGACCAATGCCTTTGCAATTGGGGGGGCTAAAGGGGGCCCTGAAACTAAACTACACAACCCACAGAAAAGGAACATTACCCAATAGTATTTGCATGCCAAAAAAAATTTCCCCCGAAATTTAAATTTATTTATGGGAGGACCCCAAAAATTTTTAAATACTGATCATAAAGGCTCTTTTTTTTTTATAAATAAATGTAAATTTTTGCATGGTAATTAACTCGATGGACTTATTACTTCAAAAAATAAAAATTTTAAAAACCCCAATCCCGTTCCCCAGGTTTTTGAGCAACCCTGTACCAGATAAAATTTTCACGGTACCCCCAAGCACAAGGAGGGGTTTTAAACACGCCACTGATTCAGATTTTTAAATTTTTAAGCCAAAAAAAAAATAAACCCGTAGTGAAAAGGATGGGAAAAATCAAACGGGAATTCCCCAACCCTCCCAAAAAGGGGACCCTAGCCCTTTAAGTTGGTGTTTTAAAAAAAGGAATTAAAAAAATAGCCCCAAAATAGAAATTCAAGATCGATCCCAAAATTTATGATAATTTATTTTTTTAAAAGAACCTTGTCAAAAAACTTTTGGGACCCCTGTATTCCTAAAAAATTAATTGAGGTAGTAATTAAATAAGTTGTCATACAAAAATGGACACGTGGGAGTTAAAAAGTGTCAAAAGGAAATTAAAAAATTTAAAATGAAATTTTTCCAAAAAATGTACAATTAAATTTTCAAAAAAAATTTGTATTTTTATATTCCCAAAAAAAGGAAAAAAATTTCCAAATGTAAAAATTTTTAAGGGGTTTGATGAAAAATATATTGACAGACACCACTAAAACTAGAAATTTGTTGATCTATTGGGGCCCCCTCCCTTCCAGTGTTAGGGGGGGTGAAATTTATTTTCGTCGTTTTAGACATCTTACCAAATATAAAAATATATTCGATCAGAAGGGCTACTGCAACTATTATTACCAAAAAAAAAATCAAAAGCTTTTTAATGAGGGGGAAAAACCCCAAACAATAGAAAACAGATCATGGCTCACAGTTTGTGGGGAAAAAAATTTGGCCCTGAACCCCTATGGCAAAAAAAGGGGATAGTTGTAAAAAAACACCCTTCTATATATCACCCCTCAAAGTAAGGGGTTGGGAAAAGGGGGTAATAGAGAGTTTGGGAAACGATTCTTAAGACTCTTCTGCCCCCCAAAACCATGCCTCAGGGGCGTCCCTGTTAAAAGAATAGAAGTTTTTTAAAAAAAGTGTAATCTTTGAAAGTCCCGGGATATACGCCATAAAGCTAATAAAAGGGGGTTAGACCTAGTAAAAAATAGAAAAATATTTAATTTTCCACCTAGGACAAAACCCGGGTTAGAGAAAAAAAACTTTATTTTGGCTATAGAAAATTTAAAAAGGAAAACAGAAAGGGGAACTCAATTTTAAATAAAAAAAAAAAATTCCTAAGCCTACCCAAATATGAAATAGGGCAACTAGTATTGGTAAAATCACATAAACAATCGTCCAGCCTAAAATTTAAAAAGATAAAGAAATTATTTTTTTTAAAATTCAAGGGACCTTTTGAGGTTATAAAACAAATTGGTCATAATGTTTATCTAGTGCGAGCCCTTTTACGTTAAAAATAAAAGGTAATTTACAATTTGACTGAATTAAAACCCTTTTTATAAAAAAAAGAGCGAATCAAAATTAATATAAATTTTTAATGTTGTCCTTGATTTTCCCCCAATCACCTGGCAAATTTCATTGTTATGGGCAAAATAAAAAGAAATTTTTATATCATATAATTTTAAATTTGTAATAGGTTTTTTAGAAATTTAACCCTAGGGCTGTACACAAAGAAAAATACATTACCCCGTAACTAAATGCGACTTAGGGTTTTTTTTACTTAAAAAATCCTACGCAGGGTTTTTACGTTTAAAGTATATCAACGTTAGTTTTATTTGTTACTTAAAAAAATTACGACAAAATTTTCTAAGAAAAAAAATTTTGTTAACCCAAAAAAAAAAGATGGAGAATAACCCTTGTCCATCAAAATTCAATTTTCAAGAAAAAGGGATTTCTTTCAAAAAAATGTTTCAAGTAAACCCAAATAATAAAAGGGCAAAGGCTGGGGAAACAATTTTTTTTTCATGAAAATAACAAAGATAAAAATCCCTTTCCTTTTTCCCCCCCTCTCACATTATCTCTTTATTTTGAAATATATTTTAATTAAAAAGTATTTTTTTCTATTTTACAAAGTTTTTGAATTAAATCATAAATTTTGTAAAACTTTTAAATATAAATTTTTAAAGAGATAAGGAAAAATAAATAAAATTAGTTCAAGGTTCTATGAATATTAAATTCTATGTATTTCTTTTTATATTAAAATTTTAAACAAAAAATGATTTAAAATTTAATTATGTGTTGTACTACCAATGTTTTTAAGCAAGAAAGATTAAAATTGGAAAAAATTTTTGGGGGTTTTTATTAAAAAAATGTATTAACAAGGAAACATTTCAAAGTTTTTTATATTAAGTTTTGTAAAAATTTTTTCTAGAAAAAAGCTGTGTTTTTGGAAAAAAAATAAAAAATTTATCAAGGGGTTTAAACATAGAAAAGTATGTATGTAATTCATTAAAAATGCCCCTTTAAAAATAATGAATTAAATTCAAAAGATCGACTCATCAGTAACAGTGGGGAAAAATTTTTAAAAATAAATTTAAATGCAGTATAAAAACAAGGGTAAAAAGGTATGAACATATTACAAAAAATTAAAAATGTTAAAATTTCCCAAGAAATTTTATGGGCCCAAAGAAATGAACTAGTTTAAAAAATCTTTAAAAATACAGGTTTAAAAAAAAATTTTTTTTTGACCGATCAAAAAGATCGATTTTGAATTAAATATATTTGTTTACGACATCCAGTAATGATCGTTCTTTGGAAAAGGGTACCATGATAAATGCAAGATGTCTAAAAAAAGGAGGGTATTTTTTTAAATTCGTTTGGGTATGGATGGGTTTTGGGGCAAGGGATATGAATTATGGGCCCCCGTGGGTTTTAAAAAACTAGTTTTCCCGTGAAGTTTCACCAGTTGAAGGTGAAGAATTCGTCGTTGACCCAAATTTTTCACCAAAAAAAAGGTGGCTCCTTTCGTTGATCCTAATTCCCCCAAAAAGGGGAAAGCTCCCATCTTTTAATCCAAAAATAATTAAGGTGATTTAAAGGGTCGTTCAAAAAAAATAAAAATATAGATATATATGGGGAATTTGCCCCAAAAAAACTATTTATGTGTTTTTCATCCCCGGGGAAAGGAAATAAAAAGTCGAGGGTAATTCTTTTTGTTTAAAACCTAAAAACCGGGGAAAATTAAAGTTGTCTGTTTAGTTTTTTTCTGGTGTTTTTTCGTAAAAAAAATTTAAAAAACAATATATTTAATAAAAAAAACTAATAAAAGTATTCAACGGTTAAGAAAAGGGAAAAAAGGTCAAATTTTTTTGTTTTGGGGCCCCATAAAAAAAAAAAAATAGCTGGAGAAAAAGACTGTTTTAAATTTAAAGTCCTATTAAAAAAAAAAATAAATTTTAATTTAATTTTAAAATCAAATTGATTTAAATTAAAACATTGTTAAAGAACAATGGAAAATAACCACGATATTAAGGGGGAAAGCGATCAATGAATATTGAGATAGAAAATTTTAAAAACGTTGTGAAATTTAAAAAAAATTGTTTTTAATATAAGGCATTGTATTAAAAAAATTTAAAATTTTAAATGTTATCTACATTGTATAAAAAATTTAAATTAAATATTAAAAATAGATTGTTTTAAGTTAAAAAAAAATAATTTTATTTTAATTTATTTTAAAACTAAGATTTTTTGAATAATGATGTAAAAAAAAATATATATACTTTTCTATTTGTTGTATGTAAAAGGGAAATTTTTCAAAGAGAAAATATGGGGAGGACAAACCTTAACTCAAAAATTTTGTATTTTTAAAAAAATTTTTTGTTCTGTATATTCAATTTTTAAGTGTATTTATAAAAACTTTTTTCATTATGTAATTGCTGAAAATTTATCACACACTTTTTAAATTCTTTCCAGCAATTAGGGGGGGAACTTAATTTGAAAATGTAATTAAAAAATTCAATATGTTATTATTTAAATTTTTTATTCAAAATTTCGATATTTAATATTTGAGCGGGAAATTAAGTTTTTTATTTTTTGTAGAACTGTCAAAATTTAAAAGGGGGTGGTGAAATCCTTCAGTCTCTTTTTAAAAAAACAACGAAAATTTTCCCCGGGAAAGAAACGCACCTGAATGACCTCACCCCTTTTCTTCTAGGAAGTTTCGAAAAGGGAAATGGGGTTTGATATCCCCCTTGAAATGCGCACATCTCCTCACTGGGTGGGATCCCCTTTCCCTTTTTCCGACAAGAAGACGTATAAACTAAGATCCATTTAACCAATAGTCGGACTTTTAAACAAAATATAAAATGCGTGGATAAACAAACTAAAAATAAACAGTTTTATTCATTTAAAAAATTTAAAAAAAAAGAAATAAAAAAAGACCCAAAAACTTTTAAAATTTTTAAAAAAATATAATTTAAAATTTTTTAAAAAAATATCACCCTTACGATGGCGTAAAGACATTTTTTATCAGGCTAGGGTTTTAAAATTTTTACAAAATGAAGTACCCCTTTAAAGTCAAAAGAAAGTCGGCAAATTTAAATTTATTTTAATTTCCCCCAAAATTTTTTTTTCACACGTTTAAGTAAAAAAAAATAATTAAATTTAAATATTGCATTTAAATTTTGGGAGATATTTACGCTATTAGTTGAAGGTTTTTTTGAAATAATATTTATTTTTAAAAAAAATTTAAAAAACCTCAAGTACGTCAAATTCCAAAAAATGAAATCTTTAATACATTTGATTTTTCTAAAAATTGTTGCATTAGATGAAAAAAATTTATTTTTAGTAAAAAACTTTGCTTAAAATATATATTTAATTCATTTAATACATTTATCCAAGTATGGTTTAAGAAAACCCATTTAAAAATTAAAACTATATAGTTTAAAAATATTTTTCATTTTGGGTTCATACATACGTAATCCAACATTTAAAAAATGAAATTAAAATATAAAATTTTTTAATTGAGCTGTCTATACTTGTAGAGGATCCATTCTTTTTTTGCACCGTGTCTTTCAACCCATGGACATGTATTGTTTAAAATAAAATATAATATATACTTTGGGCGTTTATTTTTAAATTATTTTCCCCCCTTTTGTAAATAAAATCCGGCTAGTTTTGAAGGAATGAGAAAAATTTGATTTTAGAATAAATATTCCTTTAGTAACACATCCGGGTTCCAAACCCTAATATCCGCCACTGGTAAATTTTAGTTTTTAATAAATCAAACTTTAAAGTAAAACTGGTACCCATCAATGAAAGAGGCCCCAATTAATCTTAAAAACCAAT
Source organism: Timema cristinae (assembly GCA_039000515.1). Classification (NCBI taxonomy): domain Eukaryota; kingdom Metazoa; phylum Arthropoda; class Insecta; order Phasmatodea; family Timematidae; genus Timema; species Timema cristinae. The sequence goes on along the minus strand of JBCFYV010000965.1, from coordinate 48,088 downwards.
TATAAAACAGACTTACAAAAAAGGTCAGCGCTAGTTTTTAGACAGACCCCTTTAATGGTAAGCCCAAAGACTTTTCAAAGGGGGATAAACCCTTAGGGATGGGTTTTTTGAAATCACAACCTGCCCTTAGTCACTACTCCTTTTGACGTATCATTCAAAGCCTGCTCCTGACAAAACGAAAGGGCGTTTCTTTTTGTCACGGGGGTTTTTTTTGAAACGTTCACCTATTTTTGTATGCACATGAGTTTTTTTCCCGAGCTTCAAATTTTTTTCTCTCGGTAAAAGGCGGGCATGGGGTTACAATATTTTACGGAAAGATGGCAAGCAAAATAGTTAAAATATTAGAAGTTTTTATCGGTGCTTGGCTTTTGTCCTCTTCTTTTTGTCACAGATATTCCTGGAACAGGTGGGTACAAAGACCCCTTGCTCTGCAACTCTGTCACAGGCATTTGCTGTAAAGTTTTGGGGAAACCTTGTTGCTTTATGCTCCGGAGATTTTTGGATCAGTAGGACCCCGGGAAAAGGAAGGGATACTTTATGTTTTTAACAAAAGCGCTGAATCGGGTCTGGGGAAACCCTTACTATCTTTTATTGGCCTATTTTAAAGAATTGGTTTGGGGATCAAAAAATGAGTTTTGAAGGGGAAAGCTTTTGAAAATTAAAAAAAAGCACTTTTTTCCACAACATAAACACAGTATGGGATGTATTCTCACCAAATAAATTTTACTTTTGATGTTTAACTTTGAAGGGACCCTCTTGGTGATAAAATTATTTAAGGCAAGGGTCAGAAACCTTTGGGTTTCCATTTACGGGTTTTTATCTACCCCACAAAACATTTACTAACAAAAAATTTTTTTCCCAAAAAGGGACTTGATAACAAATTACTACATGAGAAATAAAAAATTTGAACCTTTTTTTCAAATAATCCAAACAATTTTTTTAAACCCATATGGCCCGCGATACCCAAAAATTTTTAAAAACCTCGGGTCAAAGGCCTCACTCTCGAAATTTAGACTGGACTGCCAATGAAAAGGGAGTTTGAGATTCGAATCCAGTTGGATGCACGGGGGTTTTTTTCCAAAACGTCTTAAACTAAATTTCCCAAAAAAATTTGGGGGTGCATTTCCCTTTTTAAAATCAATTTTAAAAGCGTAATTAGCATGTATGCTTATGACCCGAACGTACAGTATATGCGATAAAAAAAAAAACTAAGCGGCAGAAAGGTTTGAAAAATAGAAAACGGTGACAAAAAGGAGCAGGTAAAAGGAACATTTCCCAAATTGGTAGAGCAGTAACATATTGCCCCTTTGCTCCACTAAAGGAGCGCTTTTCCCATCCCAGATTCATTTGCCATGTAGTGCCCCGGCAGCCAATTATGAGGAGAAAAGGGACCTCTCTCAAGGCTTTTCTAAAACGTCATGCTGTTTTTAGCCACGCACGTAAAGGCGCAAAATTTGAGCAATAAGAAACCCGGGTTTGACCCCATTCCTGCCAATGTTTCCCCGCCCCATCCCCGGGACGGGCTAGGAAAGCTATACTGTCTTGGCCGACCTCCATCACCCAGGGGGATTTTGGCTCTCCTTCTGTGCGGCGGGGACTACCGCGAGGGAGTTAAAACTTCCTCGGAGGTAAGGCAATACCCTAAGGAATCACCTAAAAAGCTTTCAACCTAAAATTCCCAAAAATAAGACCCCCGGTAGGGGGGGACTGACCATCTTTCCTGGAAGGTATCAACTCCCAAAACCGCCTATTGCGACGAGAACAGTGGAGTCTCCAACACAGTCACCCACAAACAGACGACCCTACAGAGATCTAACCAACCATTTGGGGAACCCATTGGATGGTTTTTCCAGAGGTCTTCAAATAAAGAGGGAGGGGCCCCACTGTGAGGGGTTTTTAGGTGAAAGGGAAAAACCCACAGGAAGGGGAAAGAAGCCTCTTGTCTTTCCAGATAGGGGTGGGCCCCAATGGTTTAGAAAACTGTCTCAAACCCATGATATCCAACCTCAACCCGGTACTACCCTCAACCCAAAACCCACAGTATATCGATAGTTAACAGATTAACAAGGAGGAACAGTAAAGGGAAAAAATAATAAAAACAAAGGCTTTTTTCCCCTTCCCCGAAATCGTCCCCACTTTGGGTTTATGCTTGTAGTTTTTGGGGTTTTTCCCCCTTTTTCTCTCTAGGTAAATCCTGGAGTAGTTTTTTATAAAAATCAATCACATCCTATTACTACAGGCTAAAACACATTAAGCTAATTATCTTATATTAAGAATATAACATTCTATTTTTTATTTTAAGACACCCCTCTATATTTTTTTGTAACGGTTTTAAATTTTTTTTTAAAAGACTCCCTAAAATATAAAATTTTTACGGAATATCCAAAAAAATATATTGGGTTTAATTGGGAAAAATTGATCCAAAACTGTTTTAATTATGTATTTAGAATGAACATATTTTTATATTTAATATTATAAATTTTTTTTAAAATTTTTTTGTCACATTTGTTTGAGGGAACAGGATTTCTTGGATTTACAATGAAAGAAAAAAACAAAAAAAGTGAGAAATAATGCAAAGGGGGACAACAGTTTTCGTAGTAGTGTGAATAATTTGGCTGTTCAGTCTATCTTCTCCTCTTTCTTCTTCCCTTTTTTTTTTACTATCTATGAATAATTTTGTATGGTTTATGAAAATAAGGAAATAAAGGGTATTATAATTCAGTAAACAGATTTTATATCACTATTATAATCCGTAAAGTGTGCAAAAAAAGTTGAAAGCCCTGTGAACTGAAACTGTTGATTCAGCTCGATTTTTGAATTTAGCCTATAAAAATAGGCCGAATGAGAGTGAAATTTCCCGATTAAACTATGAGACGGTTTTTTTGTGGAGGACGGTTTTTAAATAATGCCCTACTCTGTATTGGGATAAATCCCCAACTAATATTATAAATGCGAATGTGAGTTAATTGTTTGTTTGGGTTGTTTGTTTGTTACGCTTTCACACCTAAACTACTAGACCGATCATCCTGAAATTTTGCAAAAACACGTTGTCATGGGGACAGAAAAGGACAAAAGGGGACCTTTCATCCAAAAAAAAATACCCTTTTTCCCCAGGGGTAAAAAAAAGGATATAAAGTACCTTTCCCCCCAGAAAAAAAAGTACTGTTCCCGAGGGTAGAAAAAATTTAAATTTTAGAAAAGGTCGCCGGCATTACAAAACCCAGCCTAAATGATAAACAAAATAAATGAAAATTTGGGTATCCCGTATTAAAATCTGTTCTAGAGTTAAATTTTTTGGGACATCTATTTAAAATTCCCAACTAAAAATTATAAAATTTTTTTCGAATGTGAGTTTGGTTTTGTTTTGTTACGCTTTCATGTCGAAACTACTCCCACCGATCATCATGAAATTCTGTAATTTGGTGGAAAAAAGATGTGGAGCTCCCTTGCTAAATTTTTTCCCCGACTTACAACTAAAAAAATTTAATTTTTGATCACTGGTTGTGTGCAAGACATGTCTTTCACCAAAAAATGAAATCGTTAAAAAATCAACACTGACATTTTTAAAAAGGGGCAGGGAGAAATAAAGGGGTATTTGTCAATAGATACAATCATGGACACAGAACAGAGCACTTCATTCCCGCTCATTTTTTTAAATTCTTTTGGGGGCTATGGGGGGTATTTTTGGGCAAAAACCTAAAAATTAAAAAATTAGGTGTACCAGTTAGGAAATTTATGCGAAATTTTGATGAAAACCCCCAATTTCGAGGTTTCGGATTATACAATTAGGGAAAAAATAAAAATCAGTGCCACCTTTTTTAAAAAAAGGTGTGAAAAGGGGGAAAAATTGGTAATCAAAACCGCAACCCAAATTTAATCCCAACGGGCCCAAAACCCATTTAAATTAAAAAATCCAGTTTTCCAATAAAAACTTAGTTTTGCTTTTAAATTTTAACCAAAGCGAAAAGGAAAAACTTTCCCAGGTAGCAGGGGGGGCTTTTGGGAAAAAACCCATGTTTTTCCCCCCAGGGCCCCCTGCTAAAAATGAAAAGCCATGTTCGCGTGGGGCCAATGCCCAAAATTTTTGTGGTATTTGTGCCAAAAAAAAACGACATACAACATAGTAAATAAAAAGGGGTTCCTAAAATAAAGTTTTATTTTTTTCCCTTTGATTCCCAACGGCCAAGAACAAACAAAGTAAATAAAGGGAGGGTTAATTTAATTTTTAGGAAAAATTTTAAAAAATTGGAGTGAGTTTTTTAAAATTTTCGGGCAAGGAAAAAACCTATGACATACGACCCACTTTCCACTACTTTTTTTAATCCTCCTTAAAACTTAATATTTAAATTTATATTTGTATTTTGGGATGTTTCTTTTCACTCCCTTTGTATTGCCCAACAACCTGAATAAGTTATTGTCCCAATTTTTTGGGGGCCTACCGGGTACTTTTTACTTTTAAAAAAAACAAAGTCGTTTTAAACCCAAAATAGATTTATTTTAAACAATAAAAAAATTTTGGGGAAATAAAATTTTTAACCACGAAAAAGGGAATATTAGGGGTTTATTAAATTTTTTCCAAAACAATTAAAAACTTGAGAGATTGCTTGGTTTACCAGGCAAAAAAGTCGCAAGGCCACAGGGTAGAACCCATTTCAAAAAGGAGATTTTTTTGGGACATTTATTTAAAAGGGAATGTGAAAATCATTTTTTAGAAGATAACATTTAAAACAGTCTTCCTGGTTTCTTTTAAAATTTAAGGAATCCAAAGAACAAGAGGGAATCCCTAAAGTGAAAAAATCCACTAATTGATGGCTAAAAAACAGGTGTCATTAAAGTACTATGGGGTCACTTTCCCCCAGGGTTACTGCCAGAGCATTTAATAGAAACTTTAGTATCTATTATGACCAAAAAAAAATTAAAGCCTAAATTTCAGGCAAAAATTAAATAGTATTATTTGCGCGGGCCCCCATATGACACTATGTAACTTCCCCGGGTTCGCACCCAAGCTAATATTTTTCCATGAAAAGTGGGCAACTACACCAAATATCTATTATATTTAACAAACTGCATAAGGCAAAAAAAATAGACAACCTGGTGGGAATTTATTAAAAAAAAAAAGAACTAATGTTTTATAAAATTTTAAAGGGGTCATGGGTTAATTTGGCCCCCAAGATTTTTAGGGAAATTTGGGGACTTAGTGTAAACCAAAACTTTGGGAAAAAGGGCACTTTCCCATGCCAAGGCTTTTAAAATTAAAGGGCAGTGCCCAAAAGGGCACATAAAAATTTCCCCAAGGGAAAAAATTCCATTTTAAAATTTAAATTTCGTAATTTTAAACCCAAAATCCAAAAAATTCTAATTGACATTTTCCAAAACAAAAGGGTTTTCCCCTAAATATTTAAAAAAAAATTTTCCCCTTTTTAAAAAATGTTCAAAACTTAAATTTTTTTTTTAAATATACTAAAAGACAAACCTAGGGATTTAGGGCGACCGGTGGATAAAAAAAACCCAAAAAACTCATCCGAGTTTTGCACGAGTTGGGTCGGGGTATCCAACATCCCCTCGATACTGCTAAAGGGGGCAATCCGACTCCCAACTCCATGTTTCCCCCCACTTTTCTAAAAGGCCCAAATTTCCTTGTTTAAATTTTTTGCTTGTAGAACCCCTTTTGTACTTTGATACCCTGGGTGATCTATATAAAAACCCCCAATCCCGGCCCCCGGGGGTGAAGAAAAGGGAAGGGGGAATAAAAAATTTCGAAAATCAGGGGAGAAACAAGGAAAATGAAATTTTGGAGAAAAGGAAAAAAAAAAGAAGCAAGTCATGATTTCTCTGACTGACCGCCAAGTCGCTAGGTGCGCAGCAGGGCTTTTCGTTTTTCTTTCCCAAAATTTAGTTTTTCTCTCCTACTGAAATTACGCGCCCCAAAGTTTGTCGGGCCCCCATGGACTATTTTGTGGGTTTTAAAAATGAGATATGACATCATGCCCAGGGGAGTTATACACAAGAAATCCCTTTTATTAAAATGTAAAAAGTTTTTTTAAATTTTCTTATTTTAAAATCCCCCTTTTTTTTTTAATGGAAATAGTGTATGGATGTAAATTTTTTTTATCTTCTTTTTGCAAAGGGGTGGCCAACGTACGTAATTTCATATCTGACATAATCTTATAGCAAAGGCTATGCCCTTCACGTATCTTTTTTCATAAATACAATAAATTTTAAAAGTCCTCTTCTTCGATATTTAGTACAGAAATTTTCCCAAAAACCTTTTTTTTTTTTTGACCAAAACCCCGTTTTTAATGTGGGGGCGAAAAAGTAACTTTTGTAGATCGAAAAAAATAAACTTAGAGGTAGTTTTTTTTAAATATTTGATATAATTTATATCTGCCAAAAACACCGAAATATAAATTTTTTACTTGTAGCTTTTAAACCCATCTGACTGACACCTACACCCCCATTTTTTTTTTCATACTTCCTGTGCGCCCGAAAACCTAATTTATTGACAAAAAATTAAAAAACGGATCGAAGCCCGGGCAAAACTATTCAAAATATATAACTTTTAAATACCTATTTCTACCTATATTTTAAAACAGGGAATCATCCAGACAAAAATTAAACACAGGGCCTAAAAGAGGTGACAAACTTTTTTTATATCAAAAATAAACAAATAATGTTATCTTTATAAAAATTCTTCTGTACTTTTGTATTCACTGAACCCCCAAAACGGTGGACCGATTTTGATGAAATTTTTTTGTATGTTAGTGTGCCATAATGGTTTTGATTTAAAATTGAACCGGTAGGGGCCTGCAATCGAGTTCTGGATTTTTTTTTATTTTTAGGGAATTTATTGGGGGGATTTTTTAAAGATTTTTTCACTCAAACATGTAACCTCACCATATCATCCCCACCACCCCCCCTAATATTTATAATAATGAATATAATATGAAAAATTTACTGTTAAAACCTTTTGAATATAATAATTGAATTTCGGGGAAATAATTCATACTTTGTTTGTATCCAAATGTACATTAATATCGAATTCTGGGTATTTATGACCAAAATTTGAACTTCGGGGAAATAATTAGTTACGTTTGTGAACATGGGTGGCATTGATTCGAATTCGTGGTATTTGACGTACCATCAAACAGGACAAGTATCTTGCTCGTCTTGGCATTTTTGACATTTCAATTTCTTACGTTTTGGTTTCGATATTCCATTATCACAATCGCATAATTTTGAGTTATTTTTCACAAGTGTATCAAATACATACTTGGGAAAAGTGAAAGGGTGCTGTTTGAAGTGAAATCTTAAAATGATCACCCAAAATTTAAATTATTACTGCTATTCAATAACAACAATCTAAAGTCTAATTTTTTTTTTAAAGTGCTTATTTGTGTCAATTATTTTATAAAACTTAGGGGAGTGTTAAAATCTCATAAAAAAACACAAGTAATCCATTAAATTCAAATATAAGTTCTTATATTTTTTGGGGTTGTTTTGGTTTATTAAAGAACAATCCCGGTTTTTTGTGGCGAGGAGAAATATTGGTTGAGTACACAGAATTTACAAATAGTCCGCCCTGCATTTTTAAAAGAACGGGAGAAAACAATTGACGGACAGTGCAAATTTTAAAAGGGCAAAGGGTTTCAAACCCACGGCAAAGAAAGTCAACAGCAACGCAACAACGCCTTCGAGCTAATGCAAGAGACAAAAACAACGCGTCAATGACCACTGACGACACAGAGCAATGAACAACAGCGGGTGCAAGTACATCGCGCATTTACAAGCTCATCACTTTTACGTCTTGCGTTCGAATATGACGGACATATACTATTCTCACATTCCAAATTGTCAATGGCGCTATGGACAAAGAATGCAACACTGCCACCAATTCACATACAAAGGTAAAAAAGGGGCCGGTTTCGCCAACACAGAGAAAACAAGGGGGTTTACACAATTTAAACAGTCATCGTTTTACGACGCTTTGCAAAATCCTTTGATATTTTGGGAAGGAGAAGATGGTACATTTTAATATCAAACAAAAAAAATCCAACAAGTCAATATACATATTATTTACTTTTTCTTTTTTTGTAAGATTATTTCTTTTTTTCTTTTTTATATTTTTTTTTTTTTAATGAGAAACCAACAAGAAGTGAGCGCAAGAACTTCTACGCAATCGGTTGATGATTCGTGCCAAAGAAACAACAACATTCTTCGAATGCCGCACGGTTTTATCAATTCTTCGTTATATGTATGCAAAAATTTTAAAGCGAGCGATTACGGTACACAAGTAAAATAAGCAAAGCGCATTCTGAGAGTATATTCATTTGCATTATGCTATTGTCGGTAACTCGGTAACGTTTTCGAAACCCCTAAAAGAAAAAGACATCGGCACCGCATATATTCTTCCATCATCATATATTGGTATTTTGCGTCCCTATGCAAGAATACATTCAAGACGCCATGTATTTCATGCGGCGTACGGCCGACCAATTTGGTCTTTAAATTTACCCGCAATCCTAACGGGGGTGAAATTAAAATTTTGTTATTTTCCAGGTCAAACAGCAGTGCATCGCCAGATATCACTGAAGTCTTTAAACGAAAATTTAAAATCGTTGATGAAAATTTATTACACAACACTCTGTATTCGGGGGAAACACGTTTCTGGCTGTATTCTGTTGAATGGCAAAAACGAGGTTTGCCACATGCACAATTTTAAAATTTGGGTTTGTCGACAAAATATTTTCAGAAAAATTGATAAAATTTTCTCATCAAAAATTTCCGGATAGGAATATTGATAAAGAGTTGATTGACATTTTTACCGCTAACATGATCCATTCCATCGGTGTTCTAAATTACGGCGCGTGCATGGAAAAGGGGAAAATGTACAAACATTCCCAAAAGCGTGTATAAACATACTGTCACTAATATCGACGGTTATCCATTGAATCGCGTAGAGACACAGAAAAGGGGAATAATCATTTCAATTGGGAAGGTAAAAAGGTGGAAGGGTTGACTTAAAAAAGCTGGTAGTTTCTTTTTTCCCAAAATTACTGCAAAATCAACAAAGGCACATTAATATTGAGTTCTAAAGTTCGGTGAAGCCCAAAAAATACATTGGCAAATACTTCATAAGGGCAGTGATAGGGTTTTTGCTGTTCAAAATATAATGATAACGACAAAAACACGTTTCAAGGGGCCGATACATTGCACACTGAAGCATTTTGGCGCATTTAGTTTTCCCATACACGAAAAAGACCCTTTTGTTATACGTTGGCCGCCCTTGAAAAGGGACAGCGTGTTTTTTTTCACAGAAGATACTGCTCTACAAAAAGCATTAACTGCCCCTAAAACCACACTAACGATTTTTCGAACTTTGCCCCAACCAGGTATTTTCGGTTGATTCCAAAATACTTTTAAAAAATTGATTTCACGATTTTCACGGGAACAAACAGTCAAAAAAGGGGGACCCATAAAGGGAAAGGGCCCTTTCAGTTAAGGAACGATGGAATTTTATGGAAAAAATACATTAGCCGATTATATACAGTCCATCCAGATCAACGCCAATGCTTCTTCATTCGTTTTTGTTGGTTAATGTTCCTGGACCTACTCCTTCCAATACTTGCGAAAAGTAAATAGTATTTTGTACGACACTACCACGATGCGTGTCGCAAAATTGCATTTGCTAGAAGATAAAACCCATTGAATCTCACACTTGCAGATGCAGTACGAGTTTCCTCTCCTCATAAAATTTCGCCAATTATTCCCCGAAATATTATTGACGACATGTTTTCCGTCACAAGCTTCTTTCTCTAGGATAAAATAAAAGATTCCATGAGCGAAGACATTCGTATTGCTTTTGGCCCGCTGAAAAAACCCCCAAAACAAATTTTTCAAGGGAAAATATATAACGAGTCTTAAATAAAGTTTGGGGATATTTGCATTCTCATTTCTAATATCCACTCATTCATTTCGGTATGCATCCCCTAACCGCCCAGCAACAGACATCATTAACACGATATTCTGTGCGAGAAACATTCGTTGCAGCCTCTTTGACTTCTTTCTTTGCAAATAATGAAAAACGCCATCTAAAAAAGAACATAAACGATCGAATTTAATTTCTTTTCACACAACAAGGGGATTTTTTTTTGGGGCGCCCAGGGGGGACTGGCAAAAATTCCCCCATATCACTGATACACGCGCATTCGATCACAAAATTATATTTTTTGGCAATTTCCCTTTATCAGTCATTGCAGCTACTTTGCTTTGGGGAACGGACTGCACATTCAGCACTCAAAATTTCCATTGAACGTTCAACAAACCCAGACGCAATGTGCAACATAAAGAAGCAATCCGGCATGGCAAAAATTTTCAAAATGCAAAATTTTTTATCGGGGTAAGCACTATGGGCCCCCAAAACATTCACTTGAAGTTTTTCCAAGAACGATGAAAGATCTCAACGATAATACCAGACTTTTCAGTGGTGCTCACTAGTCTGTCCGGTGATTTTTGACGGGGCATTTCCGGGCATTCCACCGCTACATATGCGGACCAATTAGGATGTTTGAAAAAATCCCCTATGGCGAAATGTCATACATTACACCTTAAAAAAAAATATACGGTTTAACTCAAAACGATCATTGACTTTTCCTTTTTAGAAAAAATTCTCAACATTGAAAGGGGAAAAATTCTTTGCATGGGAAAACACTATGCATAAAATTGCCAGAAAATTTTTGAACATGGTACCATGAAGATGCTTTATTTAAAGCTATTCCCAGATTAGCGCGTTAATTTCATTAATCATGCGTGGCTACTGAACGAGCTTTTTTAGCCGCAAAAAAAATTTGATTTTAGCTATTTAATTTCAAAATACAACAGTTTTTTTCCTGGGAATGAGATGTCCTTTAAATCGATCGACCCGTTTAAAAACCTGAGAACATCAATTACTTGTTGAATTTTTTAATTTCCTGGATTTTCCCGGGAAACACTCCAACTTTCGAATACAATTTGGGTTTACCAATCATTTCGCTTCGGAACTAATGCACCTAAGCTATCAATGGGACGCAATTTTCATAAATAAATTATGGCTTAGTTCTTGAAACAAAACCCTTGAATGGCAAGTTTCAAGGTGAGGTTTTTTTTCCGCCCTGGATTTTCCCCAAATCCCTTCAGGGTCGCCATTTCATTTTAGACTTGCAATTTTCCAATTCGCTTGGCATTCGCAAGACTATTAATAAGTCCAAGACCAAACAATGTCCATTCTGGTTTGGGGCTTAAAAAACAGGCTTCTCACATGGAAATTTTTGTTGCGTGTTTTCGCTTTGGCAAATCCTCAAGTTTTTCATTTATACACCTCAGGGATTGATAAAAATCATTCTCTCAACTCGCATTAAGATAAAAACAAAAAAAAAAACTTTATTATTTTGCGGACCGCTTTTATAACTTTAAAAACCTTTGGGTAAAGAGGGGGTTTATTTTCTATGCAGCTGACTGTACGTATCATCGTAATAGAATGTACTTTACAACAAGTACATACATTTTAGAGTGTACGTATATGGGTAAGTTGTTCTGCTTAAGCCCGTAAAGGTTCAAAGCCCAAAACAGAAATATGTTTTGCACTATGAAAATATAAACAAATTTAAAAAGTAATTTGACATTTGTCATATTTGAAGGTACGACAATAAAATAAAATTAGCTGTACCGGGCCCATACAAATTTGTAAGAAGCTTTCAATTTTTTCGATACAGTGATATTTGCGGAAGTTGGGGCGAAATTGCAAAAATTGTGGGGATCACTATTCCATATATTATTATTTTTAAAAAATGGATACCATTGTATGTATAAGTGTTCTAGCAGTTCCTATTAAAAAGTAAAATTTATTACTTTCAGAAACAAACAAAACGGAATGGGAAAGCATTGCCATTACTGCGAAAACAAATATTTGTAAGTACTATTGTTTAAATATATTTGATTTTGAGGAAAGAAAAGATCTTTTTTTTTGTATGTTGTCTTGACAAACCCTAAATTTTTAAATATTTGTGTAGCTCACTAATTGGAGTTCATTGAGTTCAATTGGTAATTGTGATGATCACTTTAGGTTTGTTTTATTATTGAAATTCAATTATGCCACCCAAACGAAAACCAACGTTCGGACAGGACAACGTCGTCGGGTCCACTAGTATATATATAAATTTCTAATTTTCTGGATTTTAAGCTACTGTATTTAAATATGTTATGCTTAACTCATGGCCAAACCAGAGGTGCCAAAGTTTTAGAAGAAAGGAAAAGTCGTTAGACAATGGACCTAACCCCTAGCACTTTAAGTGAAACCAAAACTGAAATGTTCCAGTAGCAGTTTTCAATACAAAATAACTTCTGAAACATTAGGGGCAAATCGTGACAAAGAAAACCCTCCCTTTTAATTATAATTAATTAGAGTAAACAAAATATCTATTATTTACTCTTATTCTGTTGATTTACGTATAGTTGTGCCAACATTGTATTTATTTATTTTCACTTCCCAAATAAAATAACTTTGAGCTTTCTTTAACATGGTAAAAACTCAACAAGATGATTAGAATTTTAAAATATACATATAGTTTGGTCTTACGATTCATTAAAGTATTTCTCTTTGCCATTTCCTTTTACTAAAGCTCTCATCCATACGTCACTATTCTAGCAATATTGCTAGCTCTAAATTGTATCACATCTTGGGTGTGTATTGGGAAAGTTGTTTTGTTTTTTTGTTTGTTTATTGGTTTTTGAAGAATTGATGTGGACGATAAGTTTTTAGTTTTGGTCTTCTTTTGGCGTCGGTTTTAAAATGATAATAAAACTAGGAATGTTTAAGTTCACAATCAAGAGACAAAAAAGGACATGGTGCTGCAAGTTATTAAAACTTTGAACTATAAAACGTTTTAACCCAAGAGTGTAAAATTTAACTTGGAGAGGAAGAGAGAAGATTATACATATCTTTAAATCAAATATAAAGATATGTAGCTTTCAGCTACATAATAGCTATGGTGAGAAGTTTCCATTTTTTTGTTTTTGTTTGTTTCAAGAAAATTATGTTACCTTAGTAATGTAAATTAACGGAGCTCCATAGGCAGGATTTGATATGAGTAATATTCAGAATACATAAATAACCAAACAAATAACTTAATTTTTTTTTAATTTCATAACCTTGTAATTTATTTCCATTACGATATAATATAAACTTTAAGTATAAGTGCCTACCTAAATCCAGAGGTCCTGAGAATAAGTTCCTCGTGCAACTGAGCTAGATAAAATAAACTATTTTTTTATATACAACCTTAGGAGAAATATTATATATAGTTAGTAAAATAAAGCTTTTTTTTCCCTTTTTTTTTTTTTTTACAAGGTACCCCGGGTAATTGACGAGATCCAGAAAGCCGTTGAGAAAGGTTAAACGGTGAGAAGCCGTACACGAAGTGTGGGATAAAAATCTATCTGTTTACGACCGTCATAAACGTTCTGGCGGATCGTTTCACGGGTAAATTGATGCTTAAAAAAAAATTAAACAAGATACCAGCGCTGGCCAGAGTAGTATAGCTTACAAGATGAGAAGTTAGCTTATGTTAAATATTATGAGAAAAGGTAAGAGGTAAAACTCGATTTCAATTATGCTTGTAAAAACCTAGGTCTCCGCACACTGGTTAAACTCTTTTTAAACTCGCTATGGGTAAAGTTTGGGCAAATACCCGATTTACCACACATAGCCGTTGTGATTATTATTATTAATATTATTATTATGTCCGTGTCTTACTACCCTTTTGGTTTTTACTCACGCTAATATATAATGGCCGGTTTATTGTGAGAAGAAATGGAGGACCTACAGTTCAAAGTGGGGTCCAAATAACGGTGGAGGTCTGGTATTCCACACATTCACAAGTTGTGATTAATACAAATCTCTCAGAGATTAAGGAAGGGTTTGGCAATCAGATAAATCTGCGTCGGGCACGTGGCATTCATGAATAAAAGTACTGAGAGCAATATATAAATATTTCGAAAAGTATTATTTGCATATAAATTAAATAAATTTTACTGTAAAAAATGTATAATTTTACATATTTCTAATTTTTCCAGAGATTTCTGACATTTTAAAAAATCACGTTTATGAGACTTTTTGCTTATAAAATATGATAATTCATGTATATTATTATATTTAATTATTAGTAAATATATATATTTAAATATTAATAAATATATATATATTTATTAATATTTAAATATAATATACATGTATTATGATATTTTATAAGCAAAAAGTCTCATAAACGGGATTTTTAAAATGTCCGAAAATCTCTGGAAAAATTAGAAATATGTAAAATTATACGTTTTTTACAGTAAAATTTATTTTATTTATATGCAAATATTAATTTTCGTAATATTTCTATATTGCTCTCAGTACTTTTATTCATGAATGCCCCGTTCCTGACGCATATTGGGAACACTCCCTTATTGATACGTGATAAAACATCAGCAACTACATTATCTTTCCCGGACATGTACAGTGTTAAATTTAAATTGCGATAGCCTTCAAACCCAACGGCCAATCTTACCTAGTTGCTTAGGGTGATTAAACACCCAAAAATAAATCATTATTATCAGTATACAAAATAAACTTGCGTTGCTCGAGATAAAATAATCCACAAACCTTTCAATAGCATATACGCAAGTGAGACATTCCTTTTAATAAGCACTGTACCTCTTCTGAGCCTCATTTAATAATTTGCTTGCAAAAGATATAGGAAGCAATCCTTCAGGATATCGCTGGGACAATACGGCTCCGAGGGCATAAGAAGAAGCATCAACCTTAAGCTCTAAAGGAAGTGATAAATCAGGCATTTTCAAAACCTTAGGAGATATCAAATTTTGTTTAAGTTTAGAGAAGGCACGTTTTTGTTCGTCTCCCCAGACAAATTTCACACCTTTCTTTTTTTGCTGGTTTAATGGAGCAGCTAAATCCGAAAAGAAGAAATAAACCTTGAATAGTAGCACACATCCCCACAATACGTTGAACTGTTTTAAATTCTTGGGAGCCGGGAAGTTAACTATAGGATTAATCCGCTCAGGGTCTACCAGAATATTTCCCTTAGAAATTATATATCCCAAATATTTAAAAGAATCATTGCCCCACGTCACTTTATCTGGGTTCACAGTAAGACCTGCCTATCTAAGGCGCTGCAATACTAATCTAACATGTTCACTATGTTCTTCTAAGGGCTGACTATAAACACAGATATCATCTTAATAATTGAACACAAATTTGAACTTAAAATCTGCCAAAATATGGTCCAAAACTCGACTATAAGCCGCTCCTCTACATGTTATCCCCAGCGGTATACTGCTTAGACTCTTCAGTTAAAGCACACTGAAGAAAGCTAGCATTCAGGTCTATAAAAATAAAGACCTTCGCCCCCCCTAAATGTTGAAAGGCACTTTTAACAGTAGGCATGGGTAATGGGTCAAATATAATCGGATTATTTATTTTACTATAGTCTACTATATGTCTATGCCCGCCATATTTTTTAGGGATTATAAACGCAAGACTAACATATGCAGAATGTGACTGTCTAATAACACCTCTATTGAGAAGATCCTGGACTAGTTCTCTAAATACCTTTAATTTAGTTAGTGAACAAGAATAGGGTGGGTACCTGACTGGTTTTATAATTAGACAAAGATATTTGATAAGTAAACACATCGCATTTCCCCCACTTAGTGGATATAGTTTCTGGATAACTATTTAAAGTTGCACTAAGTTCTCTTGGTGCATTACTGAACAAAATGTTATTTTGTGGGTTGACCCCTTTGTCAAATTTAATTTTAACATTGGGGTTAAATTTAAAATATATATTATTATTCATTATTCATTGTCTTGTCAGAGGTGAAGGAGGGGTTTGGTAATCAGATAAATCTGTGCCGGGAACGAGGATGGAACCCCGGACCCCAGCATAGAAGTCTGACACCTTACCAATAGACCCCAGGTCACCCTATAAATAAAGTAAATTCAACCTTTTTAATTCACTACTAGCGTAATTACTACACATACACACACACACACACATATATATGTATATATATATATGTGTGTGTGTGTGTGTGTATGTGTAGTAATTACGCTATATTACCATAGTGCTAAAAATCATTCACTATATACAAATTGCTCAGCAGATTATTTAGCTAATTAATAGAGATTAAATTAAAAAGAGGTGAATTATCTATCTATCTATATATATATATATATAAATAATTCACCTCTTTTTATTCTAAAAATTGTTAAGGAAGTTAAAGAGCCCTCATATTATGAACACAAACATTCAATTTACCACAACAATGATCATGCTAACAAAGGTGTCAGTTTCATCTTGTCTTAACCACCGATAACATGGTCAGGGCTCGAATCCCGACTATGTATACTCAGTGTGGCTATCTTAAATAAGTATATCTTACTCTCACTATGTAAATGCAACTAACCTACCATTGAAATATACTCTCCTTGTTTACAGCTAGTGTACTCAATTTCTTAAAGATGGAGATAGATTGAACAATTTGCTAGACGTGGGATATAATTAGTAAACGGCCAAAACCAATTCGATCCACGTTAGAATAATTCACAAACCTTACATAGCCTATAAGGAATATTATATATTTTTATTAAGTTAATATATTCATTAATGCAAATTTTATTTAAAAAATAGAAATGGCGTATTTTTAATACTTTACAATAAAAATATCTAATTTCAAGGGCTGTAACTAAACTGCATAAATTAAAACTAACTAAGCCTCTATCTTATATCTTGTAATTGCCAGCAGGGTTGTTGAATTGGTTTAATTACACTTCCAAATGTAACCCGGGAGATCGGGATCTACGTTGGTAGTGCAGTGAGTATAAATTATTCACAAACTTCACATCTTACAACCAATTCAAATTGGTTGCATACTTACACAGTGTATCTACAAATCATTAGCCTACTTATAAAATTCCATGACTTTTACAGGATATTCAAACTTTTAATTTTTCCTGGTCGTTCTTGGTAAATGATGATTTTTACGTTTATTACATTGATTACCACTTTTAAAAACAAACGTTAAAAGCTTTAAAAAGGCTTTTTTAAGTAGGCCAAAAGTATTTAAATTTCATGTTTTATTGCTTATTTTAATTAAATTCCCTGCTTTTCTGACGTACATTTTTTTTTATCTTTTCTCTGCGTGTTACCACCCCTCACACTAATGGGACAAGGTTGTAAAAAGTATAATCTATAGAAAGTGTGTACAGTATTTGTTAGAAGAGAGTGGGAAAAAATATTGAATAAGCCACCTACCTATATGCAACCGCTGGGGTCCAAACCCCATCCCCTAATCATCGGAAAACATGATACTCGCACTTGTTGGTCCTCGTGATCACCGATGTGCGTGAGCTTGATCAATTTGTTTCGCTCTCTCTAGCCAAACCATTTTCTCATTGCATTTTCCGACATATTAACTCCTTAGCGTACTAATGAATAAAATATTTTATTTTAAAATAGTTTAAAAGCATTTATTCAGTTAATTAATTAAAAATCAGATGAGATTATACAGTGGGAAGCGTAAACTATTTGCGCTGTGAATCTAATCAATGAAATTTTAAATTTCCTTTTAATTTCCCCGTTTGAAGCTAAAACATGTTTATTAATTTCTATATAATTTTTATCAAATTACTAGGAGTTTTTATTTAAATTTGGATGAATACGGCATTTCCAGCATAATGTTACCTTCGATTCGACATAAGAAATATTTTATTATCATTCATGGTAGTTGAAATAGAAGTTTTGAAATATTAACCTTTAGTTTAGTGGGTGTAATGCAGGTTGTATACTGCCCCGTCTTATGTAAAGCTTATGTAAAGTAAGGTATTGACTTGTCAAAACTGTTGACAGTATGAGAATGAAATTAGGTATGTAAAATAACCTTCCTCGTAGAGGAAAAAATCAAATACCTAATTAAAAATGGATATATGAAAATGTATTTTTAAATGTAATAATAAATATTAAATATTTTATAAAGTAATAAGGCGATCGTATTGTAATCTTTACAAGATAATCTATAGCAAGTCGTTATGCCAAATGCAAAATATCTGCTCCTTAAAATTACTAGCTTTGAGAAACTTACTAATCTAATTCCTTTAATTAAAACGTCAATTTGATCAAATTAAAAATATATCAGAAAATATAATATATAAGTTTAAATATTTTTGAAGCTATAACACAGCCGTAATCTGTTATATGGAGCCATCAGTTCACTTTATGGTAAAAGTTCCAAGACTTTTTTTCTTTCTTTCTATTAGTATCTTCGACACCCTTAACTCTTGTAATATTTTACAATATGATTTGGCATATATTTATACCATTATTGTTACATTTACTAATTTGATTCATTTTACCCTATGCTGCCCTCTGTTATTTATGAGCTGTACTAAGCATCAACCAAAGTTTGTCACTTGTTATGCCATCTAGAAGTCTTATGACAAACTAACCGCTTAACTTATTCAAAGTGCACATAAGAATTAAGACTTAAGGTCGTGTACTAAGAGATACAATTCAATATTTTCAGTCGGGGCTGTTTATGTTTAAGGTGTGGGAAGAGAGTCTCTTCCGAGGAGGTACAATTCAGGATTTCGGAGATATAATTCCGATTTTTAAAAGAGATATAATTCTGGATTTTCATTTGAGCTGCTTGTGGCAAAAGTATTGGAAGAGAGTCTCTTCCGAGGAGGTACAATTCAGGATTTCGGAGATATAATTTCGATTTTTAAAAGAGATATAATTCTGGATTTTCAATTGAGCTGTTTGTGGCAAAAGTATCGGAAGAGAGTCTCATCGGAGGAGGTACAAATCAGGATTTCGGAGATATAATTCCGATTTTTAAAAGAGATATAATTCCGGATTTTCATTTGAGCTGTTGAGGCAAAAGTATCGGAAGAGAGTCTCTTCCGAGGAGATACAATTCAGCTCCCCCCTTAGTACGATGTAAATATATAACTGATTCTGAGACTGTAGGATTTAAAGCACTAATCATCCACTAAATATTGACAAATATTTCAAGATTAGTGCCTTACATGTTGAGATAAGCTTCACGAATCTCCATCAAGGTGCATTAGTGGTAGTTTTCTAAATTATTATTATTATTATTATTATTATTATTATTAGCACCGCGTCTTACTACCCGTTCGGGCTATACGCACTTAATCTAATGTGTAATGGTAGGGTGATTGTGAGATGAAATGAAGGACCTACAGTTTAACGTGGAATCCGAACCACGGTGGAGGCCTGACATTTCCCCACATTCACAAGATGTCTTGTCAGAGGTGAAGGAAGGGTTTGGTAATCAGATAAATCTGTGCCGGGACCGAGGAATTTTTTAAATGTGAAATTCTCTTTGGTTTTATCATATATCCCCAAACGCTAATGTGAGAGAAATTTTTCGTATCAAATACTTCCTCATGCCTAATAAATTATTTTTCATGCTTGTCTTTTAATTTTTCTAATAGTTTATCTCCCCAAAATAATAAAGGCTTATTTTTAAATCAAAACTTTGTTATAAAAAATTCATAAGAAATGTAATTTAAGAATAATATTTGTTCACATGACATCATAATATTAAATAAAATAGAGTACTAGAATATTTGTTTTAAATTTGTTGGTTAAATTGTTAGGTTTTTTTTAAATACTAGATTTATGTTACAATAATTAATACTTGGGCACGCTTGAAAAAAAAATTAAATCATGTATTATTTTGAATGCAAATAATATGTCCTAGCAAAAATTGCTCAGATGATTACACTTTTTGCCTGAGATATTTGAGCTAAATGCTTAGGCGTTTCGACGAACCTTACTTTCCCCTCACCCCAAAAACTGTTCTCCCTCCTTGGTTTCCATTTCGACTTTCCTTCATCCATCCTTCTCCTTTTCTATATTCCTGAGTTTATCACCCTTTTTCCTTTGTTCCGTTCGTATTAGATTTGGGACTATATATAGGGCCACACCCGGGTTCACATTATACCCGTTCTACTACAACCAAGCGTCGAAGGATGAACTTCTACACCATCACGTAAACGAAGAAGAGTGACGACCATGGAGTATGGGTCATAAAATCCACCGCTAACCTGGCCAGGACATCGAGCCAGGAGTATTTAAGTATTACGAACTAACGTCGACAAGTCCTTATGACTTAGGGTTTAGTTTTGTTTAGAAAACTAGACAATTAAGACTTTTTATATATTTTCTGTCGAAGCATATTTTTGTTAATTTAATTTCATGTCGAATGGATAGTTTATTCATTTCAATCCTTGTTGACTTCAAGATGGAAGTGTTTCAGTTAATTGATTAAATATCGTGTCTTGGAGGCTGAAGGGCAAGTCTCCCCTTTTGACTTAGTTTATCAGTTGTCGTTACTATGTCCCTGTGTCCTTATGATACAGTCTTTACTTTATGAGCCTTGGGCTTAGAAAATAGTAATGTCTTAGCCATAGACTTGCTAAACTTCCAAAGTTACATTAATATATTTTGAGCCAATGTTTCTCATGATGCCGTGAAAGTCGTGTGCATCTGTCTAATTTATGGATGGCTACAACCAGGCTGTCTGTCTTGTTTTCCATATCACAGTTGAGCTAATGGAAATCGATATCTTAGCTTGGCCAAGTACTTACGCTTCTCGTGCTGTATTAGCTTCGGTGTTCAAACCAGGGAGCTTCATTAGAGTCATAGTGGGGTCCGCACAAATAATACCCTTTTTATTTTGCCTGTTGTTTAGCTTCTATTGTTTTTTTGGTTGCTCTTAGTGTAATTACTATTAGAATTTTATGTACTATTGGATTCTTTGGCAGTACCGAAGGGGAAAGAGACCAGCCATAGTACTGTTTTGTTGACACCTGTTTATTAGCCATCGACTGTTGTTATCAACAGAGCTTACTGTTGCTTATCATTATCCGAAATGTTTAAAGGATATTATCTTAAGACCCATTCCAGCAGACTGATCATAATTTATATGTGTTTCTTGTTTGATACCCTTTGTTAATAATGGTTTAAATGTTTTCTTCTTTAGAAAACTTCCGTTTCTCAGCCCTTGTAACTACAGTCAAAACTTCACATTTTGCAAAGTCAAATTGTTTGCATCAAACTTCAAAGTACAACCTATAATATTATTGTAAACCTTAATTTTTGTTATTTCTGTTTTTTATTAAATAAATTTATTTATTATTCAACCTTAATTCTTTTCCATTTAAATTGTGTATCTTGTAGGAAAAGCAAATCTTACATTGCCCCATAATAAGATGGTGGGCAGTGTCAAGTTTACGTAAACTTGGCCCCCCCAATGTTTTTGGCTTTTAGCTTCTACAAAAATGAAGCACTAGTGAATTTTTTTGTAGCACTAACGTAGCACTAACGATTGCACTAGTTCCGATCGTTAGTGCTTTCATGGGTGGGGCCAAGTTTATGCACCTCATGTACCACCCTTAAAGCTACTCTAATTTTACTTATTGCATTGGTTTTTACAATTCTTGTGTAAGCTAGTTTAATAATTATTTATTCGTTTTATCAAAGGACAATAAATATAAATTGGCAGCAATCAAAAAATGATCATAAATTTTCGGTACCATCTGAATACATACCGGTAATATGACTATATATTTTTATTAGAATCTTATATACAATATAATAAGCCCTTCACCCGTAGTAGAAACTACAAGGAATTGGTTTAGCAGATTTAGATAAACGATCACTCATTTATAGGTTAGGGGTCCAGGATGATGTGCAAAATAGTAGTTTCTAATGAAAATTTCATTTTCCCAAATAATTTTAGATAATAATTATGCCCAGGTATATAAAAACACAACACCATTAATAAATAAACCCTTTTATATTTAAAATTTGTAGTCAATCAATGCATATAAAAGTGCATACAAACATCTCCAACCACCGTTAATCTGTTTTCCTTTTTGTTAGACTTGGTCGTAATATATTTATCAAATTTGATGAGACCTTACCTTTTATGATCTTAATTTGTTTGGGATAATGCAGGTATGTCTATTTTCATATCCAGCATTATTTATGTTACTAATATGAGTTTGTTACGCCTTTATTTACACCTTCATTACACTTTTGTGATTTATACCTGTCAGCTTTCAATATAATATTTTACTTTATCATTCAAAAGTGTCAAATAAGACTTTGTTTACAGTTAAGTAATTAAAAAAAAATTACCTCTAAAATATAATCCCGTTTTAATTATCTGATAAATGTTTAGATATTAGACTTTATACAAAGTCATGAACTTTTAAATGAGCATATATTAGATTATCTACCATGTCACTGTATGTATAAAATGTACATTGTTGACATACATAGATTGAATTTTATATTTTAATACCAATTAACTTGATATGAATTTGTTCTAGTAATACATCATCAAGATTAATATTATATATGTTTTGCTTACATGTTTTCAAATTTAAATTTGTTACATTGTTATTTACACCCTCATGACACTTGTTCACTTCAAAATTATACGTTCTCGATACATTCACAGGTGATCCCACCTTGATGTTGGAGGTATTAAATTTACGTAAGGTATTTCGTCATCAGTTCCAGAGGGTGACTTTACCCCCATTCCAACTCATGTATTGTTGCCATAATTATTAGGGGAGGGCTTTGCACCTTCGTTAAAAGCCATCCTGATGGAGGGGGCTGCTGAACCCCCATTCGGAGTCAGCTTGGGCTTAGCTCCTCTTGAGCTCATGGTGGTCTTCCGGACGGGACTGTTTCCACTGGCACCCTTGTTGCAACATATTCAGAGGTATGTGTGTCTTATGGTCTGCCTTATATGACGTGACTATGTTGTCAGAGGGGGACTTCCATGAGATGGGTGATGCTGAGTCTTACTATGTAGGCCTATTCCACCTGTTTAATAATAATGGATTTGGCCTTCGCCAACTCAACTCGTAGATGAATGATTTCATCGATTTCTATAGTACACCAATGAAACACACATATGCATATCTATTATTTTTTTAAATGTATATTTATTTTTATAGTTCCCCCTTAAACAATATCGAAAATAGTCTCCCTAAACTCAAATTAAGGGCCATTTTTTTCTATGTCACAAATGTCCTCACAGATACCGCAATGAATAGACAAAAATGATATATAAAAATATTAGGAAGAGCAAAACATTCATTTATTTAATGTTCAAGTGACTTGCAGATCACAAGACTTGATGTAATTGCTAAATATGTTTTTTCCCCCTATCAAATTCCTACTATAGCTGTCCCAGATTGTGTAGATTTATTTAGCACCACGCCTGACTTACTACCCGATCGGGCTATACGCTTATGTACCTATTACGCTAAAATTTGAGGGATTAGGAAGGTTGAATTTAGAGGTTGTGCACTTGCATTTGTGTGGAGGGAAAGTGAAAAACATTTAGATAACTACTATTGGTGCACCCAAACGGGTTCAAAGCATGATTACCCATGTCCCGGGCAGACTTGGCGCGTTAGACCAATAGGCCACTGAAGCAGACTAGATTATGTATAGATTAGGAATCTCCTCTATAATGATCCAGAGCTGTGGGAATCGGGGTGAGGTGCTTCAGAGTACAAAACTATTTAAATACAGGTATTATTTTTGACACAAAGAGTAAAAGTAATTTCACGGCTACCTGTTCGTTATTTGTCACCTACATATTCCCAGGATAAAAAATAATCTTTCTGACTTCTAAACAGTAACGCGTGCAATAGGATTACTTACATTCCTACTGACCTAATCTTACACATCATGAGTGAATACAGCAAGGGCAAATATTAGGTTGGTTTCTCACTAACCTTCAACACTGTTGTGTCTGTAAGTCGTGTGTTGGTGCAGAAAAACTTATGTAGGTTTTACTCGAAACGTCTGTTCAAGTTATTTGTAAGCTAACCTAAACGTCAAACAATTCATATTAACTCATCAGGGCCAATTTTTTAAATGAATTTTCTGTTTTAAGGAGTGTATTTGTAATGTCAAACACTCCCAAGATGCATATTTAGTCCAACTACTTAGTTAGTTTAGTTGTTAGCATGTCTTTCTACTGAGCTAAGGGTCCAGAGTTTGATTCCTGTTAGGGTCAAATTTATAAATGTATGTGTTTCATTTTCACAGTGATGTATTAACGAGGAACAGAATTGTAAAAGATACAATTTTTTTTTTGTTCGCGTTAATACAGGTAGTGTAGGACTAAAACAATCTATATCTTAACTTTATAGTTGATAGTAGATGCCATTTTTTCTCGTAGAGTGATGTTAAATTAATACACACCCACACACGATCAGTGAACATAGTCCCTTTTCCCTGACAGTATTATTTATACACTTTCAGGTGATTAATACAGCTAATGTACTGTGTCCGGCTATTAGTTGTTTAACAATCTCTACTTTAACATCAGAAATTATTCGGGGGGATAAAACTCTGTACTTGTTTGTAACACGTGGTAGAACTTGCGGTATAAGTTCTGGTATAGCTCAGATTTGTAGTTACATTGTTATTTGATTAAATACCTTACCCTGGTGTAAAAGTAATTAAGTAAGTAATTAAGTAAATTTCCATAAACGGGCAACCCTACTTGTGGACCGGTGTGATTCATTCTGTTATTTTTCAAATTTAGATTTGCGTTCACGGCAGTCAGAGTGTGGAAGTCCAATCCAAAATACCTAAAACATGTGTAATTTTATGACGGAAAAATAATTTACTTGGTTCGTATTGATGTATTAAGAAGAGTTTTTCCAATTTATCTCTACGCAAACACGATTATATTCCATCAGATACGTAGTAATACGCTGCACTAAAAAGTAGTCTTCTGAGAACGAGGATATCGTGGTTCAAACCCCAGCCGGGTACACTGAGGGTGTTTAATTTTTGATTATCACTCCACGTTGGCATATCGGATTGGACTTCCACATTCTGACTGCCACGCAATTTTTAATTTGAAAAGTAACTAAGTAAAAGGGGGGTGCACTTACTTTGTCAACCTTCCTCATCCTTATCACACTAGCGTAATTAGTACTTAAGCGTATAACCTGAACGGGTAGTAAAATGTGGTACTAAAAATAATTATGTTTTCGTACGGCTGTTCCGCAGCCTGAACGCTGGTATAAGTAGTAGCGCACTAGTTTGATTTCT
Organism: Timema cristinae; assembly: GCA_039000515.1. Taxonomy (NCBI): domain Eukaryota; kingdom Metazoa; phylum Arthropoda; class Insecta; order Phasmatodea; family Timematidae; genus Timema; species Timema cristinae. Next base: position 22,871 of record JBCFYV010000965.1, on the reverse strand, counting down.
TTGTACCATACCATCCTTTATCCTGTTAATTTTCAAATTAAAAATTTGCGTGGCAGTCAGAATGTAAAAGTCTAATTCAATATGCCCAATACCTATGTAGCTTAGTGACGATTAAATAGCGCACTTGGCTTGCATGGTTGTAATAAGAAGAGTTTTCCAATTTACCTCTACTCATAATACGAATACACTTCTTCAGTTGCGTAGTAATACGCTACATAGATTAAACATCAAAAAATCGAGGTAAATCTTGCTGCATTTATGATCCTGACTGGTGAATGTATTTAATTGCGGTGAAGACTGTACCGCGGGTTATTAAGAAAGATCACGCTGAATACACGCACACCTAATTCATGGTCTGATCAAATATAACGGTGTGACAGTAACTAAATAGAGATCCGTGTCATCAGGATGAACACGTTGCGTGATAATTAATGAACCTGTGTCATTGTTCAACACTCCCCTCCTCCAAGTGTGTTTGTGATAGAATGTATCTCTCTCTCTCTCACACACACACACACAACTCAAGTCGTAATGGATTGTTGATGATTAGACCTCACTGATATGTTCTCCACTGTCCGCATCCCTAACCCATCGAGAGGCAGGTAAAATCTCTCAGGTGGGGAAATTGTCAGATTTGAAACTTGGTGTGTGATGACAAGTAGTTTATGTATGCCTGTAAAATAAATTGTAGCTTGTTGACTCTTTCTCACAAAGAAAATATTTCCCCCTGAAAACCTGATTTTTTTTTTTTTTAAGTTAAAATTTTAGGCAGAAATTTACCCTTTAAAATTGAATTTAGGTTAAAATGGTACATAAACAAACTTGTATCCCTTTACTTTCCAAAGGAAATGATTTCTAACTAATGTTATTTATCAAACAGAGGCCGAGATAATTGCATTTCCTTAAACACTTAAATTTGCAAAATATGTAGCACCTTATTAAATTAATATGGTCACCATGCGAAAACCAAAAACTATAAAAATAAAATAATAAGCATCTTAAACTACCAGCCTGTTGGGGAAATTGTGAGATATTTTTTAATGGTCACGCAACCAGTGTTGAACCGCTTAAAATGTAATGACCCAGTACACATAAGCTAATGCATCTTGTATCAGAGCGAGATGGTCAAAGTTTGAGTTGGACGAGAATGGAAATTAGCACAGTAGTTTGATTTTTTAAGAGTTTGGAGGTGGATAAGATTGTAACAGTTGTGTTCGCTGCAGGTATTTTGGGCTGTGGCCTCTTTGCAAATTTCTCTACTGTTTACTTGTTGGGTATATATAGTATAAATTCTGATTAGATTGCTTATAACAAGCATGACTAGTCTTTCTCGGACAAAGTGTTGTATCATTTATTGGCAAGATAACTGAGGGACACACATGAAATATAAGGAACTAATGCCCAAATTTAACTTTGGTGAATAAATATTTATTTTTAACTAATGCATGCATACATATATAAAACCAGTAACACTATAAAACAAACCAAAATCTTTAAAAGAAAAACCTTTAAGAAACTTAGTTTTGATTGAAAAATGGCAATGCTTTTTTCGAAGGAGTTAGGCTATTTCAAGCAAAATTGATGAGTTTGAAATATGAAGGGACCTTTCAAGATTATTTGTAATACATGTTCTGGTACTACACATCACATGTTTAATTCCTTGAAAATACTTGTTAACACATATTAAGTCTTTGAGGATCTATAATTTTCAGTTCCAAATCGAATTACCTACATAAAAAAATTGAGTTGAATGTGAATTGAAACTCAAACTAATTTTATCCAAGTGAATCAAATTGTAGTAGAATCCCATTCTTAAAAAAAGTAGTTAGATCAAATATTCTATTTCATAAAAATATTCTGATCTCAATTGAATAATTTATTTTAGACCTTATCTGGTAATGTTTCAAATTTAATCTGTGTCAAATATTGTGGTTCTCACACATCCCTAATAATAAGTATGAATTATAGTGAAGAATTTTTATTTCTCTTTCAGTGTATAGATGTTTACAGTCCATGCCTGTGCAAATATTCAAAATTTTGAATCCAAATTTGAACCTTACTCAGATTCGGATTTGTTTGGATTCGATTTGATTTAGTTATTGAAGATTCGGATTCGAATTTGAAGATCATTGATTTGAACAGGCTTAACATAATTATGTTTAATTGTGGATTCAAGAAAACACTAGAAGGCCACGTGTTATTCGTAGCTGGAAAAGACTGAAAACGAGTTTTTTCCAACCAAGTGGGTCACGCACAGTGGGATTCAGGCGGGGTCGGGGTCGCAAAGCATGTGAAAGCTATAACCTCGAATGTACTATTATAAGAGATTATGTTGATATACCACCTTTGAGTTCCTGTCAGGAAGGTTACAAGAGAATAACAGTATTTTATATGACTCAAATATAGAAGAAGTACCATAATCGATTACTAAAATAATCACATATGGTGTGACGTAAAAAGGTATAGGCATCGATATGTATCATAACACATCGCTAGAGTAGGTTACCCATATCGCAAACATTATTATCACCCATAACTATTCATGAGAGATGATTTGGTCCATAATGTTTAAATAAGAAATATTTTCATGATTTGACATACAATTTCGCTAAAGGTGAAATTGATTAGAAAACTTAAATTTTAAACACTAACATAATTTAACATTTTACTTCACTTATTGTGAAATTGACTAGAAATATTATAATTTGAAGCATTAACACAACTCAACAAATTTCACTAAAGGTGAAATAAATTGAAAAATTATAAATTGTAACATTAACAAGATTCAACATTTTATTTTACTCATGGTGAAATTGACTAAAAAGAATACCTCATAATTATCATGATCGACTTAATACATTAATAAAATGGATTATTGATAAGACGTGCCCTGTATAACCATACACTAAGTGGGAGTTAATTTCCCATGTAATTACATTAAGGCGACGCATGCCAACAATCAAGCGTGCAAGCCTATGCTCAAATAAAGGATATAATATTTGTCATTAAGGCTAATATTCCCCTAGAACCCAAATGAAATTGATCAGAACGGCAGTAAGTATTAAACCAAAAGATCAGACACCCGGAGCAAAAATAGAGGTTAAGTTTTGACAAGGACAAGGTTCCTCATAGCATTAAATTAATATTAGTACTTGATAACAGCGTATCCCCAAAGATAATCTACCAACTCTACACATAATAGCGAGTTTAAATTCGCAAGTCTAAAACAGTAATTTTTAAGAGAAAATCCCTCCCCCCCCCCCCCCCCCGTCCCATTATTCAAAAGACGCTTCGAGAATAGACCAAGGGAGGAAGTGGAATCTAAGTGCGCCGAACCACCATCAGTTGTTTTTTCTCAGGCGTGGCTTTCTTCCCGAGCTGGCTGTAGAAAGATGGCTCTGTTTAGTCTATGGAACTGTGTGTTGGAGAGAAGAGGTCAGTGCTTATGACTACCAGAGTTCGAGTCTAGTGATGGGCACAATCGAGTAATTCTAGGAATCGAGTAATTATTCGATTCTCTTTAAAAAGAATCGAGTAATCGAGTAAAGTTACTCGAGCAATTTTTAACGAATCATCTACTTGAATCGTCCCAAAGCAATCGGTTGGACAACATTACTCGGGAGTCTTGCAATGGAATTCGATACTAATAGCAAGTCCATAATCTCTTCCTGTAGGGGGCAGTTGACACTGACAGTGTTATCTTCAGGTTTCATGTTGCATGTACAGTCCAATACAAAAGTATGCGTTTTAAGAAGTCTCACAATAAAAAAGGTTAAATTTTTTTTTATCTTTTTAATAAAATAAACTTCTTTTTAAATTCTTGCTAAATAAATTCATAATATTTGTACTTTTTTAAAAGGGAAAACATTTATTTGTGCTATCATTATTTATGAGGCCCGATGGTCTAAGGCTTCACTCTCGTGTTAGACTGGTCTGTTGACGGGGAGAGCGGGGCTCGAATCCTGGATGGGTCTATTGGGACGGTTTGTTCCTAAATGGTTTACCACTCTTCTTCTACGCAAATGCGGTTAGATCACCTCTAAAATGCTTCCCTCCTCATCCCCACTCTAGTAGAGTAATTCCAATATGCGTATAACCTAAACAGACGGTAGGACGTGATTTTTTTTAATATGTTATCTTCGATCAAATATTCAGTTTTATAAAGGAATTTAGAAAATTCTACCCCAAAGGGGTCAAAATAGGGGATGATAATATGTATGAAAGTCTGTCATTTTGAAATTTACGTAAACAAAATTTTGTATTTCGGTTATTGACGTAAAACAAATAAATACGTGTTTCAGGAATTTTGGAAATTTTATTTAATAAGGGATGAAAAAGGGGGTGAAAGTTTGCATCGGACTTGCGTTATTTTTGATCTGAAGTCAAGTTATGGTCATCAACGTAACGTAATATTTTAAATTAATCTGTAAATACATATGTATATTTTCGTATTTGTATATAATCAACTTCCACGCGAGCAAAGCCGCGGGCAACAGCTATTTAGTAATCAATAAATTAAGAAAGACAATAATTGGTTCCGATTACTGCCGAGGTGCGAGTAAAAAGAATCGAGTAACTTTCATCGAGTACTTTTAAAAAGAATCGGAAATGTTATAACCTTAGTTAGCATGCTTTTCGATTGTGCACTTTACATCTGCGAGTATTTTGTATTGAAAATGCATGGGCAACATTTAAACCATTAAGGGTCATTTTTGCGTAGCGGGAGAAACTGTTGGTGAAAAATGAGCTCTAAGGGAATATGCCTTTTAAACGGAAATAGCATGGTAAACAGTCCAATCTATAAGGTCGATTCTCACTCAGCTGGTAAGAAAAGAGTAAATAAAAGAATAACAAGGACCGAGTAAAGTTACTCGAGTAATCCCGGAAAAATCGAGTACAACCGATTACACAACACAATCGAGTAACTCGATTATTTTTACTCGATTGTGCCCATCACTATTTGAGTCAAAAAGGGCAGAGGGTAAGCGCTACATAATTTGGTTGTACTTGTTACATATAACTCGTAACATTGATAGTAGGAAATTTCTAATCTTCAGTTTGATAAATAGAATTCTCACTTATGTTAGATCATAGCAATCCTGATAATTTATGTACATTAAAAATTAATGTTAACAAGAAAAATTCTGAAGAAATTGAATTTCATAGTTTGATGTAGCTTATTAGATTAAAATTAAATATTACAAGCATTCAAAAAAACACATTTTTAAGTGATTCTAGCTCATGAAGTTAAATAAATAAACACTCAACATAATGTATTTTTAAGCATAAAATAATTTTAAAAAACTCCATATTTCTCTGCCCACAAGCAACTACACCAAACAAAAAGCTGCCGCTTGTAACCGAAGTTAATTTCAACTTTAATAAATAGAGGGTGATCTGCAGTCCAACACCTTGGCTCAATTGGCAGCGTATCTACCTATTAATCTAAGGGTGCTAGGCTCTATTCCCGGCATGGCCGAAAAAAAACCTTTTGTGAAATGTGGATGATGAATTTAAGGTCAAGAAACTAAGGGTGTGTATATTATAAATTTAAGTTGGTTAATAAGTTATGTGAAGGTAACAATAAAATAGATCTGACCTCAGGCGGGAAACAGTTTATGTTTTAATCTGGCTTGCACGAGTCCCTACGGTAATTAAATATTAGTTTCTTTACCATAGCCACTACTTTTCATTAAAAAAGCTACTTGTCCTCAAGAGGCTGAGTGGACTGCGTTTTAAACTCACGGCTTCTCGGAGAAATCGGGAAGTAAGGGGTATCAAACCCAGGAAGGACCTCTAGACTTTCAGTCCGAAACTGACCATTTAGAGGAGTGGTGGCTAGTCATAAAATAGTTATCTAAAATCATTTTAACTTTGACCGCGTAATTATTTAATAATATATTCAATTTGAATTGTTAAAGTAAACTTTTAACAACCATTAAAGATAAATGCTCATTTATAATGTTAATTTGAGATTTCATTAGCTTATCAATTAAAATTGAGGAGTACATTTCATAATAGTTATATATTTATTTTATATTAATTGAAAAAAACTAAGATTTGAACACCATATAGGGTAACATATTGAGGGGTTGCCATGGTCTCCAAAGAAGAGTTGGATTCAAACCCCTAAAAGGGTTGGAAACCACTGGTGTAAGCTATGTAAAATAATGAAAATCTGTTATCCTAATACCCAAATAATAAAGGTCTGTGTTAAATTACACATTAAATTTTATTTATAAAGTTATGAAAGGATGCTAATAAAAACTTAAACAAATACTTTGTGTGTAATTATTTCGAAAATATATTCTGTCATGTGTTCAACAGTTCTTGTGTTCCTCTTGGGGAGCGAGCCTCTATTTTTCACTCTCAATAACCAAATGAGAATAGACATAAAATTTATATTTTAAATTTTAGTGTGTGGATTGTTCTCACGTCTCGATTGAGTAATAAGACCCCAATTAAGATGATCTTATTTTAAACAAACACTTTAATTCATAAATTAACCTAGAACCTTAAGTCGTTGCTTATCTAGAGAGCATTAGTCGTAAGCTTGGGTCATTTCTCAATATGTAAGATGTTTATTGTAAGAAGCCATTGACAATTACGAGTCGTAGGGTATTTATTTATAGAGAAGCTCCCAATTAAAATTAAAAAACCCTATTAAAATACCTCAATCTGCCCCTGTCAGTGATCATATATATCAATGTTTAGAACCAATATAACTTATAAAATTGACAAAAACCACTATTTTTATGATTTATTTTTTCTAACTGATGGGTTTAAAAAAGAATATCCCGTGTTTATTTTTAATGGGCTTTTGAATGGTTGATTAATATCAAATTGTCAATCAAGAAAATATGGGCCAAAGTCAAACAACATATGTTCACATATAAAATCCTAATCATTCTGAATTTTAAAATGGAACAAAAATTGCCTTACGCAATATTATTTAAGATAAGCTAGAAGTTACCGGCAAAGTAATACAAATAACGTACATTCAAACATCCCTCTTAGAATATTTAGTTTGAGGCTCGTTCACCACGAGCACTAGTGATGTGGTTCTACTTGCTAACATTAGAATGCCATTTCTATACTTATCTCTTATATATGGTAAAGGGATTAGAGCTGAACTGTGGTCCCCCACCCGCGTGGAAGCCAGAGAACAAGACCGCGTGACCTGCCCTCTAGCACCACACAAGGTGGGCCCGGTGTTCAAGAGCACGTGGTGACGGTTGAGTGACGTCATACTCTACAGTATATTGATTAAGGTGGGAGTTAAATGTCTTTCACTCGAACACTTTAAATTATAGTCTGGTGACTGGTCAGAAAACTTGTGTTCACACATCTTCCCTCTGTGCCATCCACTACCTATTTCTCAGAAGGACGTCATCCTCTCACGATATGCAACAACCCTATTACAAAATATCTCAAGCACTGTTGCCACTTTGCAGACCATTCAGAGACGAAAAAAGATAATGTTGAACTTTGTATTCACTTTAGTTTTTGGCGTTTAAAAATATATATACATATAATAATCACCTTGTTTTGTTACTCCAATGAGGTAGGGATGAGGAAGGAAGCATTTTAGATTATTATTATTAGCACAGCGTGTTACCGCCCATTTGGGTTGTACGCACTTACTCTAATGTGTAATGGTAGGGTGATTGTGAGATGAAATGGAGGACCTACAGTTTAACGTGGGATCCGAACCACGGTGGAGGCCTGGCATTCCCCACATTCACAAGTTGTGATTAATACACGTCTTGTAAGAGGTGAAAGAAGGATTTGGTAATCAGATATGGGATATGGGTAATCAGATATCAGGTATGACACCTTATCCCTAGACCACCAAGTCACCAAGCATTTTAGAGTTAGTTTACTCACATTTACATGGAAGGAAATTGGGAAACAATTAAGGAAAATCCCATTATCAGTAGGCCTGAGTGGAATTCGAACACCAATCTCCCCGTCATCAGTAAGCCAGACTTTCATGAGAGCAACGCCTTAGAACAATCAGCCTATGAATAGGGTTTTCCGACGTTTGAAATGACACATTACACTTAGCCAAATTGTACATTACACTTAACCTAATAGCAGATCTTTCTTAAAAAATGACCAAATTTATTAATTGATTGATTTTTTTAGCTTTTAACCTATTCAGGTTATACACCTATGCAATAATTATACTAATGGGTAAAGGATTAAGAAGATTTAATTGAGAGTAAATACACCCGTACTTGCACGGAGGGAGAGTGGAAAACCATTTTGTAAAAACCAACTCGATATTAGCGCGTTTGACGATGCGGCCACCGAAGCGGTAGTAAAATGTTGAATAATGGGTATTAGCCAAATAGGTAGTAAGAAGTGATAAAAAAAATGTAGGAAAAAATACATTCAACAAATAAATGAAACCATTTTGTACAAATACACAATAAAGGTTTCAACTTTTCTTTTGACATCACATGCGTTGAATAAATCAAAATAAAGTTCCTTTAATGAAACTTTTTTAAGTAATCGAATGGTAGGTGTCACTCTCGCAATAGACTAGACTACCGATGACAAGAAGATCAGGGTACGAATGCTGGTTGGATGAAATGAGGTTGTGTTTTTCCTAAATGGTTTAACACACACACACTCCCCCTACAAAAATGCAGAAGCACTCCCTCTAAGTAAGATGTAGTTTCAAAAAACACGAAAAATTATAATTCACATGAATCAAACACAAGGATTTTGGTTTCGCGTTCAACTGCTCTACTATCTGGTTATCCTGGCTCATCTCGTATTTAGGGTTATCTTTTAATAGTATTTGTTGAGTCTAGAAAAGTTATGGTAACTGGTAAAAGCAATATTAGTTATTTATTGTTAAATCAAAATGAGATTATTAATATATGGTGATATATATATTAGTGAAATACAATAATAAATAGAAATGTGTCATTTTATTTCAAATTAATGTTTTATTGTTTTTATTAGGGAAAATAACTGACTTTACGAATGCTTATTTCTGTCTTTCACTCATAACTTCCCAACTAATTTGTAGATATTGCCCAAAATAGAAGTACACATACATTCACCGGTTTTGTTTTTGATCTCACTTAGGACTGCCTTTTTAGAGGCAAGAATATGCTGGATAGCACTTGTTCACCTGAGCTATGGTTAGCTGTCCTTGAACCTGAAATACATAAATTTAAATTTGGTAATAAATCATGTTTTTATTAGACGTAGAAATATATTTTTTCTAAATTACTCATACATTGTAATCTCTAGAAAAAGATTTGTGATACTGAAAAAAAACTTTTATTAATATGTTAAAGATGTGAAAGGTTGGATTTAGAGGATGTGTACCCGCATTTGCATGGAGGGAGAGTGGAAAGCCATTAAGGGATTAGTACCCTCAGTATACCCGACAGGGATTGAACCCCAATCCCCCAACCATCGGCATTATAGTCTATTGTGAGAGGGATGCCTTAGGGCTTAAGCAATCCGGCCACCGAATAATGCGCCAAATAGTTTTTGGAAATTGTGCCGGATGTGTTTTAGCCTGAAAAGTTTTTGAAAATTGTGCCGGAGGTGTTTTAGTCTTAAAAAATTTTTGAAATTTGTGCAGGAGGTGTTCTAGTCAAGACCTTACATTAGGGTGGCTACGAATGTTTAATAACTCTAGAACAGTGGTTCTCAACCTTTTTCAGCAGACGCCCTCCTTGGCAGGTAATCAAATTCCTCCGTCTACATTTTGAGATCGATAAAATAAGTATTAAAAAATTTTGTTTTCTATTCATGTTATTTTATTCAAAATTCAATGTATAATGGTACAAAAATATCACTGAAAGCTAGTGTAATATTGAAGCTTTTATTTTCATCGGTTCCTGAATATTGGGTTCAGGCTTCTTATTTGGTCTTATATACTTTGGGAAAACCGATTGAAATAAAATATTTCTGGTATTATTATCTAATTTTTAACGTTATTTCCTAATTGTTCCATGCGTCATCGTCCCCTTAGTGGTATATTTTCACGCCCCCCAGGATGATGCGTCATCCAGGTTGATAACCCCGGCTTTAAAATATATTTGTTATTTTTTAGTTTTTTATGAATACTAAGAGCAAAGTTTAGAAATAATAGAAGTGCTATAAATATAATTACAATGAAAAATTACTAAAATGTATTAAATGTATACACTAATCTTTGATTAGTGAACCAAGGCTGAATATATATTATTAAAAGAGTTAAACTAAAAGTATTTAAACTAACTATTACTAACAAAACCTTTTATTTTAGATATAAGTTTAGATACAAGTTTTAACGATTACTAGCGGGATTATTAACAATTAATGTTGTGATTTAAGTTTATATTAAACCAGAATTTATTTATAAATTACAATCTTGACATAGAAGTTAAATCAGTGTTTCAGGATTAATTTTTTTGGAATTGCACACAGAAACTTTCTGAAGATATCATTCATAAGCCTTACCATTTGTTTATATTATAATTATAGTAATAAAAGTATATTAACTTATTTGGTAAGTATTTTATGCATTCCAAATAGCTTCCAAATCTTATAATTCAATTGATGAATTTGTTGATTTCAAATCTTTATTTAAAATCTCAGGTTTTTTTTCGGCAAAGTTAGTTCGCCTAACTTTAACTCGTTTTGCGATTTTTTTAGTTTATAAGTTCTACTAATCTACATCTTTTTTGTTCACGGCCGTGACCTTTCTTATCATCTTTATTTCTGCCAACTTTTTAACACATTTTTTTACTTATGATATAAAAATTAGTCAAAACAAAACTCACTGATTTAAATATTCAATTTTTATTATATTTAATAATTATATCATAATTATTTTGACATTTTCCTAATCTCAATCTTTATATAAATAACTTTAACTTGCGTTTGTGGGGCCCTGAACACACCATTGATACATAACACTTCTATTTAAGTAATCAATCGCCCAGATACATTTTGGTTTTGTTAGGTATTCTTCTAATCCATTCTCTACAAATACTGACACCACTGTAAATGTTAGGTGACTAGTACCTTGTAAACCAATTAAGCAAATAGGATAATTATTGGGAACAGCGAGAGCTTTGTCATGTTGTTAGCGAAGGTAAAGAGATAATCTTTGCGTCTAGAGTTTGTAAAGAAGGAATTAATAATTCCCTAAAAAAATTGTTATTATTTATAGTTTTTTTAAAACTAATATACAAAGTAGAAAACTTTTTTTAAATTTATTTACTAATTCAAAATACATGAAAATAAAAATATATTGATTTTTTTTGCTTGTGTGTTGGTAGGTTTGAAGCATTAAGAATATCAAATAATTAAACTAAACGAAAAAAAAGTTAATTATATTTATTTGTGAAAGTACACTAAGGCCACATGTTTCTCAAACATGATGTTATGTGATCATGATTTGAACTAAAAACCGTTATATATATTTTTTTAAATTTATCTGATTGATAAGATTGTATTTGAAAAATATTTTTTTGAAAATCATATTTTTAGGAATTGACTGTTTTATACAGCCTAATATAATGTTATGTATTCCTCTTTTTTCTTCACTCCCACCTTAACTATTATGTCCTTGATGTTTCACCAATCATTTGAGGATATTCGCAAATCTTAAAGTCCAATTAACTTGCTTCTGTTTGTGACTTAGAAAATAGTGGATTATTTCACTCATATACTAATTTGTATGTTTCTTCATACATATTCACTCACCATCTTTGTGATAAATTTTATCTACAACCTTTTAATGAATATACATGCAACTAACAAGCCATAAAGTGCTAAAACATCATTAGCTACATTTACTTTAAGAATGTTATCATAAACCAATTCTAGAGTAGGATGTCAATAATCTTACATCTGTAACTGTGACTATGTTACACCTAGTTACAATTGGAAGAATCTGACTAGCTCAGAGTAGCAATTGATTTTCTTACGAATATCCTTAGGAATTACTACTTTTACTACCAGACTCTACCATATCTTACTATTTTTTATAATATCTAGTAAAAGCTATTTTGTGTTATGTTTTGCCTTTGTGCTATCCGCTTTTATAACACAGATGAGGTAGGGCTGGGTAAGGCAAATTTCAGATAAAATGTACCCAAATTTGTGTGGAGATAACTTATTTAGGGGGAAAAATCTCATTCTGGAAATGTATTCAGGACACATATGTCACCGGTGAACAAGACTATATGAACTCTCGTTCAGTCTGCAAAGCAACCAAATTGGAACAGGATTTATTGATTTTAAAGATTTTTGAAATACTTTGGCACTAACTAATTTTAACATATAAACATTGATATAAAATTACGAGTGGCTACTAAATCAACGTTTAGGGGGAAAGTTACATAAAGCTCTAAACAAAATTATTAGAATAATTAAAATTATTATTTATTTTTTAGCAAGAGTAACATGTCATTGTTTTAACTTGGCCATTTGGCATGTCAGATGTCTTATCAGTCTATCTGGATGTTTGTTTCGCGATAGCTGTCAAATACGTTGTCAAATTTTAACGAAATTTGGCAAAGAAATTCTTTGAACCTAGGCTGAACGACGTATGTACTGTAGGTAACATTGTTTTTCAATCTAGCTATCCGTTTCAGTATGGTGGACACACAAAAAAAGGGATTTTTAATTTAGTTGTTCATCTAAAGTAAATTTAATATATAATTCTCAACCAGTGATGAGTACCCAGAGCATATTTAAAAAAATACATATATTTCGAGACTGACGTCTTAAATCACGTGGCAGATTGCTTTACTTTTGAGCAGTTTTTAGCCGTGTCTGACAAATAATATACTGAAATACCAGGAGCTATACATTTAATACTAGCCATGTTGTGGAAAGTATGATAACCGTCAATAGTATTTATATTGAATCAACATTTATAAAAAAATAAATTGTGCAAATGCTGCTAGCTCAATTTCTTCTGGTGGGGCAATTAATAATGATGTTCCTAATATTCTTGCATCATTGTAAGACGAGCAAAGTCCTAATTTAGATAACTAGTCAAATAAATTATTTGAACCAATTATTTTTTAATTAAATAAACGCTGCTATGCTAAGTTGTAGGGGTGACTGAAAGGATTTAATTTTAACTGCAGTTCTTATGATGTGTGAAATATTAGTACTTTTTATTCAGATTTTTCAAATCACTTATTCTTACGATCATTATTGTTTCCAATAAAATGTTGAAATATTAAGAAATCTTTTTGTCAATGTCTTCTAAAAAGCCATTTTGTTGTGAGGGTAAGAACTAGTATCATATATCTTGCATGCAATGTCCGCTCATATTATTTCAGCTAATTTTTTTTTTTACTATTCCATAATTTTCTTCGGTTTTATTTTCCTTTTCTCGCTATGCCAGTTTTCACATAAAAACACGTGAACGATATTTTAATAACAAATAACAGGAGGTTTTTTTGTTGTAGTAATAATATCGCCCCCTTCATATTTTATCAGTTTGCTTTTTAGAGTTTTGACATGTATAATATCATCTTGTACCGTATCTATCAAATCTTGCAGCACAAATTGGTAATCGTTACTATTTTCAAAATAAAGATGGTTTTCATTGCGGAATGTGCATGTGCATGAATGTCATTTTTAGTTCATTTAACTCTTTAGTAAATTCTATGTAACAATTAAAACGGTACCTAGTCACGATAACATTATTAGTACGCACGTGAATCTCTCGTCGCCATTTATAATTTCATTTAACTGCTTTTTCAATTACTTTATTCTTTGTTTCCAATAATGTAACGAAAAATATGGCGTATTTTCTACTGTGTGACATTATAATTGCGTGTTATATGACAACACTACCCCTGGGTCTTCCAGGGTGACGTCATTGCAGCATTAGTGTCGATATTTTTCCGCTGGGGTTACTGACCTGAGTTTCCCTTCCACTTCCCCTCTGGTTATTTACATGACGACATGGGGTTAGTGACCTGTTGTCCTTCAACGCCGCAAAAGTTTATTTCAGAAGATTTTTTTCCGTTGGTCTTCTATGTGGCAATGGGTTTTCCCTGATGAAGCATACCTGGCGCCAGTTTGGTGGCTCGACAAGACTAGCCATTTTTGTAACGTGATCATTGCGTGTGATGTCACAACACTCCCCCATCCATGTGTTAATGGGTTTTCCCTGATGACTCATACCTGGCGTCAGTTTGGCAGCTCGACAGACAAGTAAAGACAGGAATAGATCACGACTTTGAAACCGTGAGCTAGTACATGAGATAAATGACCCTGTTCATCCTCCCTCCCCTTTAACCCTTCTGTGTGGCAGTAGGTTTTCCCAAAGATGCCATCGCTTTGTTGCAACCCTGCTGACTCATACCAACCACCAGTATGGCAGCTCGACAAGTCAAGTAAAGACAGGAATAGATCGTGACATTGAATGATAACGCAATGGGTTCTCCCTGATGACTCATACCTCTCACCAATTTGGCGGCTCGTCAAGACAAGTCACCTTGATATGTGTGACGTCATTATTAAGTGTGATGTCGCAACAGCCCCCCCTATACCCTTTTCTGTTTGGTAATGGGTTTTCCCTGATGTCTCATATTTGACGCCAGTTTGGTGGCTCAACACGACATGTTGAGACAGGAATGAATTACGACCTTGAATGATGTCACAATCCTCCCCTTCTATGTAGTAATGAATATTCCCTGGTGGCGTCATCAATCTATCACAACCCTAGCCGGTAACAGCTATAAATATCAGACATGTTTTGAAATCCTTTCAATGTATAACTTGTCTTCGAGTATTAAACACGCATCCCAAGATGAGTGACTACGCTTCGCCGACGGATCTGCGTGAGTAAATGTACTTTTCTAAAAGGCACACTTATTGTTTATTTGTTGTCAAATAAAAGTGTATTAATTTAATTTATTTCAAAATTACAATAAACTATGGCAGAGTTGTCTAAGTTTACTAAATTATAATAGGTATATATGAATTAAAACTATACATAGCTTAAAACTGTCTAAGCAGCCACTTTTTTTGGATGAAATTTGGATAAAGTTACTCCAGAACAAGTGTTTATTATAATAAAGCATAGTTTCTTGAAAAAACTTAAACGGTTATTAATATTGTTGGTGGTTTACTAATGGCTGAATATTATTTTAAAATAGTTTAAACAAGAGTGGTTATAGTAAATTAAATAATGTATTTTTTTATTTAAGAGTAGTTTATTGAATACATTTATTACATATAATTGTGGGTAATTTACAAAAAAACTAAATTTTATTTAAAATATGTTTTGAACAAGTGTTTATTATAAACAATATAATAATGTGTTTATTGAGAATAGTGTTTTAAAATACAAAAATGCCATCAGTTTCTGTGGGACACTCGCTCTTAAGAAAGACATTGCATGGTCCATCCTAAATGCACCAGAAGACAAACTATTTAAAATAATTTTTGGGCTTCAAAATCACTCTTATACTGTACCAAAATATCTCTCACTGCTACAAAATGCTACCTACTTCCATACAAAGCAAATAGATCTGCAACGGTCACTATCCTGTACACGGTGAAGATATGTAAAGGTCATACGTTGGACAAGGATGCCCAATTATTTTCGAACTTATAAATATAGACACCAAGAACAGGCTAGCACTTCAAAGTGAGGCGTGTGTTATCATAAATAACACATGGATAAATCCTTGCCCTGCGTGCCTATTCCAGAAATGTTACAAGTTTATCTCACTACGTCGAATCTTGCCATGCTCAACTCAAACTCGAAATTTCATATCCATAAAGTAGCTATTCTTGAGTTTTAAATCACACAATTCGTGTTGAGTATTATAATTTTGTATTAAGCGAAAAACTCTGAACTTCCGGTTTCGTAAATTGTGATTCAAGATATTATAGCTGTGTGAACACACCCTTCTGCCATTTAAACAAATAGAATAAGAAAATGTTTGTCTTTGCCATATTCGTTTTATCTCTGCTTCTTTATTCTATGTTGGTTAAGTTTAAGTCGATAACCTCTAAATAAAGATGATTAAAAGAAAATAAGCAAAGGGCAAAAGCAAATTATACTCGACTTTGTGGAAGATATGTGCCATACTGTATATTTCTTTGATTCGTTAAATGATCAAATAAAAAGTTATTACTAGTATAACTTATTACATCATGTATGATCTTCGCTTTCACGAAATATACATGGCATTCTATTAAATCCATTTTCTAATTCTTCAAGTTTTTTTACCAAAATGTACCATTTTGGGCTACAGGGTATATTTTACATTTAGAAACAGAGGCATTTTAACCAAATAGATTTATTTAGTAAACAATAAACAAATTTTAGGAAATACAAGTTTTACACGAATATAGGAATATTAGCGTGTATTAAATTTCTTCCAAAACAATTAGACTTGAGAGATTGCTTGTGACTACCAGGGTAGTACAGTCGGCAGGCCACATGTAGAAGCATTTCTAAAAGGAGAGTAATTGGACAATTAGTCAAAGAATAGTGAAAATCACATTTAGAAGATAACATTTACACAGTCTTGCCTGGTATCGTTAAACATTTAAGGAATCCATAGAACAAGATTGATACTCAGCTGATAAATCCAGCTAATTGATGGCTAAGAAACAGGCGTCATTAAAGTACTATGGCTGGTCACTTTCCCCACGGTACTGCTAGAGCATTCAATAGTACATTAGTATCTATTAAGACCAATACAAACTTAGAAGCCTAATTACAGGCAAAAAATAGAATAGTATTATTTGCGCGGACCCCACTATGACACTAGTGTAATTTCCCTGGGTTGCGCACCCAAGCTAATACTCTCCATGAAGAGTGACTACAACACTAAATCTCTATTACATTTAACTGAACTGCATAAGGCAAAAGAAAAATAGACATCCTGGTGGTAACCATCAATAACAAAGAACTAATGTTCATGCCGCTTAGGACGTCATGATTAATTTTGACTCCAAGATTATAGGAACTTGTGACTTAGTGTAAAACCAAACTAAAAAGGGTCAGTTTGTAAGCCAGAGGCTTTTACGTTAAGACAGTGTCAAAGGACACATAAATTAACCAAGGAAAAACATCCATGTTGAAGTTAGTTGCGTATTTAACCAGAATCAAAATATTCTAATTGACATTTTCCAAAAGAAAGGCTTCTCACTAAATATTAAAATAAAATTTCCTTTAAAACATATTCAAAACTAAATTTTCTCCTAACTATACTAGAGAGCAAGTCCTAGGGACTTGAGGACGACCGGTGGATACAAATATCCCAGATACGTCGTCCGAGTTAGCGGCGAGTTGGATCGGTGATCCATCATCCTCACAATACTGCTAAGGTGGCGAATCCGACGTCCAGAATCCATGTTCCCTCACTTTGCTAACGGGCAGAGTTTCCTTGTTGACTCTTTGTTCTGTATAACCGCTCTGTACACTGATACCGCTGGCTGACCTATATATACCGTCAACCTGGCTTGGACATGAAGAAAAGGGAAGGGGGAATAAATTACGAAACACAGGCAGAAACAAGGAAGAATGAAATTGTGGAGAAAAGGGAAACAAGAGAAGCAAGTCATGAGTTTCTCTGACTGACCGCCAGAGTCGCTAGGTGCGGAGCAGGTCTGTGCGTCGACTCCGAACTTCAGTTCTTCTCTCCAACTGCACTTGTCGCGAAACACGTGAGTCGGCCATGATGGACAATTTCTGTGGTTTCAAAAGTGAGATTGTGATATCTGTAGACATCTTGCCGAGGTGAGTTACTATACAAACATCTTATATTAAAATGTATCTGTATTAATTTACTTATTTAATATCCACTGTTATTTTTAATGACAAATAGTGAAATGGATGTATTTTTACTATTTTATTGTGCATGGCGTGGCCAACGTACGTTAGTACTATATCTGACATCATCTTATAGCAAAGGCTATGCATTCACGTATCTTATTTATAAATACAATAATATTAGTCCTCTTCTTCGATATTTAGTACCGTAATTACCAAAAGACAATATATTTGACCAACCACGTGTTTGAATGTAGGACGATACGTAACTTTAGTAGATCAGAAAATATAAACTGAGAGGTAGTTTATATTAAATAAGTTGATATAATTTCTATCTTGCACAAAAACACCGAACTATTGAATTTTTACTTGTGGCTATTCAATCCATCTGATTGACACGCTACAATTAAATGATTAAATAAAAAGTTATTACTAGTATAACTTATTACATCATGTATGATCTTCGCGTTCACGAAATATACATGGCATTCTATTAAATACATTTTCGAATTCTTCAAGTTTTCTTACCATCAAATATTCCATCCATGCTTCAACCATATTACATTTTGTCCAATAATAAATAATTTCGAAATATCTGTTGAGAGATTGATGATTCCGAGAGGTGGAATGGCAGTGAGATCCATCCCAATGAAAAAATCTCAATCCATAACGTACTATTTTTCAAAAATAGCTAAATAAAAAAGGTTTTGAGATTGTGTCACGTGAACGCTCGATCTTGCAATGGAATAAAACCGAAACATTTCGGGGATAGGCCCGCTGGACGAGCTAACGCTGCTAAATGTCTCAGATTCACTTAGCACTCAGGAGATTATTTTATCTGAATATTATATCACGTAGATAATCTGTTTAATATCTTTTAATTCATGCTATACTGAATATCAAATCAAGATGTTTCGTTTAACCTTTAGAACATAAGCTGTGTTGAGACCCAAAAACATTCGCGGATCTGATGGACGATGGTGTCTACCTAGAGGAATTGACCGCAAATGTTTGGTGATTGCTGGCCAATGAAAGGCCAGATTCGTAAGAAAGAATAATTAGCTTTTAAAAGTAAAATAAAATAACATAATAGTATCATGCAAAATTATTTCGAAATATCAATGTAGTGCCAAATCTGTGGGATTTTTTTTTCATGAACAAAATGTTGGATTATCAATTTTTGTTTAATAAATGCTAAACATTAATATTATATTAATTAAAGTTTATTTCCTTGTTGCAATGTTATTTTATGACACCCTGGTTTAGTTGGTTGAATTCCTACCTCCTGATCTAGGTGTCCCGGGTTCAAGTCCCAGCAGGACGATAGCTAATATTATGAAAATAACTATTCAAATTAATTTGTCTTTTTGAAGGATTATTCATAGCCATCACTTATGTTAAAAATATTGATGCACAAAATATTATTAATATTTTAGGTTGAAAGAACATTTAATGGACAGATTGCTTAGTAAACTTATATAATAGAATACAAATAGGTGAACAAACTTTTCAAAGAGAACGAATCTAAAAATAAAAATTTCCCGAACATTGAATAAAATAAACAATTAAAAGACTCGTTTTAATATTTGACTTTATACCGTCTAAACCAAGGAAGAAATATAAAAAAAATTGTCTTTTTTTTCAGGAATTATCTTGCTAAATTAAATTATAATTAGTTTGATTTAAAAACTAAAAAAATAATTAAATTTTTCAATTGACTTTGGTTGGAAGAATATAGTTTCAAGTGCTTACTTTGTAGTTAGTTTGACTTGTGTTTGAATTTAAACTCTTGTGTTTTAGTTCAAATGGATGTTGAAGATGCCAGTCTAAGCCACTGGGAAGACTCGATCCTGAAACTAGAAACCACAGCACCCAATAAGCCGGTGGGAGCTTTGCTTCCTTCAGATAGTGGAGGCATCATCCCACAAATCGTTGATGCCAAAGATGTAGGCTCCTTCCACCCGCTTCCAAGCCACGGGAAAGACTCGTTCCCAAACCCTCCACCCACAGCACCCATTCAGCTGGTGCGAGCTTTGCCACCTCCAGGTAGCGGAGGTGTCTTCCCCCAAGCAGGTGGTGTAGGATCAAGGCAGGCGAGAATAACATACCCTTCAAAGCTTGAATATGCACCTCAGACAAGAATTTGTGAGTCGGTAAATCAGGCTGGTGGAGCGTTGTTGAATGGTATCTCTCATCATATCGTCGAGAATAGAATAAAACAACTTAAGTGTTTACCTATATTGGTAGAGAAGTTACCGTACATCTTGGTGCTCTAGCAAGTGATTGTGACGCATTAAGCTGGCTTGAATAGCAAATTAGAGTTTGGCTCAATCGGCTGCAGGACTATGGTGTTAGTGCCAATGATCATTTCGGCTTACTTTTTAACAGCACTGACTTGATTGTAAATGCTATATACCTCCCATTTAGGCAGGCGGATCAGTGAGACGCTCAATCCGTGCTCGATAACTTAAGTCACGTGTTGAAAAGTAATAGCTTGTTCTTAAGTACGGCATGACTGTTCGTTAAAATAAGCCATCTTGAGGAACCTCGTGAGAGTGCACATCATTGTGATAAATTCTCCCAGGCTACCACATACAGTAGAAGAAATAAAGGAATCATTACTATTCAAAATGACAACGATATACTTTGTCTTAGCTGTGCATTGGTTATCACCAATGCTGTGATGATATAGAAAGAAAAACAGGATGCATGGACATGAATACCTATAACCACATAAATAAAAGCCACAATATTCAAAAATACAAAGCAGATGATTTATGCCATTATGCCTATGTGAATCTTTTGATAGGTGGTGGGCTCAGTGAACTGAAAAACAATTTCAAACGTACCTCTCGAAATACAAAATTATTGTGTCCAAGTAACGTCAGGGGAGGCAAATCCCATATGAGGGGCCTACCCCTTCCAAAAATTCCTTTAAGGCCTAGCTTGATTTGTATTTTCACCATGATAAGTAAAACAATTTTAATATCATAACATTGTTGACAGCCAAATTTACGTGCTCATACGCTTGCCGTGAGTGTCGTGGGCTGTTCAACACAAAGCATAAGCACAGAAGTGAATACGCATACAAAAAGTGCTGCACTAAAGCAGTTTGCAGTGGAGGTCAAACTGTGGCCTGTAAAGACTGTGGGCACTGGTTCACAAACCAGACTTGTTTAAATAACCATAAACGTACCGGTTATTTGCAAAGGTCACATATCGATCTGTGATGTCAAAAAGTTTGGTGAAGTCTTTATTGCAATTTTCCAGTTTGGTAAGAGCAGAACATTCAAATAAGTTTTATGAGACGCAAAATGTATAGTCCTTTTGGTCATTTCTGCTATATGAAGCAAACCTTTTGCAAGCTGACACTGGAAAAGAGCAATTTCTTGTTCGTATTCTATGATATTTAATTCCGACAAAAAACGCTTCTTAAAGGTGCGGTCATCACGCACTTGCACGAATCTAACCTCTGCGTCATGCAGACGTGTTGCAAGGCCAGCCTTCATATCGCTCGATACGACCATGATCGCACAGAATGCGGAGGCGCTAGGAATCTTATATTCAAGGGTATTGTGAGGATGGCCCAATATTTTTTTATTTTTAGAGCAAATTAAAACAACTAAATTTAAGGACACCACCCTTTTAGCCATAGTGCCAACGGCTATGATGGAAGTTTTATTTTAAAATATATGATGAAGGTAAAAATATGGAATACATAGTTCATAATAAACGGTGGGAAAATCATGTCCATGTGTTAAGCCCTGATTCATTCTATTGACTCACTGAACTTATGTCTTTGATTGAAAACTTAATTTGGAACTGAATTATGTGAAATATGTAGAGTTCCTACGGAAGGACTGCCTAAAGCTTAGATACATTCTCATGGAAAAAGCAAGGTTGGATCCTTTTAGAGGCGTATATGATCGCTGGAGCAGTCATGTTGATTTGCTGCCGAAGTAATCGGTATCATCACTAACGGTGGCTACTGGTGTGCAGACACCAACATTCTCACTCGCTGTACAATAGTTCTGCTGGCAGGTCCGTCAACGCCATGTTTCTATACTTCATGCAGGCAATGGGCGTGAAGAATATGTATTATGTAGACGTGTATATGGCGTTGTTGAATCTGCAGATACCGACACCATCTTAAAGCTTTGGGGTTATTATTGGCACGTGTACTCTCTCTGTTATCCTGATAGGAACACCCCTATCAAAAACAGCCCCTACGAGAACACGGAGACGCGCTATATAGCGGCCATGGCATACGTAAAAACGTCGTACAGAAGTGGGAGTGTATTTTTAATGCGATGAAACGCACAGACATGGTTGTAAGTATGTTCATTGTATCCTTACGTATGCAATTAGAAAAAAGATCCCATCGGCCACCCGAAAATTCACTTCGAATCTAATTGTCCGTCTATAGATCATTTGGAGTCATATCTAAATTTACCGTGATGCCTCCATGGGATGTATTCCTGCATATATTGCCTACATGGATGCATGACAAGTTAATGTTCATCTTTTGCAGGAAATACGGGGAGATGAAAAACCAAGGCACATGTCAACACAACATTAGAAAGATCACTGGTTGATAACCGTTAGGGTGATTGACAAGATCTGGAAAGCCGTTGTGAAAAGCTACACCGTTGAAGCAGTATACAAAGTTAGGGAGTACAATATATCTGTTTAAGATAGTCAGACACGTCCTGACAGATTATTTCATAAGTACATCGATACTTTTTGAAAGTTAAACAAGAAGCTAGTGGATGGCCAGATTGGTATACATCACAAGATGAGAAGTTAGCTTATATTCAAAATGAAGAGGAAAGAGAAGGTGTAAAACTTGATTTCGGTTCTGTTTGTTATATATATGTTATGACGTATGAGCAGAACATGAGGGGGAAGGTATCTAGAGAGGAGTTTGAGGGGGGTTCAAGCCCCGATTTAAAACAGGGGTAAGGGACAGACGGGTAGTAAATAATGAAGTGGAAGTGTCTCCAAAGATCAGGAACTTGATCTTGAGCTGTAGGGTTTATATTTCCTTTAGCGCAGTGTCCATTAAGGACTATACGGTGATCACTAGGTGTTA